>VZTE01003426.1:1124415-1291026 GCA_013397775.1 Eulacestoma nigropectus | reverse complement strand
AAACAAAAAAATACCCCCCCACAAAAAAAAAAAAAAAAAGGAGGGAGAGGGCTCAGGAGAAACTCACCTTGCTGCAGCTTCAGAAGAAGCTTACAACTACCATGAGACTGAAATCCTTATGACACTGTGTTATTAACTCATGGACCTCTCTGTGTTTCTGCTTTGCTGAATGTCTCTGTAAAGCAGTATGTAACCTGTAACATCTGAGAACAAATCAAACTGACAATCGAAGCAGCAGTGAAACTAGATCAGCCTGTTTGTTATTCCATGGCTAGTCATGGGAGAAACGTGGAGCTTGTTTCATGAATTGAAACATCCCAAATTATCAGCAGGCCTGTGACCACTCTGCATTTTTGTTTTTTATTGGCAGTTAACTGAAGCCAAACAGGACCAGACCAAGTTACTTCATCTCTGCTTGGCTGGAAATGTCACTGTGGTCTGATTGTGCTCCTGGAAATATCAGACATGGCTTTGCATTGGAGGATGCTGGATCTGGAGGCAATGATTTGTGAGCTGATCCTACTGTTTGTGGGATGAGCTCCTTTTGGAGTCTACTGCTTGCTTTGGACTCTATAGGACAGCCATATGTGAAAGGAACAGTGGTGTAGATGTTCTGGAGCTAACTCTGGATAATGTTTTCATGTCCAAATTTCCATATAACCCCTACAATTTCAACAGTAAGTTTAGGAAGGAGAAAAAAGTAAAGTATGTAAATATTGTTAAAAGGGAGGGAGACTGGCTCCCTTCCCGTCAACATATCTGTCCTGCACAAACTGTCAGATATTCCAGAGTAAGGAGTGAGTGCTCCTCCAACCCCTAAAGAGCAGCTTTGTTTGCTGCCAAGGCAGCAGCAACTGGGATGGGGCAGTAAGTGGTGCATTTTCCACAGCTTCTCTTGAAAGATCATCCTGAATTTTTCATCCCTTAAACTCTTGTGCTCATGGTGAGCACTCTCCCAGTTGTATATATGTAACAGTACTGCTATATAGGTATAGCAGGTAGATACTTTCATGACTAAAAAGCAGGTGCCTAAATGTGTGTTTAGTGAAAGTCATTTCAGAGGTGAAATTTGGGATTGCCTCCCAGATGCAGTTTTTAGGGTGAATACAATTGTTTCGGGAAATGCACAGAGAAGCCCTCTAAAGTCTCTGCCTTCCTGTATCCTGCCATAAAGTGGTGCATGCAGCCAGTCACTGGGGATTCATAGCTATGGTCTGCCCAGCTTGTAAAACCTGACTTGGCTGTTGGTATTTTACTGCTGTTGGAGGTACCTGCCTGAGGCCGTGGTGCTCTGCAGGACCCTGCCCAGAGAAGGCCCCTGCCTGCATTAATTCTCAGCCTCCACAGAAACACGCTTAGAGGAGAAAATGGGAGTGCCTCTCTCTTTGGCCTTGACCCAGTTTTCTTGTACATGACTTGATGAGAAATTCAGTGGCTCAGGAAAGACTGTGTTGCAATGTCAAGGATGCTTTGACTCATGAGTGTTAGAAATGAAGCCCTCTCCTTTTCAGAGTTGCTGTTTGCAGTAGTTTACACATAAAAAGTGTAAAACCTACTGTTGAAGTATTTCGTTTTACAAACTGTGAGGCCTGACTGAGTGTCCCTGGTACCCTCCACCCATCATCCATCAGTTGGTGTGGGGCCAGGGGTGCTCTGGCTTTGTTCTGACGCCCTCAGAGTAATCTTTGTGCTGCCCAGAGCCAGAGGAGCTCCAGGCTGTGGTGTGTTGTGGCCATATGGTTTTTGCCTTTGGACAGAGACTGAATCTCACCCTGAAAACCATGTCAGGGAAAATAACCTGCTTTTTGGTGTGACTTGATTCCTGAGTAAGCCTACCAGACCCTAGTTAGAGGGGTGTCCCCCATGGTGATTAGTTTCCCATCTGGCTCAGTAAAGATGGTAGATAGGCAGTGTTGCAAGCATAGGTCATGACTGTGTGCTGTTCCAGCCAAAACTGTAAAAAACAGCTGTCAAAAAAGATCAGCAAGGGAGGATTTGCTGCTTTGTTGCTCAGGCCATTTTGGGGGAGGGAGGAGTGAAGAAGCTGGTCTTGATCCATTGCAGGCTACCTGCATTCTTTCTCCAGGCTGGGTGCTTCACAGTGCAATTCCCTTATGCTCTCTTATCAGCAGTGGGAAGGTGTTTTATTACTGGGTTGCTGCTGGCTGCTCACCAAGCACCCCTGAGACAGGAATCATCACTCAAGCTAAATTAAAGAGTGCTTGAGTACATACAGGGGAAGGAAAAACAAACTGTCAAGAACTGAATCCAGAACACCTGACATTCAGAGCTGCCTGGTTGACATCAGCCTTTTCCCCCTCCCCTAACCAAGTGCCCTTCTTGCAGATGAAACCTGGGTTCCCAGAGCTGTCTAAAGGAGTTAGGCACCCATCTTCTTTAGAGTGAGATGTCTAATGTCAGAACTCAGGATTTCGGCAATTTCCCCTGACTGCCACTAGTTCTTTGTATGCCCTTGGGTACATCAGTTTACTTGCATTAATTGTTCTACTCCATGCAGTAATCCCCTCTCACAACTCAGTGATGCTGCAGGCTGTGGAGATGTGCAGCTGTTCAGGCTTGGATGTGATGAACTGTGTAAGCCAGGGAGGGGTTATTCCTGCAGGCATTAAGGTCTCTTCTGATGCAGCAAGGCCACGGGAGCCCTGCTTCACACCCCACCTTCCAGCCAAGGGGCGGTGCTAGCACAGTGCTGGTGCACGGGCTCTGCTGTGTGTGCCAATTTGCAGAAAGAAGAGCAACTGGGGTGAGATACTGAGGGGCTGTGGCTCTCATCATTTGCAGACCAGCCCCATACACAGCCTAGAGCAGGGCAGGGGCTGCCTTCTCTCAGGCACAATGGTTTGAAGCAGCCCTCAACACGAATATAATACAGGGATTTTGTTTTGTGGGAATTGTAATCTTCAGCTTCCGCTTCCCTTTGGGATGAGAATGTATGGACCTGGCAAGGAAGTGGACAGTTTGGCAGCTCAGCAAGCCTTGGCTGTGAATGGAAACAGATTGCATGGTCTGCATCAAGGTTCAGGCTGGGGAGGGATGGGGTCTATCCATGCATCAGTGGTCTGGGAATATGGTGGGGCAGACAGGCAATAAAGTGTGGGATGCCTGCAGTAAGGAAGAGTCTTGGACATCTTATATACTGCCTGTTGTAACCCCAACAGAGCTTACATTTATCCTCTCACGAGGAAGGAACAGTTGAGTTCCCCTGAGCTGTTGTTTTGCCTCCTCTCATTATGTGAAGCCAGCACCTGCCAGGAGCAGGTCTGTGTGTACCACAGAAGAAGCATTTTCCCAAGAAGAAAAAAGTTAAATCTTAGGTGTATTTTCCCACAATTATGAATTTTAGGATAATTGGGGAAACATATATTTACAGTATTATGTCAACAATTACTAATACTGTTGCAGAAAACATTATTTTCTGCCCCAAAAAAAAATTATTTCAAATTTATTTTACTTACCTATGTGTTTGTCAAACAGTACCTGAACAACTGATATTGTTTGACAATTGTTTGACTGGTGCTGAATGGGGAACTGTGAGTAGAAAAGGGATATATGGATGGTCTATAGAAGGAATTTATCAACAACCCTGTTGAGGGAGCTGGATGGATCCCTGCCGAATTCCCTGTCTTTACAGAGCCCCTGTGGCAGGTAGAGGAATCCCACCCTCCATTCAAAAGTGTCATGCCCCCAGGTGTTATCTATCCCAAGATTTTGAGGCAGCTATTTAAATACCTGTGTCTTTGAATCGCTTGTCCTTGATAAACCCCAGAAAACTCCTTTCTTAAACCAGGCCTGACTTTGACCCACATCTCTGGAGCACAAGAAACACCAGCTGACATCTGTCTGCAGCATGCAAATAGCGTGGAAATGGGAAACCACCAGGGCTTTGGCTGGGTTGGCTAGCTGCTTTTTCCTCCTGGAGGCACAAGACCCCTCTGCTGGTGGTGGTGTGTGCCCTGTGGCTGGGACAGAGCTTTATGAATGCTGGCTATCAGGCTTTCTGTGCATTTGCTGAGCAGCTTAGTAGTACAGGATAAATATCTGGGGACAACATCTATCATCATGACAAACCCTCTCTAAACTCCCCCAGAACCACGCTCCCTCTAAGCAGCATTGGGTTCCTGGTGATGCCTTAGGTTCTAGCTTTTATATCTTTAAATCCTGTACTGCCTAGTTTGTAACTCTGAAGTTTCTTGTAGCCTGTTAGTTGCTGCTCTCTTATGCCAGATAGACATAACAAAGCCTCTCCGAGCTTGTTGTTCAAGGACACTTAGGCTGTCCTAGGCCCAAAAGGTGTAAACGAGGGCCTCTGGAGAGGTGGAGAAATTGAAGAAATTACATCATTAGCTAAATTGGCGAATTTATGCTGATATGCAGATGAACCAAACCTATAAAAGCGTGAAGAACTCGTGACTCGTCGTCCATCTTGGGGTCCACCTTTGACGTAGCCTTTGGCTCCCCAGGGTGCACCTTTGAAGGCCTTTCAAATAAATATGCACCTTTATTCCCTTACTCCTGTCTAGTCTCTGTTTCTAGGTAGCCCCTCAAGGCATCACTGGTATGATTCAAGTCCACACTCAGCCCCTACTCTGTTTTCAATTTGCTGACAATGATGTAGTTTATTTCTTGGTCTCTCTGCAAGTGTCTTGTTCTGTCTCTTCCTTCAGCGATACACTCCTCTGAGCAGCTTTTTGGTCTCACCTGCAAACATCAGTGTGCAGTGAAGGAGAACCAGAAGGGATCATGACAGCTTTCCAATTCCTTGCTAATATGTTTGATTTTGGTGTTTGCAACATGCCATGTTTGGATCCTGAGCAGAGCCCAGGCAGCACTAGGACTGAAAGACCTTTGGCAGGGGGATTGGAAAAGGCTGCTGGAACAATTAATGCAAGAACAAAGCAAAGTCAAGGGTCAGGCACGTTTTGAATGAAATTGGGCACTGATCACCAAGGCCTGGGGATAGAGACAGTATTTGCAGTCGAGGGCACCTCTCCTCACCACAGCTGCAGCAGAGGAGTGCTGTTCTTTACCCTGTTACTTCTTGCAGGGGTTTGAGATATACAGGAAATGTGCCTTTGTTTCTGCCCAATGAAGGCTTGGAGCGAGGATGGGTTTAGAAGTGGTGCCAGGCCCCCACAGGACATGCCAGGGTGGAGGAATAAAACAGCATCTTCTGCTACAAGAATGCCCCAGATGCCCAGTTATCCAAATGGCTTGTTGTTGGGCAGTGCAGGGACTAATCCCTCAGGAAAGGGCATTAAACTCTCTGATTATCACCTGGCATGGAGCAAAAAAGGTGGTGATTTTTCTCTAGCAACAGCTTGTGCTATGGTTTCCCAGTTTAACAGCATCTTGCTTGCTTTTCCCCAGTCTGGGTCCTAGGATGCTATTTAAAATCTCTCTAAATCCACTTGTGGTTTCACTGTCTCCCCTACTATTGGTAACGCCTCTAAATTAAGTTTCATCTGTGAATTTATTTCTTCCCCAAAGAAATTGCTTTCTTCCCCAAAGGATGCAGAGTTTTTATGGTGACAGAATAAATATATACAGGAGGATTCCAGGAGCGAGTGGAGACTAACAAACTTTGTAGAGTGCTTTGGAGTATCTCCAAGGTTGGACAAGAAACCTGGATATCTAGGGATAGTTAATTGGCTGGAATGCTCCAGGGACAGGGGGTGTCTGAACATTTGAAGACACTCAAATTCCTGTCAGCTCATTCTTCCAGAGCAGCACTGAATCCAGAAATTTTAGCAAAGAACTTTATTACTGAATTAAAAAACAGGCTGCAGAAATATAAATGTAACTCAGTAATAAAGAACTACAAACAGTTTTTCACTCTGCATGTGGCTTGGGGAGTCCAATGGCTCTGAGAACTTTGGTATTCAGGGCCAAACTATGGTCTCCTACGGACACAGAGAAAAGTGTGCATTCGTATTCATTTGCGTGTATATTATGTATTTATCAGTTTTCATCTGCTAAACACATACTAATCTGGTGTGTGCTCAGAAACAAAGGATGGAATTTTATTGCTTGTCAACTTAACCTCCCTAAAGCTGGAGAAGCCACAGGTGTTGAGTTTTTCCCGAGGTCCAAAGTCAATACAAAAAATCATAGATTCATTATAATCTTGTAGTGCTGGAACGGCCTGCAGAGATCTCCTCCATCACTCTGCATTTAGGCAGGAGGATTACTTCTACAAAATGCTTATGGTTGTTTGCCTGACTTCTTATAAAAAAAACTCCAATATTTAACTATGCTGAGAGTCATAAAGTGTTCTTAATAACCCCTTTAAATCTGCTTTGCTTGGAGTAAAACTGATTTTTCTTCTCTTCCTCTTGGGGAATCGGAAGAGCAATTGATCATAATCATCCTGACCTTCTAAATGTGAGAAAATTGCTATTACATCTCTCCTTAGTCTTCTCTTTTGTAGACTAAACAAATCTATTTCCTTCATCTATCCTTCCTGGGCCATATTTGCAATACCTCGATCCTTCCTACTACTATCCTTTGGACTTTTTCCAGTTCTCTACATCTCCCTTTAACTGTGGTGCCCCAAAATGAATACAGTATTCCAGAAGAGTGAAATCATTGCTCTTGTGTTATATATACATAACACTTGTGATAATACATCTTAGAAGGAAATTTGTCTTGTTTGCAATGGCATCACACCATTGACTCACTGAGTTTATGACTTGACCATTCTGTGCTGTGTGGTTGCCTGTTCAGTCAGTGAATAGCTCATCATTCTCTCCTCTGTTTCTGCACTTAATTTTTCCTTTTGATGGTAATACTTCATACTTGAACTTCCCAAATTTCATGTTGGTTAGGACTATCTGTCCAATTATCAAGACAATTTTTCATTCTGATCCTGCCTCTCCAAGGAGTGGCAGTGTCTTTCAATTTGTGATCCTTTGCAGAGTCTAAAACTGAGTTCTTTTGGCTGGTATTCAGAAAGTTAGGACAGAGATGTTCATTCAGAGGGGAGTAGGAAATTGGTTGAAATTTATAAAGAGGGGGGAAAATTGTGGGTTTTTTTCACAACCCACTTGTATGTGACCACTGAAGCAGCTTCTGGTTGTGATGTCCTTTCATTTTTGAATTATTAAAATAATTGGCTTTTTTTAGCTGTATAATGCAGTTGTACACTAGAGACATCTTGTAAAAAATGTATGAGTACTGATATCTTAATGCTATTTCCTCACAGAGCTCTCATCCCTTTTCTAGTCCCATTTGTAATAGCGTTGTATTGACTTTTCAGGCCCCAAATGAGATCAGTTTTCCATGTTATTTCTTTTTAGGGAAAAGACTTATTCTTTAGTTGAGAAGAAGTTACTGCAAAGGCATTCCCCCCTTGTAAGAGAAGAGACTTGGGGGCTGTGGTCTGTGATAAGAACTCCATCTAGATCTGTAACTCATCAGGCTTTGTTTCTCTTGTCCGCTAAAAGTTCATAGGGAGTATCTGCCTCAGAAAAAATCTAGTTCCTTGAAATTTCCACTTCTGTATGTCACCAGATTTCTTCTTGTGCAGCCTCCTAGTATCAATCCTCTTCTTCTTACTCTCTCTTGATTCCATACTAATAACGTGTCTTCCTGGGCTGTGCATTTATATAGCAGATGATAATGGAGTTCACAAAAATGATGGGGAAGTGGGAAGATACTTAACATCAACCAAAGGAAAAGGGATTTCCTTGTTCTCATCCTTACAAATTGCTCGCTGCAAGCAAAGTATCTCCAGGAGGCCCTGCAAGCAACATGTGCAGCAGACTCCATTTCTGCAACGTATTTCCCTGGCAGCGTGCTGACAGATACTGCTCTGACCAGCAATTCTAGTAACATCCCTGTCTGTCCAGCTGTCAGAGGACTGCTTGAGTATTTTCAGAAAATCAGCTCTAATAGTCTCACCATTTCATCTGTGCAAGGTCGTTAGTCCCCAGGTAACTACTGAGACAGACTGTAATTACCTCCTGTCTGCTGCACTATAAATCCTTATTTTCACTCATGGGTCTGCACTGGGGCCAGTCTGAAGCTTTCCTGTGAGGTGGTGGTCAACTTTGGGGCACAATCATGTCTCTAATACTTCTGAGAGAGGATGTCTTTTCTAAAAACTACATCCTCCCACCTCCCGCCTAGAGATAGGAGTTGCTGGAGAAAGTCCTCTGACCAGGATGTGTGTAAGTGTAAGGAAGAAAATAGTCCCTCGTGGCTCTGCTATCTGTAGACCCATTACTCTTTGACCTGTATCATGAGGGTTTGTATTTAGGAACTGAAAAGCCTCCTGAAACAGGCAAGCCAGAGATGGCAGAGCTGGGGACTGCTGCCCTCAGTTCTCTCCCTGTGCAGGTACAAATAAGGCCCCTCCCTCGACTGGTCCTGTGTGATGTATGTGGCTGCTTACCTTGGCTGGTTTTGCCTTCTCAAATGGCAATGGTGTTTGGTCTTGCTGGTGATTGCTGGCCTTGGTTGGTAAGTGGAGGGAAGACAGCACAGAGTGGTGCTACCTTTGCCACTTTCGTGTCCAAGGATGTCTTGGCTTATGCATGACTGCCCCAGTCAGCCCATCCTCACTCTTCCAGGGCAGAGCAATGCAGGCAACTCCCTCTCCCTGACAAGGAACATCCAGACTAGGATTTGTATGTGAGAAGCAATTGTTATCTGGTCTCCATAATCACTGCAAACCACACGTATTTGGAGGCACCTAGGGCTGGGGGGGCCTGTTGTACAAATCAAGATGAGTTAGGAGGATGTCAGGATGATCTCTGTACATAATAAGGAGAAAGAAACAGGCTGAGAAATATTGGACAAATGAAGAAAGGGAGCAATCAAGGAGAAAAGCTAGTTCTGGGCAGGGATACTTGGCTTGGCTGTCTTCCCTGAAGGCTTGTTCCATTAATGTTTGGATATTCAGCAAAAGCTATCTTTGCAGGGGTAAAGAGATAAGCAGAAATGTTTAGTTTAAAAGTAGCAGAGCTCCAGGTTTCAAGTGCATTCTGGCTGGCTTCCTCCTCCTCCCTCAATGAAATACTCTGGCTTTTCTGTAGCAAAATATGTGAGTGAGCCTGGGACATGCCTGGGTTCCCTATGCACATGTGGTTCTGCTCCCCTCTTTTGATTTCATCCAGATGTCTTTTTTTATTATTATTATTAAACTGTGCTGCTATTAATAACTTGGAAGTAGGATTGCTCCTCTGAACAGCAACTGGATACAAACCCAGAGCTTCATTTAGTCTTCCTTTAATGCTGGCTTCTTCCTTCAGCTATTTACCATCCTAGTACTAAAAAATGCATTGTCCAAAACAGGATGATATGAACCTTTACTTTGCACGTCTGAGCTGACATCTGAAGGTTGCTGTTATAGTAGTGGTTATACTGAGTGCTATGTATTGTTATGAAAAAGTCACTAAGAGCCAAACCGTAACAGATGTGTTGGCTGGCTGGTGGGGCCAGGCATGTGAAATCAATGTGATGATTTGGCTGAGTTGAGGTCAGAGTATTCACCATCTCACAAAAATGAGCATGGTCTGTAATTGCCCATAGTTTGCAGCATGCATGCAGGAATTTGACTTCACTCAGCATGCAGAGGTCCATTGCCTGGTCCTCGGCAGAGGCAGCACATAGGTTTACATGTTTCTTCTCAAATATCAGTTCCACTGACTGTAAAAGGCTGCTGCTGAGCTTATATTGCAAGTTTCAGGGCATGTCTGGAGGGATGTCACCTCTTTGAAAGAGACATTAGCTGTCTGCAGAAGTAAAGAAATCATGCTGGATTCACTGCCTTGCCTGCACCTTTGTCTGAAGTCATGAGGGGCAGGAGCCTGCAAATGGCAGTTTAGCTTTGTGGGTGAGACCTCTCCACGTCAGATATGAGATAGGTCTGATGTTTAGCATTGGCTACACTACTGTTTTCAAACTTTGGAGGTATTTTTAGACACTTGAATTGGTGGCCCTACCATTGAGCTCTGCGGAGCATCTGCAATTCTCTTTGACTATAGGTAGGTATGCTGAAGTTTTGGGGCCTATATGACAGTGGTCATCTGTTGCCAGTTGATATAGAGAAACCAAACATAAGCCAAGCCTCTAGGAATTGTATTGTGTGGTGCTGTGAGAATTGAACTTGATGATCCAGCAAGTCCTGTCCAGGCCTGCATTCCTTTGGTTTTGAAGCTGGAAACATGAAACAGGGTGATTTCTGAGGACCTTATTAGCTTTGGCTTTAAGTGGTAGCATGTATCTCCTGAGAACCATCCATAACATGAAAAACTTTTCTTTTTTCTTAATGATAAAACCTAAACACTTTGCTCAACAGTGATTTAATGAGTGGAATATTCCCTTTGTCAGGGTCTGATGCTAATAATAGACAGATGGCTGGCAGTTTGAAAATCAGTCAACACAAAATTTTTGCTGTATAAAATCCAAACCATTCTAACTTGAAAAAATTGAACTGCTTATTCCACGGTCAGATTGTAAATGAATTGGCAGTAAATACAATCCACTGACAAGATGTGTTTATACTGCAGAAATCTTGAAAACACATATAGCGTAAAATGGTGCATCTGATGTTAAGTGAATTCTACATACAGAAAAAAGGAGGTGGGAAGAAGGAGCCTGACAGAGGGTAGGAGCAAAGCAGTGACGGGAAACAGCAGAACTAACAAAAAGGGAAGATGAAATTCACTGGCTTGTTTCTACGAGACGGCTCTGCCAGATTCAGGATTAGGTAATAGTTATACTTGGTGTTTTGTACTGTTTAAAACAGTCACTAAGAACAAAGCCCTTACAGGTGTGTTGGTTGACTGCTAGGATCAGGTGCACAATCTAATAGTGTTAGATGGTCACTGACGTCCCTCCTGTTACTTCATGGGAGCAACCATCTCAGTCAGACTGACAACAGTAATGTCACAGAGCCTGAGTGTTTTGGGGAAGCTGAGGGAGAAGTTACATCTGGAGGTGTTTCTAAATTATGATGGCCACCCTTGTGTTTGGATCATCTATATTCCAGCCGTTTGTCAGGGGTAGTTCTCAGTCCTCAGTTCATTACTGTCAATCCTAAACCCCTGATTTCTCCCCACTGTTATCTCTAGCTTCACAGGCTCTGAGATATAAGAGCACAGTCTTTGTGGGGAGCCCAATGAATTCACTGCTTGGGATCTAAACTAGCAGGAATTCCCACAAGAACAGGAAGTTCCCTGGCAGTTTCCACTGCTACTTAATGCCTGAAACAAGGCACGAAAAACATGCAGAGTGTGTATTATAGCCCTTCTTCACAGATGTGTCTCACTGTCCAATAGTTACGATAAAGAAGTCCCATGTGAGGACAGTTACATTAAACAATTCTCCAGACAAGCACTAGAGAAAGAGGCAGCAATTTGAAGATCTATTTTGTTCTTGCATATGGGGAAAAGGCAGGAACTTTTCATTGTCACAGAAAGCTCAAGGTGTAAAGTGTAATACACTAGAGCAACTTCAGGGCTGCTCTTGGGGCTAAGAACTTGTTTGCCATCCACATTAAACTGAATCCCCACTCTGGGGAAGAAAGAGTTGGGAAATAACATATTGAAAAATGCTGTATGAGAGAGAGCAAGAAATACTGGACCTGCCTGGATTTATAAAACTAGAAAACAATCTGTGTAACAGCATTGCCTTCCTTGCAACCATTCTAAGGGATAATGAAAAGCCAGAAGGAAGATCTAGAAAGCAACAGAGCAGGCTATGGAAGAACTTAAGCAGTCTGTTACAAAGAGTATTTATGCATTAGAATATTATTTGTCAGCACTTCATGAAGAAAAAATTTCCATTTTGAAAATAACAGAAATGATTAATCCTTAAGAGAAAAAGGTTTGAAATTTAGTGAGTGAACAAAAATCTGTGATTCTTTAAAAGATAAGATGGAAAGAATATGAGCTTAACAACATCACTGGAGATCAAGAGCTGCAAAATAGTGACATATACCTGCTAAAGATTCAATTTTGAAGTTAACTTGAATGTGACAAAAGGATGGGATGGATCTATTGAGAACATTTCAGAAGAGTCTGAAACTAACTAGTGTAGCTTGGAGGAAGATAAGTCTGGCCTGGCAAGCAAAATAACTACTTCATAGCTTACAATGAAAACTTCCAGTTTAACCAGGGAGCTATGATTTTTTTCTGCTATAACCTAGTAATGCATATCAAAAGGTAAGGTAGACTCATCTTTGTGGTGCTAAGTCTAGTCCTTTCAGATTAGCTATAGAGTCTCTGCAGGCAATTACAAGCTGCCTGTTCCAGAGACATCTGGTAGAGACCTCATGTAGTTTACAACATCAAGCAGATACTAGAGGAAGAGTTTGGAGATTTACGTATTGCCTTGATCCATGTATCTGTTTACATCTATTCTTTGAGACATATGTTTTTTGACCTCTAAATTATGACATGTTTTTTTCCTTTTGCAGCATGAAACATTTGAAATAAACTACAAATATATGTCCAATGGTAGTGGCCTTGCTGCCTTGAATGCAGACTGTGTAATAACACAGTGTATCTGTAGGACTTCCTTGTGCCCATTTGAATTTCTGGAGCAGTAACACCACATTGACTATGGCTGGGAACAGGCTTTTCCTAGCTGCTGTACCCTCACACATTTCCAGAATTCAGTCACACAGTTCGGAAGTAAAGCATAAATTACAGCAGCGGCAGAGAGCAATTGACAGGTATGGGGAAAGGGGAGAAAGGACCTATTGTGTGAGAAGCAGACAGCTCTGCTGACCTGAAAATATATTATTCTATGGAAGCACAAACCAGAGGGTTTGTGGAATTTGTTCTCAATTCACCATGAAAATGCTGGGCTGGGGCAATCATCCATTTGATGCGGGTGGTCCTTAATGCATGTCATAATTTACACTTAAAGCATATATGATCCCTTGAAATTCCCTTCTTAGGAGGACCATAAAAAGAGTGTTGCATATGGGGCTCGCTGGAGGTTTCTGCAAAGCTCCCCCATTGTCAGACATAAACACATCCTATTATGCTAGCTTAGGTCAGAGTTCAATGACTCCCCAAAGATTATTTCAGTCCTAAACTGATCCCACTGCAGTCCGGGTGGGCAAAGTAGAAGTGTTTCCAACACAGCTTCTTTGCTCTGGCTGCTCCGCTCTACACTCAGAAGCAAACCTGACTTCTCAGGCTGCAGGTTAATGTACAGCTTATCGGTGAAATCACCCTTGCTCATCCTCAGGCTGTTTTCTGAAGGATTTTGCAATCATTACTGCAGTTTCCCTATATAGGAGATCCTAGGACTATCATTAGCCTCATCTTCAAGAACAGGAATTGGAAGTTAAAAGACTTCATGCGGGGAATCCTTGTTAGCTCAAGAAATAGATCACAGATGTGCCTTTGCCCGTCTGCTGCTGTGAAGGCAGAGTCCGGCCCTTGCTGCACCCCGTGGGGCTCGGCCCCCTGCTCGGACACAGACGTCAGGGCTGTGCTGCTGTGCTGGGCACTGCCCTGCTCCTGTGCAGCCACTGCCACAGCCACTTGCTGGGGCCTGGGTGGGTATGTCCCCCTCCTCTGGGCACCGTCCCTGGGCCTGTCTCCAGCAGGGCAGCAGCAAGCAGTCAGGGTGAAGAGCAACCCACTCGGTCTGAACATGGCACTTCCCCTGACTGAAGCTATTCCTTGCTCCCTGTATGCCAAATGCACTTTCCAAGGCCATTTGTTTCTTGCTTGTGAGCATGGGAGTCACACGACGATACCTCCAAGAAAGACACTGCTGCCTTTGGGGATGGTGACTCAGTGGTCAGTGCCTAGGACAGAGTTTGTGGATGGCAAATCAGGAAGCCCTTCCTCTGCTTGAAAGGATGAGATGGAGCTGTAGAAGGGTTTATACTTGGACCAGAGGTCTGGGCTACACAAGCTGGGGAGAAAGCACTGCCTCCTACCCTGGGAAATTAATGGCAAATGCTTTACTCTCTACTTCATCTCACCTGACAGGAGGTAAGGCTATCTCTTTGAACTCCGTGGCTCTGTGGTACAAGGAATGGCTCTACAAAAGCAGGTGAGAAACATTTGGGCCATAGCTGCAGTTTAGAGATTTCAAGAGTCAAATAAAGCAATGAAAGAAAACCAGAGGAAAAAATCTGACTGCAAAATATAAACAGAACAAAAAGTGCTTCTTGTTGGCATCTCATAATAATGGGACCAGGAGAAAACCAGGATATTTGACCTAAAATTGCAGTGTGCATCAGTATTTGTTTCTCCCTTTTAGTCTTCTGTCGCTCAGAATCAGGCAGTTTAAATCCTTAGATACAGCCAGCAACAGACCAGAACGGCAACTCAGATTGAGAGATCGCATGGCTGGACCTGGCCCTTGGTAGTATTTTATCTCTAATGGGGAGAAAACACCAGTGACAAAGAATGAACATGCACAGTGTCTTTCCCTCCTGTTGCCTTCCCGGGGGAACTTTCCCTGCTCAAGTTGTGACCAACAGGCTGTTTCCCCTCTCTGAAATATTGCCCATTCCCTTCACCAGAAGTTTCCTGTGCTGACTGAAATATTAAAAAGGCCAAACAACATGGGGGAAGTTTGTTTATTTGTAGGGCTGCATATTCATGCCTGGTTTAGGCCCCTCCTGCTGAGGAATTTCAGCTATTTTTGCTGGAAATCTGGGGTGGGGGAGTTAAGGCCCTGGTGAGAATGGGGGGTTTGTGGTGATCCTGGTGACAAAAGCAAGGCCCAGCTGGTCAGTTACGTCTCCATAACACAAACAGGGGTCAGTGGAGAAGGGAAACTGGGTAGGAAGCAGACTGAGCCCACAGGAATCTGCTGCCGGAGGGGGTGAGTGGAGCTGAGGCCCACGGCCACCAGAGGGGTCACTGAAGAAGCACATAAGTTTTGTACACCCCTTCCCATGCCCATCCAGGCTCTAGCACCTCAGTTGCACCTGGGGATCTCCAGAGAGTTTTGTTTTCCCTTTGAAGATCCCAGACCCAGCCTCCACTGGAAATTATTTAGGAGCCTCCTTGCAGGGGAAGGCTGTGCTGGGACCTCTGCTCCCCATTGTGGGGCCCTCACCAGGGTCCATGAGGAGGGGGTGTACGAGGAGGGTAAACAAGGCAGCTGCTTGCATCCTGGGGCCATTATTTTTAAAGGCAGCACAGCAATAATTAATGCTCAGCCTGGCAGTGGGGCCTCTCTCTGGAAGCCTGGCTGGTGCAGCCTCCTGTGGGGCACCTCCTTGTGCCCTTCCCTTGTGGTGAGGGGCGGTGGCTCCCCAGCTACGGTGTCTGTGGGGAACAACAGCCTCTGTGGCTTTCCAGGCGCTTGCCGTTAGGAAGTCTTCATCTAGATCTTGGGAAGCACCTGTGCTTCCTGCTACTGTGGGTTCTCAGTGTGGCTGTGCTGGCCAACAAAACTGTCCACCACCAGCCTCACCAGGAGCAGGGACATGGAAAAGGTTTGCAAGGACTAAACACTGATTTGCCAAGCCCTCGGGAGCATGAGGTGGCTCAGGCAACTGTGTCTATTTCTGTAAGCAGTTGGCACAGCAGGCTGTATCAACCCTTTTCAAACAGCAGTTCTTCTCCAGGTCCAAAGCAAATACAGGTTTAAAGTGTTGTCTTTAAACAGACAAGTTAAATAAAAACAGTAGCAGCAGAAAACTGCAGCGTGCATGAAGATTGTGATGACTGAAGCATGAGACCTGGCAAAGATCAACATCCTTCTCATGCCAAGGGCTGCAGGGGCCCTAATAAACTTACAGATGCTTTTCTCCTGAAGCTGTAGAGAGACCAGCTTGTATGGGTTTCAGCACAGAACCAAACTGGGATGATGGGCTTGCTGTGTCTGGTCCTATGAAGTCATGCTCCTGCATGGCTACCCACTGAGAAGAGAGGCTCACCATGCTGCAGACAGTTCACTTGCCTCCTGAGTTTGGGGTCCCTTTGTCTGTATGCTGGCTGGACTCAGAAAGCTGAGGATATTGCTTTTGCATGCTCTTCATTAGTACTACTTCAATGTTCCTTTCTTTTTGCTGACAGTTTCTACAGAAAATATATTTTTATTCTAAAATGCCGTGACGTTCCCAAATTTCTAGTGCTGGATGACATTTGAGTTTGTGTGTGCTTTGCAATTAAAATCTTAAATGGTTCCTAAAAATGAAAACAACAACAAAAAACCCTAATATTTGAGAGGAGGTGGATGTTTTCAAAAGAAAAATTAGCTGTTGCTTCTGCAAATTGATTTTCTGGCAGATGATTATATTACAAGCATTTTTCATTAAAAATAATCTGCTGACCAGCTGTAGCACAGTCACATTTCAAGAGAAAGAGGAAGACCTCCACGTGCTGCATTTTGGCTTGGACTGTCAGAAGGTGGGAGGGGAAACAGTAGTCCAGAGGTTTTCCTGAACACCGCAGAGTGTGGTGCAAGCAGAGCGTGAAGTGGTAGGCAGATCCTGCTGGGCTGACCATGTGTGTGGCCTCACACTGAGCACCTGCATCTACCTCTGGCACCCCAATACAACACTCCCTACCCCTGGAAGGCTGCAGAGACACAAACCCAATAGTCTGCAGATGTAGGACAGTGGTGCCAATCTGTTCTGCCAGACTGAAGTCAGGATATCTATCCCTCCAGGGGGCAAAATCTCATTAAGAGGTTAAAGAACATTAAGACTTGAAGAGGAAAAGCATAAACGCAGTCCCTGAGCTCTCCAGCTCTCTGGAAATCAGCATGACCATGCATAGGCTTGAAATTCTGTTGCAACTTGCAAACATATAATGGAAGGTGATGTAGAGGTGAATTTTGAGGCACCACAGCACTAAAATTAACACTAGCTGAATGTGCAGATGGCAGTGACCCAGCTGTGAGACTGCTAACAAGTGTCTGACACCCAGGTGATACCCAGGCACTAAAAAGCAGCTGCAATTCCTACAGTGTGCTGCCAGACCTGAGCACTGCAGAATGTCCCAAGATCTAGGCTGGAGGCTCATCAGAGCAGGGTCAGGGCTGCAGCAGTGGGGCTGCATAATTGGCAGCTTTCTCTTATCTGAAGTTCTCTCTTTATGTTTGGTTTCTTTTCCTATAGCACTCTTTCCTTGTCTGTCTGAATGAAAGTGAGCATGTGCAGCTAAGGATCCCAAGTTAAAGGCTGCTCTCCTGAGCATCACAAAGCTCAGTCGTTGCTTTGTCCAATTTTTCCATACGGGAATTTTCCAGTGGGATTTTAGTTTGCATTCTAAGCATCCTGGTACCTTTGGGTTTGTGACAGAGCACCAGAGTTACAGAGGAAGAAAAATACTGACCACCACAGTTTTTCTGATCGCTTACACAACAACAACCAGCTGTACCTCTATACATTTGTAAGCTAACCTGTGTTTGCCCAGAATGTGTTGTAATTAATCGCTGTGTTAACAGACTACTGAGGTCACAAAGCCAGTGACTGTGCAACTAGAGAGAGGACTGAAGAGGCCAGTTTGTAAACTTGCTCTCTTTTGCTATCCTTTCTTAGAAGTCTTATTTCTGTTGTGGTTTTGCACAGGAAGGCAATGGTATGTGTGGCCCATTCTAACTGTACAGGGGTTTGAGCCAGTCCTGCCCTGGTGAATGTCTGCTAAACCTTGGCAAGCAGCAGGCACGAGTGTTGGATTTCAGGGAGCTGCACCTTGGGCTTGCAAATAACAGCAAACTATGCCAAGGCTTTAGCCCCCTGTTCTCATCCAGATGCAGCCTGCAGTGTGCGCAAAGGGGCTGGCATTCAGAGAGCTTTACCTGTTGACAGCCTACTACAGAATGTACCAAGGAATTCCAGCATTGCAAGTGAGGGGTACATTGGTAATGGTACCAACATAATACCAAGCAGTCATGCTGCTGGGTTGCATTTTGCAAATGGGAAAATGTTCCACCTCTTTGTGATCTACTTATCAGGCTGAGGAATCTGTCGAGGAAGAGAAATACTGAAATACGAGTGTGATAAAAGATGTGTGATAAAAGCCATGCTGATGCTATTCCCCACACTTACTTACTTACTCTCCGCAAATATTCCTGCAAGTAAATCTCAGACCACAAAAATGCTTGTAGAAAGCTCAGAGCTTCCTATCAGCACTCCAGGAGTTTGTATCGTGGCCAGTTGTCTTCTGTGCTGCTTGCTTCATTGAGAGCAAGTGGGCACAAGTAAATGGAGTTGAATCCAGCAATGTCACAGTAGGAATCAGTTTTCTTCCCATGTACCATTATGCTCCAGCAATCTTCTCAGTGCTGTTGGTGGAGTGCGCTCAGCAAATACATGCCCTCTGGCTATATGCAGCAGTTGAGTATTGGCACTGGACTACCAGCATGAAATCAGGTGTTGACCTGTAGCCCACCTCCCACTACGGAGGCACTCTGCCAGCAATCCTTACTGGGTTACATGAGCTATGGGCTTGGTGCCAGAAGTTTGCTGTCATGGAGCTAGGAGGTGCTCAGCAGATTTCCCAGGCAGGAACAAAAAGCCTTATGTCCTATTCAAACTTCATTTAGGAGGGGGGATCTCTCCTAATCTGGGCTGTTGTCAGGGTTAGCCAGCACTGCTTCCCCCTTCACTCTCACCATGTATCACATGAGCTGCCAGTCAGCACCAGAGTCAGCTACCTGCTCCAGTTTGCTAGCACTTGGTGCACTTCAAATCTGGCCAAACTTGTAAGATTATTCCAGTCAATCAGCATATCTGAAACTCACTTGTGGTATCTGTGCCCTGTACTATCATGTGTGGGAGGAAACAACACTTCATTCTAGGAGGTGGCAGGGTCCCAGAGGACTCCAGCTTCACTTGTGTAGGGCAGTGGCTTTTTCTTCCTGTATCTGTACAGCATCAAGCACAGAAAGGGGCCTGGCCTGAGGCTGGTGTACCTATGTGGCATCATAGTAATAGTAAACATAGAAGCATGCGATATTTGTCAGGGAAAAGCACAATAATCTACTCTGATTTTTTGTATTTAGCTATATACTTTGCTGGAAATTTTGCAAAAACCTAGCCAAAGGAATTGTGTAAACTGCCTTAAATGTAAACCAGATACTGTCAGTTTAGGGCATTTGTAGTGGTGGTGTAAACTGAGCCAGAAATGCTGAGCTCTGAGTCCAGGAGACAGCCAAAATGCAGCCAAAAGTCTTTTCTCTGTGTTTAATTTAGTAGAAGTGTGACTGGATGGGTACCAAGCTGTGATCCTGATCACGGTCTGTGTAGGGAAACAGTAGGAGAAAGTGACTGGGGACTTTTGGTGAGAAATCACAGATCTTCGGTCAAGTTTTATGATGAAGTAAGAAAAGTGGGTGAGCTGGTACCTGGAAAACCTGCCCTGAGGGTTCCTCTGTTATGTTTATCTAAGGATATGCCTGTGAAGTGATATGCAAATAGAGGGGAGTTCAATCTGCCCATGCCCAAGCAGTCTGGAAACCATGGGAACAGAAACTGGATGACCTTATGCCTCAGCTGGTAAACTTCACTACAACCTTCAGTTTGGTACCTATAAAGCCCTCAGGACTGAAGCTGCAGGGATGTGTCATGTAAAGGGCCATTCTGCCTCCCTCGATTTTTATATTTGTATTTAAACACCTGTAGATGGCTACTGTCAGAAACTGGGTGGGAGTGGTTTTGGGTATCTGCCTTTTTTTGCTGGTTGGCTCAGCACATGTGCCTCTGTGGGGATTAAGCCTTTTACAAAAAGAATTTGCAGATGTAGTTCAAGCAAAGTTTTAAAGGTGATCAGTTCCAGCGTTGCACGAGCTGCCAAGGGAGAGAGCTGCATGCTAGAACACTTCTCTTGGAGGTGTGGTCCAAGCAGATCCATAGGACTGGAAGCCAGACAATTCAGCATGGAAATAAGGTGCAGATTTTTTTACAGTGAAGAGAATTAACTACTGAAATAATTTACTAGAGGCTGTACTAAGCTCTCTATCACAAGTAGTTTTAAATCAAGACCAGGTGTCTCTCTAAAATACGTCGTTCCTCAGCAGAAGGATGGGCTCACCACACCACAGGGGTAATGTTCTCCAGACAGTGTGATGCCAAACACCAGCTTGCTTAACTAACTTTTCCTTCTGGATTTAAAAACCTATGGATCCTGTGGATGGAAAGAATTGTGTACTCCATAACAGGGAACATCTCTTGCATCTGGGAAAGTCTGGCAGATTTATGGAGTTGCTTCTTGCAGTTTATGGGAAAAGAAGGTGTTCCTGCATGTGAAAGACCAGAGGCTGGATAGTGGCTGGGCAGGGCTGCTGAACACTTGGGACCTGGGTGTTTACAGTCTAAAGGAAGAGCTGAGACATACTGATGTACCCTGACTGCCTGCTGCTCCAACAGTGGATGGGGCTGAGAAGGCTGGTGGATTTTATGGATAGATTCCTGTACTGGAATTTGTGCCAGGAACTGCCATGTTGCTGTAAGGCAATAGGGTAGGGAAACATGGCTCCTTCTTACCTGCAGGTCAAGTCTGCAGTAAGTATGTGTGGGGAAGTAAGTAAGGGTGGGGGAAAGACAAGGGAAAAGGAAACACAGCTCAGAAATGCACTGATAGCAGGTCTGAGTTTAGATGTAAAGTTTCACTCTCATCAGTAGCACTGAAACCAGCTTGGGAGGTAGACATCCAGGAATCCACGCCTAACTGGGTTCTTCTCGCATTGGGCGAGAAGACTTGACTGCTGCAGGAACTTTGTTAAAGTCAGGATCACTGATTGAAGCTATTCTGGAGAGAAAATAAAGCTAAGCAAGGAAGAAAAAAAGGATCTTTCCCCACCAGAAACTGGCTTTTCAGAGCAATCTCATATTCGCTGCAAAATCCATGTAGTCAGCAGTCCTGGTTCCAGCTGCCCCGAGGCCTGGAGAGGTGACACTGTGCAAAGTGAGCTCTGAATGAGGTGAGAGCTGTGGGGGCACAACACGTGCTACACTTGGCCAGGCACTGGCAATCCCTTTGCAGAGCATGCTGAGCAGTCAGCAGTGTAGCCATGGTGTTCTTGTTATGTTCCTACAAACTGTGCATCTCTTTCAAAGCTGATTGTTTATCCCTTGGCTGACTGAGGACATACACATAATCCGTGACAAATAATTTTGATTCAGTGAGCAATCTCTCACTTAACTACCTCTCCCAATCACAGCCATCACATTGGCAGGCTTTGCTGACAGATAATCCTTCATTTGGGAGACAATTTCCTGACATTTACAGCTTCTGCTTCAGTTCCAGTAGAAACAGCCTGTATGGCAACACGGTTCGACCCCACTGGGTTCCTGGCTCAGCTCATTATCATTAGCTGTTTTAAATGCAGCCTCTAAAAATCTCTGTGCTTCCCATCTCAGAACCTCATGGTGTGAATATTGTAGCTGGTTTACAGATGGGCAAAAAAAGTCACAGGAAAACATAGACTGCTTCTGGGATGCTTCTTCACAGTCATCACTCATATTGAGTAGGTGTCTGCAAGCTCTGTTTGAAGCTGGGGTTATGTGTGAACACTCATGTCGTCCCCATGAATTCCAGCACCCTGCCCCTGTACATGAAGTGAAGGAAATTTTTTACCACCTTGCTTGAGCTGGCTCGGGGTCAGTGGGCAGAATACTGCTGAGCATCTGCAAATCACAGACTGGAAATGCTGTGGTTCCCTTCTCCCAGTGGGCAGTGAATGTGCGCTGCTCACTACCGCTGGTAGTTAATGTCCCTTCCACACTCCAGCCCCTCTCCGCTCCTCCCAGGGATCCATTGCCAGGCTCAGACATGAAGCCTCTGGTGTATGCAGTTCATGGGTGCCCATGGGCTGGCCCCACTCTGCCTTCAGTCTGCTGCCCCAGGAACTGTGGAAGTCGAGAAACCCTGCCTCTGATATTAATGTTTCTGACTTACTTGCTTAATTGCATTCCCTGGCTCTGGATCACTCCAGAGCCTCAGGGAACTGGATCAGATTTCCAAGATGTTGAAGTGCCTACAAATGTAGGTGGACTCCTATTGGGATCTTCAAATATTCCAAACTGGCAAGCCAATTACCCAACAAAATCTGCTTATTTTTTCTGACTCTGTAGGGAGGGGCCAGTCTCAAAGGAACCAGACAGTTCAACACTTGCATGAAATGATGAGCAGCAGGTAAGAGCTGATTGTCTGTCCTGTTCTCTAACTCACCTGTGTACCTTATAGCCACGGCTATTGCAGTATTATACCATACTTGCTTTTAGATGCCTTTATTCAGCACCTTGGTCTGAGCAGCACCTGATGTTGAAATCATGAGTTCAAAGAAAGATGTGCACCCTAAGTGCACCTTTGGGCTGTGACTCCAGACCCTGAGCCTTCCAGATCAAGAGACTCCTTTAACCTCCATTTTTTTCTTGCCTTTTGCACCATTAAAACGCTTGCTTCATTTTTAAAACCAGATTAAATAAGCAATCCCTGTGTTTTCTGTTGGCTGTTTTTGAGCTTTTCTGAAAAGCACAGAAGAGGCCACCAGAAGCAGCTTTTTTCTTTGTTTTTGCATCACATTTGAGCCTTGCCTGTGATCACCTGACAGATCAGAGTAGAATTCCTCCTGCTGCACAAATTCTTCCTCTTCTTTGCTCCTCATGTATTTCCTGGCTGAAGTGCTCCTTTGGAAGGCAGGAGACTGGGAGTGCCCGTGTGAAAATGACAAGGATTAGGAAGTACCAGATTCCTTGCCTGCCTTTTCTTCTTGCACCAGCTAACGCCCAGAAATATCACCAACAACAAAGAAAAATTTTCTCAGTCCAAAACTGAAACTCTTTTGAACGAAAAAGCATTACTTTAGCTGGAAATCATTCAAATAATAAAAAACCCCCCCTTGTACAGATTTATGTTTTTTCAATGAAAAATTGTCACCTGAATGGAGACTTTCACCAGAAGGGAAACTTTCATCTCTACTGAAAGCATTTGCCACTCCAGTGTCTGGCTGCGTCTGACTCTGCCCTGGTATTAGGAGGTGTTTGTTGGATTTGCTTAGGGATCTTCAGAGGAGAGGTTTATGTGCCTTGTGTCCAACTGAACGCTTGGTGGCCAGGTGCATATGTTGCATCATTGGACGGGGGTGCCTTTTGGGCTGTCCCCAGGCTGTGCACTGGCCCCTAACACACCAGTCTGGTGAGACTTTTTTTTCTCCTCCCGTGGCTTCGATATTTGCATGTTGGTGTTTTTATTATTCCTGGGATCTTTCCAGCCCCCTACATGTCGTCTGCCAGAACAGTCCCTGCACATTCCTGCATTTATAGTTTCTCCTCCATTTTCATCCTGACCCTCTGAGTGCAGAAAGTTTTTTACAGAGGAAATAAAACCTGCGTGCCCTGAAAGCTGCAAAGTCACAGACTAATCAGAGAACAGGGAAGGATATGAATATCCCTGCATAGTGTTTTCTACTGCAAATAGGCCAAAATCAATGGACTTGAGAATGTTTCTTCTATATGACTTGTCTCGAGAGCAGGACTAATAATATTTTTACATGGCAGATGGGTTATAGTGCTTTCATTTTGTTTACATGACTGGGAATGTGACCCATCCTACTTTTCATAGCTGCCATCTGTTCGTCAAATTCATTCCAATGCAATCAACCAGGTCATGGTTTTGGTTTGTTGGTTGTTTTGTTGTTGTTGTTGTTTATTTGTTTTAATTTGTTTTGTTGTGGTTTTCATTATTATTTTCTCTGGGAATTTAATTTTGAGCTTTTGGATCAGTGAGTAGAAAAAATGTTTTCTCCCATCTTGCAATGGATGCTTGAAAGAGCTTACCAATCGTAGAAAACATTCTCTCTTTCTGCTTGCTTGCAAGTTTTTCAAAAAAATAAAGCAACCAAAACCAAACCTTTGAACAGGTGAGCACTCAGTCAAAGTAGTGGAATGATGGATTTGAAGTCTTCTCACAATGCTTTGTCCAGGTCAACAGAGGACAGTAATTAAAAGATCCATATCAACATGGCTCAGATTTCAAGCAAATTAAGAATTCTTCAGGCTGAAGAATGCCAAGAGCCTTTTTCTCTTGAAAGAGAGAAAGGTCACATATTGTTCCCTAAACTAAAGCTTCTCTCACAAATTCCACTACACTAAGATCACATTCACTCCATTCTTACAAAGTAATGTTTTGCTTTGTTTATTTTTATCAACAATCCTTTTCCCTGCCTTGTAATTATGTTTTCATAGAATCATTAAAGATGGAAAATACCTTTAAGATCATTGTGTGGGGTGGGCACAGTTCGTTAACAGGAGGTTCTTTGGGAAGAGGGTACCAAAATTATTCAGATGCCCAGAGTAACTCTATGGACTTTTGCAGAAGAGCAAATGACACTGTGAAAAGAAGAGTTTAAGTTTCTGTGGTGGTAAAAATTTAGGAGTGATTCTACTGCAGACAGCAGAGTCATTCAGATACAGGCAAGATGCAAATTGTGCCCTGTCTTTTTTCAATATGGGCAACAAGAATGTACTTTCTGTCCCGTGTGGCACAGAAGAACAGGATGGAGAGAATTGGTCTTTGTTTTGAAAGCACTGGAAATCAGAGACTTTCAAAGCATTTGCAGGGAAAAGCTATAATTTAAGAAGATTGTAGTAGAGTTTTTGGTTAATTTAGCTATTCAATTACCTACAGAAAATGGAATTTACCATGTAGGAAAAAAAGTTGAAAGAGAAAGAGAGAAAAAAAATAATTTCTTAAAAGAAGCTAAAGATGTTGGTTGATATTGGTTTCAGAGTGATCTTCTTTTAACTTCTTTTAACTTCTACTGAGAAATATGGACGGTATCTGTGTATTTTTACAAAGTCCTTAGGGATTCACTGCAAATTTCTTGTACTTTTGGGGAGGGAATGTGATTGCTTCTTTTTTTTTAGCTAGAAACTGGTCATATACAGCTTATTAGTTTTTAGGTGCATTTATATTCCCAGCAAACAAAATTCTGTTAATTACTATAATAAGGCCTGTGTTTATTTTGTCAGAAAACCCTGTTCTTCTTATAAAAAAATCTCAGAGGAAAACCATCTGTTTTGGAAAAAAAAAAAACAACAAAAAGCCAAACCTGCTCGCTTAAGTGTTCAACCTTTTTCAGCCTTTTTAAGAACAGGTTGGGGAAAGTAATTGAACTTTACACAATGTGGCCAGCTGAGAATAAAGGTAACAACCTCTCAGACTGGCTATACACGTAGGGGATGGTGATAGTGGTGCTTTTCCAGTGTAAGTACAAATTACTCCTGAGATTTCCTATCTTTATGATCTCTGTTAAGGTAGACCAGCTCTTCCATAGGAACCTGCCCAAAATACTCAAGCACAACTCTTCCGCCTTAAAGTAAATGTTCAGTGAAGTGAAGCTGAATGTCACACAGCCAGGTAAAGACCAGTGGAGAGCTCACACTGCAGAAACCGAGGTCAGGTTAAACAGGGCTCTGTCTCACATTTCACGTAGCTCCCCTGTCTGTGGCTTGGCAGAGGTGGGCACCAGATGAAAGGAGAGGGGGGAAAATGGTGAAAGGGGTGATGACAGACAGACAACACCCATACATTCCTCTTGAGATGCATTTTCACATCTGTTTGGCATTTCAGCGGTTGTTTTCCTGTGAGCATCACTCAGAGACATCCAAGCAAGGTGAGATCCTGCACTTGAAAGGCCAGGAAGAAGAGTTTACCAGGAAGGTAGATTGGACACGTGTGGTAGAGTGTGGCTGTGTGAATTAAATGAATGAATGAGCCTCCAAAGAAATACAGACTATCCAGACTCTATACCAAAATCAGTGGGGTCCCTGGGTTTTCCTTTTCTCTCCCAGGCAGAAGGTATTTTTGCAGTGGCCTGAACTCCTGACCCAAACATTTGCAAATCTGTAAGTCGATGTCTTTTGTTACTCCTGAGATCATACTATTTTTAAGATCTGGATCATCTATGGAAAATAGGACTTAGATGCTTGAAAGTCTTTGTAGGAACTCTGCTTGAGGCAGCAAAGTGTTTGTCTTTTAAAATTTTCTTTCACTCTGTGGGTGTTGTTCACCTGTAGTCTCACAAATAAAGCCATGGCTCTATACATCCTTGCACTGCCTTATGCCTGGTTCTGTCTAGCCAGCAGTGCAGTATGCTTTGGCATGAGGCCTCCAGCCCCAGAAACATCAGTGGCTACCAGCTGTTGCAGGGTTCTTCCTCTGCAGCTCAGGGTTGAGAAGCACATCCACCCTGCCACTTCCTATGTCTGCTGGCATCTGTAATGTGGAAGAAATGAGAGACAGAGGCATTTGTCCAGAAACTGACCCTTAAAAGTGCCTTTAAACACCTAATTGAATATCTTTGCCCTCTCACTTACCAGTCCTGTTGTAAGTGCAAAAAGCAGCAAAGATCTTTTTATCAGAGTTTTCAGTGGATTTTAATAAATGGAATAAATATAAATACGTAAAATTCAACAAACACAGCTCTGAGACTACTCTATAACAGCATTAGGACAGTACAACAGCCTAATCAATGTCATAGCTGAATCTGAGTTACCAGTGAGGCGTCAATGAGCTCAAGCAGAAGGTGTCCATTCAAAGCACGGGATCCCCACACCAAGGAACACTTGTGTCTGTGCCCAAAGGAGATGAATTATTTCAAATGGGTGTCTCAAATATAGTTATGCTCCTCATGGGCACAGGACATGGTGACCTTTAGCAGTTTTTGCATCTACCCATGGAGATAGATAGCCCAGCATGTGAAAACCAGGTCAGCCCTGGTTAGGGCATTAGAGGAGACAGTGACAGGCTGATCTAGCAAGAGGCAACCTCTGCTTTGGCTCCTCTGCTGATACAGTAGAGCAGGATCTTCTGCATTGTCTTATATTAAAAAGAAACCAGTTGCTTAGCCTTAGAAAGCACCTTTAAGCTTTGGGATCAATTAAGGTTCTTACTGCTTTGGGAAACAGATTTGATCTATTTAACTCACAGTAGGTAGGTGGAAGGCCCAATAACTCCTGACAGTTTTCTTGCAAAATCTGCTGTTGAAGTGTCATGAACAATATTTCTTCGGTATCAAAAATGCTGAGTGTGAATTTGGTTCATGGAAAAAAGAAAAAAGCCACCTATCCTGGACTGCATATAAGGTTTTTTACCTATTAATGGATTTCCTGTCTTTAGTTCTTTAACTCTTGAAAAATATTGCCTGGTGGGAGATTAGGGAAGCAGCAAAAGTTTATAATTTTTCTTATGACATTTAACACAGGGCTACCTTTCCATTTTTGTTCAGGACAGGAGCCACTCAGAATAAAGAAATACAAGACTGCTGCGCACCAGACCCAGGCCTTATTTGGGTAACTTTCCTCATGAGAATCATGTACAAGTTTCAGACTCAATCTTCAAGGCATGCTGTGGCATGGATCCAGTCTATCTAAGAGATTGCCTGTAGCTCTGGAATGAAGACAGTGAAGGAAAATCCTTTCCCAAACAACAGTGAGACTTTCTGGTTCTCAAATAGACCTCCTTTTTGTGGTGATGCCTTCTCAGGGACAGAGATCTGTTCATGCTGTCCTCCATGGCAGCAGGGCCTCAAACACTGCAGTATTGCTGCTGGATACCACCAGGCTTTAAAAATTCCCTGGACTCTTTGACAGGTGAGGTCTAGAGGGATTTTACCAAGAAGCCTGGAGTTCTCACAAGGATTTTAGTTCAGTCAGTTGATGAATAACATAAACTTTGGGCTTAGAAAATAACAGGAATTAAGGTGATCAGGGATTTACAGTCTGCATTCTTAAAACTCTAGAGGGCAAGGTATTAGGTGGAGGCTAGAACCATTTATTTTAGTTATATTAAATGGAAACTCTAGACACTGTCATTCTGTCTGTTCCTGCTGCTAACACCACCTGGCAGAAAGGTTGTATTATTATTATCTGCAGTTTACTTCTCTCCTTTTAAAAATCCTTCAGCCTTCCCATCAGAAACAGGCACAATGCCATGGACTCCCAAGAGACCAGGCTCAAATGAGGAAAACTAATCAGATGTGGAAAGTGGTTGCAAACATTTTTCATCTGGCTATCTGGGTAATCCTTGGAAATGCCAAAAGTATCCAGATGAAAACAGTCTGCTAAAAGGGATGTCAAGGAGTACTCTTCCACAAAGATACAGAGCAGCTGTATTCATGAGTCTGTAGTTCAGGTAAATGCTGGCTTACCCCCTCCTCCAGCCCAGCCAGCAGCTAACCAGGACCATGGGAAGGACCATGACTGGGCAGTGAGCACCAGGACTCCACGGCTCTTCCAACAGGTCTGTGATCTTCTCCAGGGCACTGCACACTCCCCAAGCTCTGTCCCTCACCCTGTTCCCTGGTGGTATAGTTTGGGTAGCTGGTTGTTGTGTGGGGTTTTCCCAGGTTCCAGTGAGAATGGCAAGAGTTCAGTAGGGCTGCATCTGGGATTGTACAAAGTAGGTGAGAGCTTAAGGAGCAAAGAGCTTCTCTAAACCATTTCCTGGGGCTCTGACAGTTCCTTACAGTTCTGTCTCAGGACTGACTCTGCTGCATCTGCAAAATCTGCCACCCCCAAAATTACAGATGAAAGAGGAATACAGGAATTTTCCCTATATTACTGAAAAGCCTTGAGGCAGCTCCAACGTTCAGCATCTTGGGAGAAAAAAATCCTTGTAGGTGTATGATTCTCTTCATTTACAACACTATGAAATGAAAAGGTTCTGGGAGGTTTTATGCTCCCTTTTGGATGCAGGAGATGTGAATGCCTACTTGGGAATGGCAGCTCCTGCCCCATTGTGTCTGTGAGAGGATCACTGTATTGTTTACTGTTGCTCTGTCTGCACAAGCTCTATCCAAGCTGCTGACCTCCATCCCACTTGGTAAACAAGGGAGGCCAAAATTTTCTCCCTGGTTCTTCCTGTAAGGATGACACTCACAACACCTCTTTTAGCATGCTACAGCACCACACCCACCAGGAACAATAAATTAATCTTAAAAATAAACAGCTGGTCATAAAAGTGTCCAGAAAAACCCTGGCCTCTGCTCTTCTGATAGCCTAGGGGTCTCAGTGCAAATCACCCCTTGCTACCTACCCACAGTGAATATTCCCTGCTTGTCAGGTTGGCTAATTGTTTTGGAGTGGATGCAATACATCTCCTGCCAGGAGAGGCTTGTGAGGCACATGATCCTGTAAATGATCTTCAGTTTATCTGATCTCTTTTCTTGCTGCTATCGTTGTACATATACACAAACTGCCTTTACAGCTTCCCTCCAGCCATTGCTCTGGCTACAAGCTTAAACTAGTCCTTGATCATTTTAGAGCTACACGCTTATTCAAAGAAATGAATGCAATAGCACAAGGCTGTTGTGGTCTCCTAGCAGGCAAAGTGTTGTGCTGTCCCTATTCAGCCTGCTTTTCAAGGTAATGATCTTTGCAGAAATTTCTCTCCACTGGACAGCTGCTCAGCTGGGACACAGATCTGCTGTTCTTTGTTCATTTCGCATACGCAAAGACAACCCTAGTTTGTTCAACATATGGAAATAAGCCATAAAATCAGATTAACATTCCCAATTCAGAGGAGTATACAAGAAATATGTCATCCAGTAGCTGGCTCCTGATTTCTGCTGATGAGATGGCAATGCAGCCCAGCCCACTAGAAGACAGGCAAAGTTGAAGCAAGATGGGACATGAACACACAATCAGACACCCAATGAACATTCCTAAAGCAAGGGCTTAAGCCACAAGTGCGGCTTAGTGTGTAGGCTAGTGCTAGAACTGACCTTTTCTCTGTGTTGCCAGAGAGAAATGTGAGACCTAAGAAGGTTTTTATGACAGCTTATAATCTCCCCATCACTTCTGCAGCGAGTGAGTGGGCAGGCGATTAAGTTTTAATTGAAAAATTGGAGGGAAAGGGGGAAAAATCAGAAAAAATAAACACTCAAGTCAGCAAGTCACATTAGTGACAGCAGCTAATGTTTCTAACATGAGCTTTAAATCCTTAAGCCTTCCTCCAAAGCAAACATATTATGCATTGTTCATAATGCTCTTTATTGGAAATATTTAGCCATCCAAATAGTAGAAGTACATTCAATTATTTGCTCAGAGCCTGGATCAATATCAGTATTAATAGTTCATTTTAGGGGAGATATATTTAGTTTTCATTTTAAAGATTGCCTGCACAAAACAGTTTGAGATTTTAAGCTGGGCATCTTGGTTTCCTGAAATCAATCTCCGAAAACAAAGAGCTGACTGAAGGCATCAAGGTTTGTGATGGTGGGGAAAATGCATCAGGACATTCCTGGCAGAGAAAGCACTGCTTCAGCACACAGGATCTGTCTGAAGGCACCTGCTGAAGTACGGGATTTTCTCTCCCATGGTGTACAAATGGTGCAGGGGGCTGCAGCCTCTTCTGCAGACCATGAGCTGCTGTTATGTGCTTTTATCCCAGGCTGTGGCTGTGTCCTTTGCTTCTCCAGGCCCCTCACTGCACTGCCCCATGTGTAACTCCAGGAAAAGTGCCCAGAGCTTCCTGAGTGCTGGGCAACTCTCAATGGCCTTGATCCACCACCTGGTTGAGTTTCCCCATCTACGACAGAGAGCCATTAACTGGGAGAGATTGCAAAAAACATAGAGATGTACAAGAGGGGCAAGGCTCTCTTTAAAGCATTAGCAAGAATTGCTGGCACTGGTGGCAATAGGAAATTACATTTTCAGGGTAGAAGGAAAATTATACATTCAGGCATTCCAATCAACGAGTCCATGTTGAAACATATCCACTGCCTGTGAAGACACATCTGGAGAAAATCCAAACACAGTAACCAAGCAGCTCAAATTTTTTCTTTCTAGGAACCAGACCAAATCCAGCTCATGCTGGAGATTGTTTGCTGTCTGAGAGCAGCCTGTGTGAGATCTCAGCTCCTGTCCCACCACCAGGTGTTGGCAGCACAAAACACCCACCCACCGTCCCTGCACTCATGGCTTCAGACCCCCGAGAAGAGCCCACTGTGGAGAGAGCGCATTTCTCTGCATGGCTCATGTATGATGAGTGTGGTAAGGGCTCTGACTAGGGGCTGAGAAAATACCGAGCTTGTAACAGCTGATAATCAAGAAGTTTACAATGTTTTTCAGTGCTTTTTTGTTAAGTGCCCCTTGCATTATAAAATTACCAAGGAATTTAACAGGAAGACTGCTTTCGCACTGAAAGTATACATGAGAAAACCTTACCTTTTTACCTTTGCACTACAAACTAGTTATTAATTCCAAACGGTCTTTTTTCCACTCACTTATTCACGAAATATGGTGATTTTTCCTACCATCCTGGGTGAGGGAACAGGAAAAAAATTATATTTCTATATCCATAAAGAATAGAATATGACAAATGCAATTTCAAGCCACTTCACCATTTGCTGTGAATCTTTTCACACATCCCTCTGGGTGCCCCAGATACAGACGGGGCTTGCAAACTGTGCTGGGACTTCTTATCCTGGGCAATACCATTGTCCAGGGTTAGGAGATGTATTTGCCATCTCAGCAGTTGTAAAGAGGACAGAGACCATCCTGGGCAGAGAGTGGCTTGTGATTCTCTGCTGATAAATAAACATCTCTGTTTCCTTTTTGCAGTATGCAACTTGATGGTAAGGTTTCAAAGAAAAGTTGAGCTGACATCAAAAAAAAGAGTCTCCAAGGCAAATAAAGAGAGATTTATTTTCTTATTCAGGATTCTCAAAGACTCCTTCTCTGTGCCCTTTCTGTATACAATGGTTTTCAGAATTCAGGAATGCTTTCATTTAATGTCTGAAATAGCTTACTGTATCTCCTGGTATCTTTCCTTAACTGTAAAATAAATATTCTTTCCTTAACAGGTCTGAAGATATGGGGTTTGGGGCAGCGTGTAAATAATTGATCCAGAATATAATTTTTTACTCATTGTGGTTTTAGACACTGTTTTTCATCAAGCTGTTCTCCATGTCCAGGTCTCCTCATAGAAATTTGGTCAGTATAATTTTGTAAAGATGTAATTTTGTGTTAAAGTAGTTACGTGAACTCAGCTTTAATGTCAAGTATGTGATGTCTTTTGTATTGGCACAGCTTATTTCCCTTGCTCTGCAGGAGCACAAAGGGCAGGATGTGCTCCCTTGCACTGGTATCAGTGTAGCTGCAGTGGGCAGGGCTGTATTCGTGCAAGTCTGCTGGGATGGTTCCGGGGAGCAGGTAGAGAAATCTTAATTATTGAGTGTGATCTACGGAGAGATTATCTCACAGCTGCTTCACCAGGTCCACACTGCTCTTGGGAACAAGATACTGAGCAAGAAGGATACAGGCAGGTCTACTCTTGATTGAAACTTTATGGCCTTCTCTGAAGTCTGGGTTTTTTTCTGAGAAAAAAAACCAAACCATTCCCAGCCCTCTGACATCAGCACCTGCCACTAGCATTATTGAACAAGGCAGAGTGTGCCTTGTGATGCTGCTGATTTTTGAAATTTTGTTTGAAACTAAATTTAGAAAGTGCTGCTACAATAATGCTGGTACTCGGGTGTATGAAGCTGCAGACACTGGTAGGCAGGGATGCCTGTCTGTGAGATGAATTCCTGCACAGCGATAATTGGTTATCGGGATTTCCTGCACGGCTGTGTGGATCAGGGCCGTCTGTCAGCAGCTTTCTGTGGTGACAGATCGATGCTGAAAAGACAGATGGAGGGAATCTGAAGTGAGAGACCTTCCCAGCTGTAGGGGAGGCTGAGCTGGATAGATTTACAGTCTGCCTCATTCTCTTTTGGAGTGATGCTTTCCTGAAATGTTTTTTCTCTGTACATGTGATATTCTGGCATTAGGTTGTTCCCCAGGTGCTGCACTAGCTGATGAGAAAGAGAACTGCAGGGCCTCAGCTCAGGTACACCCTGGGCAGCTGTACCTCAAAACTCGCCTGAAGGCGGGAGGATGTTTTACCCCAGCTCTAACTTTTGAAGCCTGAGGAGAAGACAAATCAGGAAGATGCAAAGGGAGCTGACCCAGTATCTGCAGCCAGACAAAGATTAAAGCTGTAGCTTAAAAATAGCTGCATTGTGCTCTGACAACAGCTTATCAAAATATTTACTGTATTCCCCTTGACATAATGTAGTTTTTGGCGTTTTTTTTGTGTTACCTTACATAACTAATTTATTGCAATTTGAGTACACCATTGTTGGTTTTGAACTCAAACAAAAGGTTTTAGTGGTGATTTATGTTTAAGAAATCAGAGCTGCCTAGTGCTGGAGAGCTATCCTACAACAACAAACCCGCCCAGGCAGTGCAGTCCTCATAATAATGCTGTTTTGTGGCAGTACAGATTAGACGTTCAGCCTTTCTAAGATTTCTATGCTTTCTTGTGGCACTAGAATTGCTGAAGATGAGGTGGTTTAAGGCTACAAGCAAGGCAGGGGTGCTGGAGAAAAGAAGTATCTTTTATTACTCTTTACCAACTGAAGGCTTGTCTAATTTCTCCAGTTATGTCATTTAATCTAATAAAAGATATTGCCTCCCTTTCCAAGCCTTTGTTGTGGACATTTTAAAATGGAGCTTACATTTAAAGAAACTGAAAAATTAGAGAGGTTGCAGTTGAAAAATACACAGTCCAAAAAATACCTGAGAGGTTTTGACTGCTTTGCACTTCAGAGATTGGAGAGCTCAGGCTACTTATCACATTAAGATAGATAGTGGAGCCTTGCTGGTAGGTGCTTCGTGGGAAGAACTTACCCAGTTGTGAAGGGCTTTTTATTCTTGTGAAGTTGCAGCAAGAACCACTGCTGGACATAATATGTGAACTAGAAATAATGATATTTTTTATGGTACATTGCTTTCCATGAGCTTTTCTCTACATTCAGCTTGCAGGCTCACTATGACAAACTGACAGTATAGGACCTGTACATCACATTGATGGATCCTTTCCCCTCCTATAAAGAACAAGTTTACAAATTAGTTAAAAGAGCACGGGATTAGCTCCAAGGAGCCAGAAGTCCTGCAGTGTCTCTGAGGCTAAGGAGGACACAGACTCCTGACTCTGTGTTTGCCATCCTCCTCCAGCGGTAATGAAATACCATACAGCCAGACACATACTATAAATAATGAATGACCTAAGGAACAAGTTGGAGACCACTAAACATTGGAGGGATTTAATGGCTGGCCTAGGATTTAAGAGACGTGCATCAAAGGTCTGCTCTGTCCAAGGGAGTTTGTAGCTCTTCCCTTCCCTCACATTTATCTGTGAAGATAAGTGCATTAAGGCTTGTAGGAAGCTCATGTGCTGCAAAGCCAAGGCCAGGTGCTTAAGAACTAATCAAAGGATGTGAACATACGATAAACAGGTTGGCGGCTGATTGGGAAAGGCTTTTAAGAGGGTGCAAAACCTTTCCACTGCAAAAAGGAGAGTGAACATTTGTCTGACTGGCTATTGAAAGAAAAAATATCCAAGCAGCTCTGGCACAGCCACCAGCCACATTCTGCCCTGCCATCTTCTCCTGCTTGTGTCGCAGTGCACTCACTTAGGCAGCAGCACCAGCCTGGTGAGAGCATGGAAATCATGGGGAGAAACACCACGACATTGGCTGGGAACTGAAGAGCATCAGCCCATAGCCTTGCACCCAGTTAGCAAAGCCCCACATAAAACCAACTCAAAGTGAAGCAACAACAAGAGTGTGCACTTGCAAGTTTTTCCTCTCTTCTGATTTTCCCCTGCCTCTTGGTTTTCCTTATCCCCAGGATAATTTTGTCTTGAAGATAATCAAGGTCCCTTGGACCACACGCATTAACAGCCTTGTGGAAACAGAGCAGTTTGACACCACAAATGCTGAAGCAAGTAAGTTGTACCAAATGGTCAGTGGCCCACTTAGGAACCTCTTTCCATCTGACTGTGAAGTTGGAAAAATTATATTGTCTGATGTCAAGAATAAAATTTGAAGATTGGCTTTTGCATGAGTGATGTGACTAAGCTGAAATTAATTAAAGAGTTAACTAAGTTGCTAATTAAAAATACCTTTTAAGAAGTTCTGCTTTTACCCCACTTTGAATAAAGTTCCTGGTTCTGTGTAGTGTTATAAGTCATAAGAACGATGTTTGATGCAGGTTTAATAGTTATTGTTGTACTGAAGAGTAAATGTAAATGTTTATATAATACTCAAGTTATTGTTTCCTAGAGTTAAAAGAAATTAAATGGTATGTGTTTTTATTGTTAAATGCTGTACCTTAGTTATAAGTCCAAATAAGTGTTAAGAAAATCGTGTTCTTTATTAAGAAATTGTTTAGTCCTTTTGATCTAACTCCCCAGTTAAGCTGTCTTCTTAAAGGCAAAAACCCCCACCTCGGAGTTAAGTTACTAATTTTAGAAAGCCTGCAACTGGGATCCATGGAGACATGGAATATTAATGAGGACTTTTCCCGCCTTTTGAAGAAGATGACATCACCCCATCCCAGACAATGAGCCATTGGTGGAAAGGACTTACCTCATTGAAGAAACACCCAAGCAACCTTCTCCATGGAGGCGGGACAGTGGGCAGGCCGGGGCGGGGACAGGAGTGTATAAAAGAAGGGAGCACAGCGGGAGGAGTGCTCTTTTGCTTTGAGTAGCAGGGTGGAAGTCCAGCGTGGTGGTTTCGGGCCTAAGCTCTGATCAGAGCCGCCTTTAAATACAAATTGTCTCGGGGTAGCTCAGACAAGCCAGCCCGCTGCCGGTACCTGCACTGGGCTCCAGCCAAATCGGCACAAAGGGTCTCTAATCCCTGGGTCCCGGGTTTTGTTCTTTTCTTTTAACTAAATATTTTAATCACTCCCTAATTAATTTTTACTTTAATAAATTACCCTTTTCTTTTATCTGAATCGAGAGTTGGTCCATATTTTTCACATCTGATGCACTTGACTTGGTGAGGACCAGAAGTGCAATGGATAACGTGTCTGACTACAATGGTGTAGGCAGGTCTCCCTGCCCAGGGTAACCTTTTATCCACCTCGGGAAAGAGGTGAAGTTTCTACTACTAGGAAGATTTGTTTGGGTGGGATGGTAGGCAAGAGATCTCATCCCGTGAAGGAGAGTTCTGGAGACCTTGGTTTGTATGTTTGCATGTTTTAGAGGACACGGGCACCAAGCAGGAGGGTTGGGATAATTAATGGGAGCTGCTCTCAGTTCAGTCAGCAGCACACAGTCCCCAGCCCCCAGAGCAGCTCATGCTGGTGGCTACAGCTCAGCTTAAGGCTCTGCATGGCTGTTATTACCAGCCTTTTCAGGGAAGGTCTGATCCACACCCTGCCAAACTCAGCAGGGGTTCCCAGTTGAATGGTGAGATGCGGATCAGCATCCCACTCACAGGTGCTGCCTGTAGTGAGGCTCCAGCACAGTCGAGGGGAGCTCGGACATACCGGAGCTCATGAAACAACCCACAAAAACTGACTTCCCACTGGCCTTCTCCTGCCAGGGAGAGGCCCCTCTGCTCCTGTCGAGGGGTGTCAGGTGCCTGCTAATTACAACTAATGAGGAATTTAATTGCCCTCAGCACAGGACTAGCTGTGCAGGCTGTGTGTCTGCGGGCAGGTGGTGGCTGGGGGGTCTCCATGCCCTGCTCAGCCCACACACATGGTGAAAAGGGGCCCTTCTCCTGCCCTCAGCACAGGGGGCTTTGCGGGGAGGGGTTGTCCCAGACCTACAGCCCCAAGTACATCCACGTGCCCTTCTAGTCTGCTCTTCTCCATCTGGAGGGCCTTGGATGAGGTAACCCTTCCTGCTGGGACCTGCCCCCTCTGCTCAACCTGGGGACTTGTGAGGGCTTCCTGGCAAGGTACGTGCTTCTGCAGGCAGCTTGAGTTTGTGCAGTGGCTGTTTCAGGGAGCTGTGTGGGAGTGGCAGGTGGCTGGATCCTGGTGCTCTGAAGTGGCGAGGGGCTGGTGAGCCGCTGCTGACAGGCTGGGTCCCTTGCTTTGCAATGTGATGGGTTTGCTTTGATACAAATGGTCTGCTGAGTCTGTGTGTTTGGGGTATGGAGCCAGGCAGGAAGGAGCTGCTTGCAGAGCATGCAGAGGAGGGCAGATACTGGCTTGGATGCTCTGTTTACAAGCACGTTACCCTTTGTAATACACCAGCCGTGTCCCAAACCCACTTGTGCAGCCAGTGTTTCTCCCACCCTCACCCCCAGCACCATGCTCTGTCCAGTGTGCCTCCCCTCTTCTCTGTTCTGTATATAGCACACATGCAGTCCCTCTTCCCTTACCTCTGTATCTGTGTGTAGGCTTCGTACCTACCATCAGAAAAATGAGTCTGCTTTTTGTTTTATGTAAAAGATAGCAGCTATTTTCAGGTAAATTCCAGGTGGGTAAGGTGATGTATAACATGTTGCATGTTTCAGAGAGGCATGTTATATTCTAGAAGAAGCCTAGCTTCTCTTCTAATCATTTAATAACGTAAAAATACTCTTTCCCAGTTTACCAGATCAGTCACCTTTTTCTTTAGAAAAAAAGGCAAAACCTCCCTCAAAAAGTGCGAGTCCCATATTAAAGTTGCCCTTAGGCAGTTTACAATTGAGCACATGGCCTTTTCTTTCCTGGAGAAAGCTGATGTGCAACCAGGATTTTATCAAAGACCATCACTGAACAGCCTAATGGGAGAGCACGCATTTGGTCGTGTGACTGAAATAGCTGTGCTGGCTGCAGAGCATGGCTGTGGGTTAGAGCTGGGTGTGATTCACCCTCAGCAAAACTGATTGGCTCCAGCAAAATGTCCTTGTCTGTTTGATTTCATATCGATTGAATGTGTTCGCAGAGACTTGTTCAAAACTGATGAGGTTTGGATTTAGTCTGACAGGACATGGCCAAGAGCATTCTAGGTTTTTTAGCAGTTTTTTTTTTCACTGCTAAGAAATTCTGAGCCACCTAATCTAAGCAGATGACTGAGTTCTTAAAAAAAAAATAAAAAAGGCAAGTAGTAAATGGAAGGAAACAGGATGATTTCAACAGCTACCAGGTGGTGGGTTACAGGACATCCAAATGCCCCTATGTTACAGTCTATGTTACAGATGTACAGCAGGCAGCCCAGCTAGTCCTGGGGGAAAGGTTATAGGCCAAATTATGATTCTAGTCTTGCTTGTGCCTTTCAGCCTGGAGAAGGTTAAAGAAATTGTTTTGAGCAAGTCAAATGCACTCTTTCAAGGACTCTATTTTGCAGGAAAAATATTGCAAACGCTAAGCTATAAAGCCTGCATTGAATCTTTGCTTTCCTGTATAAGTACCTCATTCAGTCATGTTTTTAAAGCTCCTTTCAGTGGCTGGCAGGCCAGAGCCGTGCTGGGGGACTCTGCAATAGCCCCACTGCAGTTCACTTCTGATCAGTGGCATGGGCTGACACTGTTGTGACACACAGGCACAGGGGGAGGCATGAGCTTTTATCTGCTCTGAATGCAGGGCTCTGGGATGAGTCTCAGCTGAGTGCATCTGCAAAATGCAGGGGCAGCTGAGCACCACAGCACAGAAAAGAAAGGGAAAATCTTCCCCACTGCAGAGATATTCGCTGTTGAAGAGTGGCCCAGTTGGAGACAGATCACCTGCTTCAGTCCCTTTTGTTATTCCTCCCTCCAATAACTCTCTTGAACTCATTCTGCACACTGGCCTTGTCCCCTTCCTGCTCTGGAATGAGTTCATTTCTAGTACTTCCATTCTACAGGTCACCTGTGGTTCGTGGCTTTGGTGTGTGCAGTTGATGGAGGTAGCACTGGCAGTGTACAGGATGGGAGTCTGTAAAGGCAGATACATTTCTCTGCTCTCTGGAGGACCTACAAGAAGTCCCAGAATTATCTGGTGCCTCAGATTTCCCATCTGTGGCATAGAAATTGAGAAGGCAAGCACATGCATGTCAGAGGTCATGTAATACACTGTTTCCTTAGGCAAATATATTTGTGCAGCTTAAGGTGGTACCAAGGCTGTTCTGGATCACTCATGGCTAATGTGAGTGTGTCTGCAGTTAGGGAGCACTTCCGCAATGCCCCTTCCTAAAGATGAGCTCAGCCCAAGAAAGCGTAGGTAAAGTTTGGAGCTTGTTTGTGGTTCAGCCTCTCTTGACAGACCTGGAATGAAAAGCAAGCTCAGACACTGCTGCCAAGGCAGACAGGAGGGTCCTCAATGTGTGGCAGAAAAGGTTGCACCCCAGCATTTCCAGAGGCTGACACTGAGCTGCCCATGGTTCCAGTGGAAGAGGGATCCCAGCCTTATCTGCAGGATGAGAACTCTGTGGCCACTTCCTTTTCCCACAGAGAGTGTTTGAGCCTTAACCTGCATGTATCTGCAGGAAACAAGAAAGCCCGCAGCCTCTCAGCATAACCATCAGCACTGGCACTGGCCCTTAGCAGCTCAGCCATTGTGGCTTGCAGGTACTTAGCAAATTTGTTTGTTAGTGGTTGCCATATCCCAGAGCACCTTCAGGTCTCATGTGCTTCTCCTTACACCCAGCTGGTTTTGAGCATCAGGGCAACAGTGGCATGGACACATCACTTGGAAATGGCTTGTGGCCATCCTGCCTAGTAAAGAAAGAACAATTTATCAAGGTAAAGTCAAAACTCTGCAACAGGCAGAAACCTGACATATTATTCACGTGTCACCTAGGTGACAAGTGAGCAGCTGTCTGTGGACACCCGATCTGAGCAGCATGGGCCCCCTTTCTGTGCTGGCCTGGGGCTTTGCACCCTGTCACTGACAATCTGTTAGGTTACACGTAGATCTAGAAGCTGACCCTGTGTAACACGGCATAAAGCAGTGCAGGGAAAATATTGGGATGGGGTGGATGCTAACCAAAAACATATGTGAAGTATCTTTGCTCTAGTCAAAACTGTCCTGTCTGGAGACATGTCTGTCAAAAGAGAAGGCAGTTCATTAAATGCTGAAGTATCCCTAGGTTGGTGGGTCCGTGAGCCTGAGAAATGTAGGGCCTGAATTCCCCTGTTTCACAGCTGTGCATGTGGTATAGAATAAAGAGCTAAGACTAGGATAGATCTGGGATAGCAGGGAGAGGCTGGTGCTGGGAATCAGGCACTGGGACAAATGACTGCAGCTGCTGTCAGTACTTAGGATAATGGCCATGGAAAGACCTGCTGTTCCTTTTTTCCAGCCAGAGCGGGGAGAAGCATGAGACTAAGGAGTGATCCTGTTATTGCCCTCACCATGCCCACTGTGGACTTGCAGCACACCCTGGCTAAGATTGAGCACCTGAAGGGCTATCTTTTAGAAGATAGAGCTTTTAAAACCAGAGGAGGTGCTTATGGTCTCAAAGATATATGCCAGGCATGCTTCCCTTTTGTTCAGGTGATACAGCTCCAGGACACCCCTGGAGAGTATATGAGCTCTGTTCTGTTCGGGCATATTTCTTCCTCTATATGACTCCTCTGGCAAAGAAAGCTGTGGCTTCCTGGCTCTCAAGTTCGGGGGTTTTTCAGCTGACGTGGTTCCATTTAAGACACATTAGCAGCAAAGACTTCACACCACAGTCCTGTGAATAGGGAGCTTTCACAGCTGTTTTGTTTCAGTGTAACATCTAGAATACATGGTGTGAAGAGGGATTGCTACGGCGGAGCAGCACCTAAACCTCCCTATCCCACCAGGCACTGGAGCACTCTGAGGCAGGGCTGAGGCTCAGCATTGCTTTAAGGGAAGAATATCCTTTCAGCAGGGGAGATGGGTCTCTCCAGAAGTGTGCCAGTGCAGATCCCCACATTTTGGAAATTGCACAGTGAGCTTTCGGCTAAGATTCTAAGGGTGGTTAGTTTCAACCTGGTGGTGGCCCTCTCACCCTTCAGGGCCCTCTGCCAGAAGCATGTGCTGTTACTTGAGCTGTTTTAATGGCCAAAATGTGGATGGCATCTGCCCAAGTGATAATTAACCATGAGTTCAACCCGGCTCACAATCAATTCTGTAGAAGTTTACTTCTCAGAGAACTCAGGCTTCTCCAGTGCCACTCCTGGACTAAATGCAAGGCTCTTATAATGTAGCAAGCCTCAGAAAAGTCAACCCATAGAAGCCAGTGCCATTTTATCTATAACTTCAGAACCTTCAGCTAAAGCGGCAACTTCTTTATTTCAATTTGCATAGTGATTTTTGACGTACTTAAAACTTCTGAGATAAGCAGACTTTAGATGCAGGAATGACAGCTTTGAATTATTTATTGCATGGGGAGAAAGAAAGCATTGTTTTAGAAAATACTGCATCTAAAAACTTGCTGGACCATAGAACTGTGGGTTGGTTTTTTTTGGAGGGTTTGCTAGTGTTTGTTTCACATGTGATTTTTTGAAGAGCATCCTAGAACTATGAATATAGAATATAGTGTTTGTTGATTTAAGCAGAATTCAGGGATTGAAGCTCTTCTCTCTAGTTCAAGAGTTCCATGTATGTGCAGTGGAGCTGCTACTGAGTTGATACACACACTTGTGGAGGACTTCTGGCTGTATGGGTGGCCCTGTAGGAGTTACTGCTCTTCCATGGAAGTGTTTGTCCTGCCAGTATGTTAGATGTCTGCACAGCCTGGGCAGTATTTAATGAAGTACCTGGCTGGAAAAACAGCTAATTTCCAGGGAAACCCAGGTGTGCATTAATCTTACCTGCAATGGGCAGTACCGTTTTCATGGAGCTTTAAATGTTTAAATTGGGATATTATTTTATTTTAGAATCATTTAAGAATTAAACCCTTTATAAGGAAAGATAGAAGCCACTGTGAATAGGTGTCTAACTGTATTTACCCAGAAACAAAATGCTTCTCCTAGGTTCCAAGGTTTTTCGCATTTTCAACTGAAAGCACTTTACAACTTGTCAGTTTTGTTTCTTTAGACCTAGAAGTCCTTTTTCACTCTTCAGAGTCACTGCTTTATGGTTACCTTGGATTTTTAATCTCATGAGGTTTTTTTTTCTCTTTCTTATGTGATTAATACAGAAGAAAAAATTATAAAACATATGTTACTAATGTACTGCTCAATGTTATGGAATAGGATAAGACTTTTTCAAATGACTGACATTACATATGTCTTTCAAGGATGTGAATCATATGTAAACCATATGTTTTATCTATTTCAAAGATTGTTAAAGAGTAAATATTGTAATGCAATTAACTTATAATCATGGTTCTGAAATGTATATGTAAGTATTGATAACAGTATTTTTCAACTGTTCCTTAGGCGGAACTGAGGGTAGCTTTCAATTTTGTTTTTAGGATAGCACTGTGGTTTAACCCCAGTTGGCAACTAAACAGCACAGAGCTGCTCTCTGACTCTCTCCTCTATCCCCCAATGGGATGGGGAGAAGAATCAGAAAAAAGGAAACCTGTGGGTTGAGATAAGAGCAGTTTAATAATTGAAATACATTAAAATTGAATAACAATAGTTGCAATGAACAGGGAGATAACAGGTTGAGGAATAAACCCCAAGAAAGACAAGTGATGCACAACACAATTGCTCACCATCTGCTGACAGTACTTCCTTCATTTCTAATTTTACCTAGAGAACTGCTTAAAGCAACCATCCCTTCAGTTCGCAACCTCACACTTTCACTTTTCAGACAAAGTATCTTTTTTTTTTTTTTTTTGTCCTTCATGGAAAAACAAACCTGTCAAAAAGATGTTTTTCACCAAGGAAAATGTGCCCTGCTATTATTTCTATGTCAGAGAGAAGAAAATTGGGGCAGAATGAGGCTAAATTATGGTGAAAATGCTGAAAGCCTCACTCCCTGACTTCTGCAAGGTTCCCTCAAAGAGCTCTCATGTTTTAATGTGTTTGTATTTCTTTGAGGAAGAACTTTTTTAAAATAATGGGAATTACAAGGATGTTTTTGCAGATGGAAAGGTGTTGAGCTCAAGGTTTTATGCGTCTGCTCTTTATGCATTTTCTATAGCTGCTCAAATATTTTTTTTGTTCATAAAAATTTAATATGGAAAATTAATGAGGAGCTGGCTAGTGAGATGATACAGTAACTGTAGCCTGGCTAAAAGTGGGTTGTCAGCTCTGGACCTTCCCAGTCCAATAGGTAATTGCAGAACTGTGTGAGTGAGATACAAAGGGAGGCTCTGAAAGGTTCAAAGAGATTTATTGAATACTTCAGACCACAAAAACACATAAAACAAAGTCCAAAAAATTTCCAGAAACAGGACAAGAGGGACCTGTTGTCAGAAGCAGCTTGTCATATAGTTATGATTTACTGTCCTCTCCCAAGCGATCTGTACAATCTCTGTCAGCAGCCAGGCAAACAAATAGTATTCAAGGGGGCTTGAGATGAGGGTGTGGGAGAGAAGGCAGCAGTGATGACGGCCACTGCAAGCTTAGGCAGTGAAGCCTGCAGAGCTCTGTCTGAGCAGAAAGCACAGAACACTCTTTTCACCTCTCCTTTCACTGTGAAGGAACAAACCCAGGTCAACTAAAGGAAGTATCCAAATATAAGAAGAATTTAACTTTGAAGTTATTCCCAACTTGCTAGGGAATTTAGGTAGTTATTAAAATTAATGGGATGGTGCATCTGAACCATGGTACACTGTAACTTTGAAAATCCCAGTCTAAGATTTTTCAAAGCTGTCCCCTTCTCCATTTCCAAGTTTTGTTTGTTTCTTCTTTTAGCCAGTCATGAACTTGTGCTTTAATATGATTTGTATGTGAAGGAAAAGTCAGGTCTGTTTAGATTGAATACTTTGGGCTAATGCTTCCATCTCTGTAACTTTTAAAACAGACTTGATATACTGTTTTGCTGTTGATCTCCCCCCATGCACGCTGCAGGCTGCATAGAAGATTTCAATTAATGCTAAAAGCATGGTGGTTTGAAATGCATATGTTTTTCTTGATGTAAAGGAAAACCATCCTGATAGTGTGTTACTGTATAAAACAAAACAAGCTGACTGGGATTTCTTTTGGGTCTTGTTTGCTTGGGTTTTTTTTGTTTGGGGTTTTTTTTTTTTGTGTGTGGTGGTAGATTTTTCTTAAGTGGACTCCAGTCCAGAAACTAGTAAGTGAACAAAATGATAAATTCTGAAAAATCCCATTCTCTGCCTACAGAGTTGGTGCTCTGTGCTTGGCCAGGAGACCCTAGAAATTTCACAATAACTCATCTCACTTAAGAACAGATATTAATTATGATAATAAAAGTAATCTAGCAAAGGATCCTCCTTTATTTGTGACTCAACCACAGGCATGAGTGTGTGTCTGTGTTTGGGTGGTTTTTGAGAGGCTTCTGCATTTGGACATCAAGGCGTGGTTGTCATATTACCAGTAGGGCTGCTGTAGTCCATGTGTGCTCCTTAACATCTCTGCAAGCACTCCTTGCCTCCCAGGTTGATGCCAATATAGCTCCCCATACTGAATTCCTCCTTCCACATTCTCCATGTCCTTTCTCTGCCCTCCTCACTTGTTCTGTCCTTCTCTTTATGCCTGTTTTTTCTTTTATCTTTTTACAACTTACTCTTTTCTCAAGCATGTTATTCCAAGTCCTCTTTCATCCTAACCCATTTTGCTCCATTGTAGACTTTGTCTTGGCCTTCTCAGAGATCTCTCATCACTCCCTTATTCTCAGGAAACCTTTCTTTTCAAATCAGCTTCCTTCTGCTAGTGGAGAGGCGTGTTCCCATCTGCATCTATGACTAAGTCACATGGAGCCATGGCCACGGGTAGGACAGGCATGATCAGCTGTAGATTTGGCTGAACGATGGTCAGCAGCAGCAAGGAGGAAGGAGAGACTTGAAGACACAGCCTTATGACTTGCTTTGATCTTTATAAGTACAGCTACGTTTTCAAGGGAGAAACCTTTATTCTCCCAGGAAAGCTTCAGGAGAGCAGTCCTGTTTTTCCTGTCTGATGGCTCCTTTTCACTCTGTGGAAGAGGACAACTTCTCTCTCCCTCTGGATTTCCAAGCAGGCACTAATAACCAGCACAATGACCAGCTCCAGGCAGTGCCTTTGGCACTTTAAACGTGGATGCATCACTAACATCCCTGCTTTACTCTATGCCGCACATTTCCCTTTTACAGCAGGAAACGAGGCTCAGCAGCCCCTCTCTCCTTGGACTGGCCTGCTGGCACACAGAGCCTTTGTGGGGAGATAGCTGGAGCTGATAATCCCTTTTAGAAGTAGGCTTGGTAAGTGCAGTCTTGGCATTCCTGTCACCAGCTTGAGGTGAGGGCAGGAGCTGAACAGCCGGAACAGCTGGCAGTGCCCATGACACTTGATTACCAGCACAGCATGCTTGAGATTCATGGCACAGTGCACTGAGGATATTGAGAAGCTTGGCTGCATCCCAAGCTTGCCCCTGGCAGATCACATAGCCAGTGTTCCTTTCAAGGACTTGGCCAGGCATAACCCACCCCTCTCCATCCCTCACCTCCCCTGTACTCGGCTTTGGACTGTGTTTGTTCAGTGGGTTGGCTGCTTCCCAACCTATGCATTCACAGGGCTTGAGGCAGGGTGGAGTGTGTATCCCCACAGTAATCTAATTCAATCTTTCCAGAGACATCTGACTCAGTATCAGAAGCTGTATCTTTTTGAGTTGATTTTTGGCTGTAGCTTTTATAGGAAATCTCTATCACAAGGTATAAATCCAGTAGATTTACAGCAATCTTAAAGCTAGTGACAGATACTTTAATTTTTTTTAATAGAAATTAGAGCTAGAAAAGTTCCAGGGATAATTCAAGTGATCATGGAATGCTTAGGCCAGGACTGTTGCCAGTGCCACAGTGCAGTTTTCTCCTCTCTAATATGCAACTTCAGCACAGGATTGGCACTGCCCTCCCAGACTGTGCTGTTGGGAAGAGAAGGTTCTCTCATGCCGAGCTACCCAGACTCTTCTGGGACTGAACACATTCTGTACAGGGGCTTTGAACGCCTCCTCTGCACCCACACAGTACAGCAGCACCATCTTCCTTGTCTGTACAGGCCATGAGTGAGCTCCAGAACTGGCCCTGTCTGAAATGGAATTGGCTCGTCTATCATTTGGAGTCCCTAAACACTGGGGCCGAGGTTGTGGCTGACAGTCGTCTGTGTTACTGGTAGAAAGCAGAGAGCCAGGGCTAGTTGATAAATTTCTGGTTCATCAGTGACTTCTTAGAAAACTCCAGAAGGCTCAGCCTAGGGCATTTCATTGAAAGCAAGCCTGATTTGGTCTGTGTGCCCTGAGCTGGGAGAGTGTCACTAGGCATCCCTATTTCTCTTGAGCATCACTGATTCTCCTGTCTCCAGGAGACAGCAGGGCCGTGGGGGCACCTAAGGGCTGGGTGCAAATAATCCATCTGGATAGCACTTCTTGCACAACGGGACCCAAAATTTTATCTGATTTCTCCTTGCATTTTTATGAGTTTTGGAGGATGCTACCATTGCTAAATAATTAGCAGCAGCAGCTTGCTAGTAACTATCAGAGAAAGCATAAAAGGTTTTGTTTTAGGATGAAAAGAGGTTGTAATTAGCTACTTACATTTACATTTCAACTACAGAAGTGGAGTAACTCCAGCCCAGCAGTGAAGCCTGTGAAGCCTTTGATTCAGGGTCACAGGAGGTATCAGCAGACCTGTTACAATCTGTCACCAAAGCCGTCTAAAGGGCTGGGCTTGGGCAGTCAATAAACAGTGCTGTTGTGCATACCACAGCCCTCGCATAAAAGCAGATGGTTGGCGGATTTTTATCTTTCTCTGGAGTGAGAGACACCTTTTTCTTTTGAGGAGCAAAATGTTCCTGACTTGGCTCTGTTGTTACTGGACGTTTCCTATATGTTTTCCTTTGAAATGCCTAGCTACGTGCAGGGACAAGACAGCTGTGCTGCTTTGGAGTGCACAGGTTTCATGTAGTAACTTCTATGAGAATCCTAATCGCAGATGTTAGAGATAAGGGGTGGTGGAGAAGCCCGTTCCCCTGACACCTTCACACCACGGTAGTCACCAATATCTTACCACAAGCCTGGTAACAACTGCCATTTACCACTAACCAGGCTGCTGAATATTAAGGTTTTCTCTCAAGCAAAGTTATCCTTCCCTTTCCCCCTCATCCACATCCCTGAACATGGTCTTGTTTTGATTCTTGTGGTCCCTCGAGCATCTGGATTTGGCTCATAACTCAGGAGGCTATTTTTCTGTCATGTGCTCAGAGTTGTTTAGCACAATTTTATCCATTTGTGGCTGTAAGCCCAATTGGAAACATGTGGGCTGGTTAAAGACAGGTGGAAGGATTTCTTTTGTTAATTAGGCTTCAAATTCCATTGTGTTCCCTGTAACCAGTGGCCAGGCTCTGATCTCAGTAACACCAGACAAACCCCATTAGTGAAGGAATAACCCAGGATCTGAACTGCTTATAAACCTCCTAAGTTTGTCTGAGGTTGTGGTGTTTTGTGTTGGTTTGTTGTGTTTTGGTTTTTTGGGGGGTTGTTTTGCTTGTTTGTTTTTGCCTTTGCTTGGGACCTTTTTAGAAAAATCAATGCCACATGCAACTAAGCCTTTTCTAGCCTGGAGGGGATAGAGAAACTTTCTAGGGCCAGCAGGGCTGCAGAGCCAAGGCCAAGGTGCTAGGATCAGACAGGAACAGCAAGGGCTCCTTTCCCACCAGCATGCTGTCCTCCCTCCCCCACCAGCCCATTTCCCTTCTGCTCTGCACCCAATCACTAATTTAATCTCCAAACCAAGGGACTGCCGTTTTGCACCAGATTAGGAGCTGCTGTTCACCCCCCTGTGGGCTCCACCAGTAATTTGAGTAACAGCTTACCTAGTGTTTAAGCAACAAATGCCTGTAGCTTCACCCACCCCAGCTATGAACCAGCTTCCACTATCACCTTAGAGCTCTGTCAAAAGGTATGGCGGGGTCAATCTTGTTGCAAAAGGGACTTACTCTTCTGCAAAGTGTGTATGTGTGTTTTGAGAAGGCGGCACAGAAAGAAATAGGCTTTATAAAAAGTTAAATAGAAAGGTTTAGGTTTATTTCCTCCTTGGGAGGCTGGATGGAAGTGACTGTGCAGGTACCTTAGCTGTCTCTTTCCTGTGGATAGAAGACCTCAGGCTTAACTCTTGAGCCACACTTGCATCCCCATATTCCTGCATCACAAAGAGTTTCACTGTGAGTTATACACCTTGAATATATTTACTGATTTGGCTGTTGAGTACTTGCTGCCCATTAAAATCAACACATCTTACTTGAAGAATGTAAATACCTTTGAGATTTTCTTCCTTTGTCTTCAGAGTTCTCACTACAACACTGCCTGCTGGAGTTGTTGGTTTTCTAGAAAAGCCTCTGTAGCTCAAAACCTCCAGGGTTTGGGGAGTTTTCATGGTTGCCACCTTTCTCTTTCGGGCTGGGGAGCTGGTGTATGTGGCTCTGGGCTGTGGTACCTCTGCCATGTTCCTGACCCATTAGACAGGGACTGCTGATAGCTGCCATCCCTGTCCATGGAGACAGTGGAATTTGGAGTGCCAGTACACGGAGGATGAAGGAAAGAAGAGCAGAATGAGACCAAAGCTCCTTGCTTGTTTTTTTGTTGTTGGGTTGTTTGTATTTCCCCCCCACCATTAAAATTAAGACCATTTGGAAATTTTCTTGGGGGCTACGGGGGTCCTTGCACTGCACCCAGTGCTGAGTGCCGTCTGGGAAGGGGGACATAAGTTGTCAGGGCAGACTCCAGTGCAAGAAGGAGAATCCAAGGGGCAGAGAGAGGTGTGGTCACGATTAACACTGAGATGGAGAGGGTGATACAACTCTGCCATTTGAGTATCAGACTCCAAATGCAGAGGCTCTTTGTGGATTGGACTAGATAAAAAGATAGCTAAACTAGCAAAGTTTTGTGATGATTCACTGTCGAGTGCCAGCCAAGACACTGAGCTGAGCCTGTTTGGCAGGAGAGCAACAGTACAGTAGTGAAGGATCACACAGGTGCCAGAAATCACAGTAGGTGGGATTTTATTTGCTAGGTCAGTGTTTTTACTTAAGAGGCCTAAAGCAGCTTTACATTTAATTGCACTGACCCTCAGTGAATTCTTGGGGGCTGAATCCTGCTCCCAACTTTGTGCTCAGGAGAGGGAAGAGGATGCTGAAGTCAAAACCTTGCATCCTGTTTCTCCCTGCTGTGTTACCCAGTTCCTTCCTGGGTTGTTCTCAAGATCTGGACCTCTGGCATTAATGTTAAACAAGTAATGACTTTTCACAAATATGTACCCTCTCCAGTGTGAAAGCTATCATCTTTTCCTTCCTCTACTTTCTATCGAAACTCTGAAGACTATAGAGTTAACAATCCACATTTCCAGTATGCTTACCCAATACAAGGAAGTGTTTGAGAGTTTGCCTCAAAAATACTTTTCTATGTCAAATTTGTGACTTAAACAGAAAGAAAGTTTCCAGCTGGAGAAAAATTGTCTGCTTCCTTTAGGAATTTCTAACTATATTTGTCAAAATCTAGAATGCTTGAAAACTGAAGTCTCTTAGCCATAACATCCTTGCTAAAAGACAGTATTGCACTTTGAAAAGCTCTCATAGTGTCTTGTGGGAGATGCTGGCTTCATGTGCCTGTGCAGCTCTGGTGTAGGTGCTGTGCTCAGCACACATGGAATCGTAAGTTTGTAGAAATAACAGGAGAAGAAATTTTCGTCTAATGGGTCACCTAGCCATTCCCACTGCCCTAAGGCAAGATTAATTGCACCCTTCCTCTTCCTCACATGTATTTATCAATCTCTTTCTAAGAATCTGCAACAATGAAAGCTTCAAACATCCTTAGGCTATATATGCCAGTATTTGTTTAATTATGGCTATTGGAGATTTTTGTTTCCCTCAGACTGTTTTTAAGACTTATGGCCTTCAGGCTTTTCTTCCAAATATTAAATACTAGGTTTTAAGTCCTTTTCCTCAGGTAATGGGTGGGAGTTTTGGAGTTGTTTCTTTCTTTGTTTTTTAATCTTCTGATTATTACCAGTGTTTTTAGAGAGGTCTTCCATAATTATCTGTATCCTCAGCTCATGGCCTGAAACTGCAGCCCCTATTCCAGTTAAGACCTTGCCACTACTAAACAAACTGGAAGACTTTCTTGCAAAGCCTGTCGTAGGTGACTTCTTTTTATTTCAAGTTGGCTTTTCTCACAGCTGGGTGGGAGTGCTGGCTGACTTTCAGATTTTTATCCACTGCAGTTCCCAGAACGTTTGCTGCAGACCTTTTGTGTTCTTGGTCATTCACCATCTCTAGATTTTTTGTTCAATTAGTTATTTCTGCCTAATTATTGTATTTGACCTCTGTCAATACAGACTTGCAACCAAGCAAGCCGCAGATTTTCTTTCTAATAATCATTTAAATTGGTTGAGTTTTGATGTTTGGTGGTTTGGAGTTTTTTAACTTAATTACAACATCCAACCTTTATTCCCTCTGTTCCATCTCACTACTTTGGTATTGTACTTAGGCTTTAAAAGGTAATCCCTATTCTACTGCCAAAATCATTAGCAGAAACAAAGAGTAGTGCCAGAGCCAGAACAGACCCTTGAGTAATCCAGTTCCATATATCTTCCTAGGGTGAGTCTAAGCAATTTAAAACTGATCTCTAATATTTTTTTTTTTTATCATTTTGGCATCAAGTCTTGAGAAGCTTCATTTAGACTGTTTTCCTCACTGTTTCTGGAAATGTCACCTGGGACAATGTCATAAGCCTTACTGAACTCAAGAGGTGTCATCTATCTCTTCTTGCATCAGCCTCAAGGCCTGAGAAGAGAACAAGAGGAGAGAAGATCATGCATCACAGCAGATCTAGCCCTACCTGGGATCATGCCCAGGGAAAACAGGAGTGTGAAATACATGAAATACAGCTCCCAGAAGGTTCTGCAGGGCCTCTGTGACAGAGCTGTTATGGTTTCCAGCCAAATACTTTCATGTTTTGAAATTTTAGCATTTGGAAAAAGTGCATCAGTAGCATTTTTCTAAATGGCTACAGTGCATTCCTAGACCCTGTGTTGTTATTTAACAACATACCCTGTACTAGACGGAGAAGATAATTAGCACTCTGATACACGGGGTCCTTGGTGTCTGGTAAAGTGAAGTACAGATTCACACAGAAACCTCTACTGAGAGCTCAGCTGCGCTGCAACAGGAGGCAACAGAGCTGTATCCAACATTTTCCTTGCCATGGAACTGCTGATGTGCATACACTTACTGATCACTGCTGGCTGTAACTGGGGCCCAGTGATTCCTTTCCTGTGGTAGACCATCAGGTTGAAATTTGTCCTTATCTTTATGTATCCTGCACATCTTCACTTGATGAATCCAGGTGACTCTTGAAGCAAGTTGCCCTGTCATTGAAAAGGAATGCTTGTGCTGTAGGGAACCAATTCTGCTGAGCAAGCAGTTAGAGGGGTCTTCAGAAGTACAGCACACACTCTGGTCATCGGAGGTGCTCCTGCTATTCTTGTTCAGTATCTAGATGTGCAGTACCTTTGGGACACTGTCAGTCTGTCAGTCACTTGATCCTGAGTTTTAATTTGGAGGAAGCACAACATACCCTGGAAGATTCAGTTTTTCATATTCAGGGGAAGGACAAAAACCTACTTCCTGCCCTATCAGCTTGAATGCTGTTTTTCTAATTACAGACCACAACTGAGGAACAATGAATTTGAAAGCTCCCTATCAGTGTTATAACACAATATTATTCACATTTCAATCTACTTGCATTACATAAAGTTGATGCAGATATGAAGGCCAGGAAAAGGTAAACATTTTAGCTCCCCATCAATTAATTTTTCTCCCTTAGACAGGAGAAACATCAGACTGAAGTAGGGGAAGATCCATGTGAGAGCTTTTGTCTGTTATGTCCTGTATTTAACTGGTGGCCTCCCAAGGTGGCTTCTTGCAAGCATGAAGGTGTAGAAAGAAACAGCTCGAAGACAAGGGCTGCTGACTATTGTCTTTCTGTTTTGACTGCATGGGGCCAAAAGGACTGTTTGCAGAGGGATGCTGATCTCTGAATCTCCTAAGAATGGGCAATTGCTCCCTACAGACTGAAGCCTGGCATTTCTTATTTTTCAAATAAACCTGCAAGGGAAGTGACATTCATTGAGAGCATGAATGGAAGGGGATGCTCATATGTGAGTTTATTTTGCGTAGTGGGTAAGATCAGAAGAGGCCTAAACAAGGCTCTTTATTTTCAGCAACACTGATCATCTGCTTTGAAGTAAGATCCAAAGAAAACATACTGCCGCCTTCATCCCAATTAAAAAGCAATAAAGGCTATCTTCAAATTTTAAATATTGAAAGTAGGATATCTGCCAAGAAATCCTTTTCCTTTATAGAGGGGCAGATGTCAAATATTGTGAGGCCACTGCATCCTCCTCTGGTGTCATCCGGCATCACTCAATTGAAGTCAGTCAGTCTGAGTTGTGCTGCCTAAACGCCTGGCTCATTCATATGTACAGCTCTGCAGAGCTCATGTGCAAACACAGTATTTAGAGATAATGGCCCAAATTCATTCCAGCAGTTTTACTCAGCAAATTATATGACCTCCTGGTTTTTGGTGCTCTTCTTAGCCTTGAAGGCTCCAGCAAGAGCTGGAGCAGTGCTCTGTGCAGACTAGGAATCATTTGGGTGATAGGATGGGGCCGTTGTCCTCAGGCAGGTCACGTTAATCTTTTTCTGGTGCCTGGCACAATTGAGAAGGGGAAGATTCTACCTCCAGCTAAAACAGGGCAGTTCATGGAGGGAACACTAGTATCTCTAAGAGATGGAAACTGGCCCTCTATCTACAGAAATATGACTAGAGATTCAGTTTTAGCTACCAGCAACTGTTTCTCCTTTCTGTCCTGGAGTGTTTCTGGTCTTATATCTGGGTTAGACTCCCTTCCTGCAGCATGTATTAGGCTCACGAGTGAGAGTATAAAGAATTAGCCCGAATTAAAAGGTGAAGAAGTTGGTGGGCATAAGAGAAGGGGTTGGGGGAAGGCAGGAAAGGAATGATAGGAACAATCTACCCCATTGTCATGGAAGACAGAAGAAAGTAAGAAATGTTTGCCTTGTTTTGTGACTTCATAGTTAACCACAGATGAATATATAGGACAGTCTTGGAAGTAGGAATGGGTCCCAGTGTACGGGAAGCACTCTCCCACTGTTTCTTGGCATCTCTTGCCTCTCTTTCTGGAGGAAGAAGAGAGTAGTACAGCTGCCCAGAGTGGGATAGGTCAGGAGGATGGAACAGCACAAAGAAGCAGCCGGAACTCTTCATGTTGTTGTTGTAGAGGTGTGTAAATACATCTCCCATTTATCCTCAGCTTTATCAGTAGCAAACTCACTGGGATGGGACTCGATGGAGAGAGCACTGAGTTAAGGCCATTCTGGGAGGAAAGGCCAAACAAAAGGCCACTACTGCTGTTCTAAATTGATTCCTAACAAGAAACAAGATCCAGTCTGATCATATTTTCAGAGTCCCTACAAGGTTTTCTTTCAGAGAGTTTGGATCATAATTTGCTGCTGCTTCAGGTGTTCTGAACTCAGTGAAAAATAAAATGGCTACAATAAATCTGCTTGATTTTGTACCATGAGTTGGACACAGCTATTGGCAAATCAATGTATATGTTAAGCTCACCAATTTCTAGAATCCAAATCAAGCCCTATTCTTCTAGTTAGAGATGTCTTGACTACAAGTCCCTTCAGGAAGAAGATGCAATTGGTTCCTTCCCTGTCCAGCCTCCTCTTTCTCATGTTAGGAAAACCCAGTTCCTTCAGCCTCTCCTCATATTTCATGTTCTCTAGACTCCCAGTTGTCTTATCAGCTTTTCTTGGGACTCTACAGTTGTCAGTATGTCTCATAAAGGGTGGCACACAAGTGAACTTCAATGTATTTCAGCTATTGATCCAGACCAAATGACATCTGAATTTTGCAAAGTTTGCCCATCACTTGCTGCATGAAGAAGTCTGTCACACTATTGTCTTCCTTGTCTTATTTTACCTTATGTTCTCCTGATAATAAAATGTTGAGGAAACTTAAAAAAGATAGATCTATGTGATTTTATTTTTTTTAGCTGCCACTGGCCTGTGCACTGATAGCGTCACTATCTTGCATATCTCTACTCCCTATGGAAGGGGATGAGCCCTGGTGTTGCCCTGAGATAAGCAAGAAGATTATCAGACCCATAAACTGCATGGGAGACCAGGAAGCTGTTTGGCCCAGGCATTCCTCTTCCCCCCAGGCTACTTCTTTCTGGAGGAAGCCATTGATCTTTGGCAGGCAGACACAGTTGGGCATTCAGTCAATCTATCAGTGACAGACTAACATAAAACAGTGGCAAACAGCCTCCAGTGGTTTTGGGGAAGGGCTCCTTGGCTGGAGAAGCACAGATTCAGCATTCACTCAAACTAACTTTTAAGGAATTTTTTATTACAGGAAACAACAATGATAATAATCTGGGGAATCTCTGTCAAGAAAGAGCCTTTGGATAATCTAAAGAAAAAGCTATCTAGGCAGGAAGTCCCACTTGGTTTTGTTCATTTAACAAGATCTTACAGGTCTCCAGAAATATCTTTTCATTTTATTCTGAATGGAATTTATGGTGTAATACACAGTAGTAGCTCAATGTTATTTAATTCAGTTTTGCATAAATTTGAATGAGCACTCCCAGGAGAGCCCGAAATTTCAGAGAAACCTGGAGATGATAGACAGAAAAGTCTTCCTGGGATCTTTCTCTTTCCACCCTTGGAAGCTGAGTCCAAATTGCTTTTTCTACTGTATATTTTAATTTTTTTTTTTTTTTTTAGTGTTTTATCTGGTTTAGTTTTATGTGTTTGAAGCAGGGAGATTATTCCTCTGAGTAATATCAGCAAATTCCTCCTGACAGCCATGATGTCTTGTTAATTTCCTTTCTTTATCCCTTCTTATTCATTTTTCTGGCACCTCAGTGAATTTTCCTGTCCTCCATGGTACTTGCACACAGGCATTCAATATCTGCAAATGACTGCAGTGTCTCCACACCTTCCCTAGATCACTTTGTCAAGCTAAGCAGCTCCAGCCTCAATCAATCTTGCAGCTCCACCACAACTGCCCCAAAAGGATTACAAGATGAGTGGCTTTACTAGTTAACATCTTCTACTTCCTACACTTTTGGATTGCTTTTACTGAAGTTTAGGTCCATCCTTCAGAGGAAAACATTGGTCAAGTGTACTGAGCTGCGTGTGGCCATGCATTGTCCCTGCTCCCACAGCTTTGGACAGACTGCATGTGCTGCAGAGACAGCTGTGCCTTTAGGGAGCTGTGTTTGGGTTTGGGCTGACAGGGTGTGTGATGTGTCTCCAGACAATACAGCATGACTCCCATCCTTCGGGCGGGTTGCAGGACAAGTGCCTTTAAACCACCTTTGTGCCTTCCTAGCCTCAGACTACTCCAGGAGCTGGAGAAAACTGCTACAGCCCAGGCCAAAGTTGAGGAAGCCTGGCTGAACATGTCTTCTAGACTAACATGTAGCTCAGAATCATCTCAGCATTATAAACAGAATTTGCACACCAGAATTTATCCATCATCCCCAGCCTGAAACCCTCTGTGGCACATCCTGGGAGGCAGCAGGTGTTCTGGGACCACAGGCCTCCACCACTGGGAGTGTTGTTGGCCCAGTCATGCTGCTGTGATCCTCTGTAGGATGTACAGGTTAGCACAGGAAGAAAGATCTCACCCAGAGTTACTCCTGGTTTGGGCAGATACTGGAAAGCATCAGTATATAACTCACTATACTGTAGCCTGGCTAAAACTGGCATCAATTGACATGATCTTCCCTCTCCCCCAACAATGGGTTTGCTACCTTATTCCACTGAACTCCGCTTAGATCTTTTGATTAGGACAAAAGGCCGCAAACATTGTAAAGCCATGGTTGGCCAAGGACACCTAAGGAGATATTGGTGCCCAGCACGCATTTTGTATACCACCAAACTCATCTGAGAGGTGTCTGCTGCAGGAGCAAGGAGTTTTGGGGTTTAGCCTGGTTGTATTAGCAAGAACACAGTAGAGATGTGTGTCTGGTTGGACTTTCTGGGCTAGAAAGTGGCTGTGTTCTTGTGAGGGGACAGTAATGCAGTTCATATGGCAGAGGATGAGGGAAGCTGTAAGGATCTGAGCATGTTTTTTGCAGTGCACCAGCTTTTCCCTCAGCAAGCAAGGGCAGGGGATCAGTAGGATGAAGGCTGAGGAATTCCCTCAGCTGCTCATTTGTGAGCAGGATGAAGACATTGGCTGGTGAATTGATGGGTACAAGTGCCCTCATATTTTTAGTGGGTTTGAGGAATGGACTAATCAGGAAAGAAATTCCTACTAACAAGCAAAATCCTGCATTTATGGACAGTTTCAGCTGGTGATACTGGTAAATAGAAATTCTATGTCTTGGCATTTTTTTCAGCTTTTGACTGAGACAGCCACAGTCTGATCTGTGTACGCAGACACACATTTACATATCAATTAATATTCTCTGCCGATGGACTGAGTGCCTGATGGCTCTTCCCCATCACTTTAGAGGCCAGTAAACTGCCTGTGATCTAACATCAGAAATAAAATGGTATCACACTCTCACTGCACATTTGCAGGAAAGAAACTGGTGATATTACACGGACCTGTGGGATCTGACTCCTTGGAATGTGAGATGTGTGTGGGTGAACTTGGCCAGTGAGGCAGCCAAGAAGACAATTTGCTAGCCCACCCGTGAAGAACATGATGGGACTCCAGAGGATGGAATCAGAGGCCCATACAAATACTTAGAGAAGTTATTAACTTTTCTGGGGTATTTTGGTGCTAGAATTTTAAGCCTCATATCAATTATCCTTCAGCAAAGAGCGTTTTACTATGGAAAAACAATTACATGCATAGTGGGAGCTCTTCTGACTCTAAACTGAAGCAGCAAGCGTGTTAAAATTTTAATGAAGACCTTTGTTTCATGCAGGGTTTCTCAGGTGTTGAGTTAAACCTCTACTAATAAAAAGCAAACAAAACCAAACACAAAATAAAACTGTATGCCAAAACCTAAGTCCACCCTAATTTCAGAGAGAGACTGTCAGGGCCAAGAGAGATTCTGAGTCAAGTGACTTTGACTCTATTTGTTTTCAGTGGAGTTTAGGAAGTGTTGACTGTCCACATTACCTCAGTACTGCTCAGGATCTAGGACTGTAGCACTTGCGAAAGTGTGTATTAGGCCTTCCAGTGTCTAGTGGAGTCTTTAAACCTCTGGGTTGGTGTGCTCTGCTTGCCTGATCTTGAAATTCTTGTCCAAAATTTGTATTTCTGGTGTACCATCCCAGTCATCTTAAAGGAAAGAGGAATTTTCCCTTTGGCTCCAGCGAGGTGCGTATGATATTCCTTACAGAGAAACCAACTGGAGAAATAACTCTTAAGTCAAAAAACATTTCAGGTCTAATGTATCCATAATAAGGAACAAAATAGCTAATATCTATTATATGATTTTTGTTTGTTTTTTCTCAGTTATTTGTAAGCAATAGGTTTCACTAGCATACTTTAAAGATGTTAGCTGCTTCTGATAAGAGTCTGAAGAAAAGATCCAAGAGTCTGAAAACTGGGGCACTTTTGTCATATACTCTGGGTCATTAGATCACTGAAGTGCCAAGGGAAAGAGCAGTGGTTTTAAAAGGGTAATGCAGAAATAACTCATGGAAATAAGTGCTGAGCTCACTTCACTGGGATTCAGACAGAGACTTTTCCATTTCCGTTTCCTCCCTAATCCTAAATGATGATTCATGTAAAAGTGAGGCTAGGGTTGATGGTGGTATTTGTCAAACAAATCTCTGCCGTCTCTCCAGCCACTGTGTGCTTAACATTTTTAAGTTTTGCCATATCCGAAGAGGATTGGGCCATTAAATTAATTACGCACCTCTGGGAAGTAATCTATACCTTGAGGCTTTTAAGGAAGGGAAAATTCCACAGTTGCACCTGGTCAAATGGTTACACATGAAGGAAATGACCCCTTGACCCTTTTAGGTGCTCTGAACGTAAAACTTGTTTAACCCTCTCTTACCTGCAGAGCTATAAACAGTATCACTGCTCACAAATCTATGCAGCTCCACCCCCTCAAAAAAGAGCAGTATTTGACTGACCTTAAGCAGCAGGGATTCTTCTGGGTGGCATGAGAAGGAGCTGCAGAAATTAAAATTGGCTTCATCTTGGCTGTACTATACAGTTAGGAACTGCCTACTCTGTAGGTGCAGGCTTTAGCAGGACCATTCGGGAAGTCTCTGGGGTGAGTACAATGGAAACAGTACAGAATCAGCAGTGCTACAGCCATGCTCTTTGTCATGAGGAGAGGGCTGTCTTACCACTTTTTCCTATATGATAATGCCTTATTGTCAGGGTTTTTTGTCTTTGTGGGACTGAAGGCAGCAAACCAAACGATTGTTCCACTCTGAATAATTTCATCAATAGTTTATGGCAGCACTATAACTATCGCAAAGCCTTTTCATGAAAAAGCATTTTCATGCCTTTTTTATTGAGAAGATTTACACTGGTGAAGGAAGGTCCCAGAGGGAGTTCATATTTATGTGTTTCACACCTTCCTTCTGGCTCCTGATCATGTATGACATGGGAGAGGGTTGCTCTGGACTCTTCCATTATAGTTCCACTTTGATTGCTTTGTATTACCTCTGAATTTGACCTGAATTATCTGTGAAGTTAAGAGTAAGAGTGGTATCATTCATAGCTCAGTGTAATTCATCACCTTAGTGTGAGAGAAGTAAAGAGTAAAAATAAAAAATAGGTGAAGCATGCAAAAGATACCTGTCAGAGATAGGTTTTCTGTCTGAAATGAGGCTTTGCTTGGCCTTAGATATATAATGAATGGTTTCCATACCTGCCTGTGGCTGTAGATAGGTGATAAAAATATCATAAGAAGTCAGTCTTACACTACCTTGTACATCAGTCTTTGAATTTGGCCTACAGGAGGAATATGAACTCTAATTACCGATTACTGAAAAGAAAAACGATTGTAAAGAGAAAGCCCATGTTCTCCCACCCAGCCCAAACATATACCTCAGAGTAAATATGAATAATGAGGTATGAAAGGGCAGCAGTCAGGAGAGGAGCTGTGGAGATGTGTCAGCCCATCACAACCCATTCGTCAGACTGGGCACTCGCACATCAGGGTTACAGGTCTGCAGTTTCCCATGGGATGGGCTGTGTTCTCAGCTGCAGGGGAAGAGCCCACCACTCTGGCAGCATCAGTCCTGCCTGCTAGATGAAGGCCCTGTCACTATGCCATTATTTCTATTTCAGGGCACAATCTGTCCGCTGAGATGACTTGTCCGGGCACAGGAGATCTTGAGCCAAAGGCAAAACTTCCTTTCCAGGGGAATCTTTCATAGAACAGATTTTTTAAAAATCAGCATCCGTTCCCACTGCAAGGCTTTCCCCCTACAACCTGCAGTGACACCAGCTGCAGCACCTGAGAAGAACACTGGAGTATAGGAAGAGCATCAAAGCTGAGGGGGAGCAAAGTGGCCTTTTTTGTACATGGCAAGGCTTGCAGAGCAGATGGCACCTGCTGAGAGCTTCAGGCTTTAGCAGATAATTACCAAATCTCCCTGGTGCTCTCTTCTAGCTGGCTATGAGATTACTGACTGAATTTGGAGTGGACACTGTGTAATGGCCATGATAAAGAAAAGCTGCAGCTGAGCACCAGGACAGTGTGACTGGGCTAATCCTTACCAAGTACAGACTTCTCAATGATCTAAACATGTGTAGCCACTTCTTCCCTGGACAGCCTGTTCCAGTGCTTGACAACTCCTTTGGTGAAGAAATTGTCTCTAATATCCAACCTAAACCTCCCTGGCGTAACTGAAGGCCGTATCTGCCTGGGGCTGATACATCTTGATCAAAATCAAAGAGCATTTTGTCGTAAAGAGTTATAAAATTTTAGCTGATTTCATACATAGCTTTCAATTACATCAGGACAGTTCAGAGAGAATGTGAGGGAAGATTGTGAATGTGGTAGATTGCTGCATCTCAGGTGAGAGCCAGCACCTTTACCTGTTCCAGGGCTGAACAGTGTCAAATCATTTCACAAATCCTTCTGTTCCTTGGCACAACGTTTTGTAAGAGAGACAATGAATACAACCAATTAGCCAGAGAAATCAGGAGTTAAAGAAGTGAGCACCTTTATGGAGCGGCAACATCTTGGGTGCCTTCATGAGTCTCCAGTTAGACAAACATCTCTACTTCATTGCTAAGGACAGCTGGGGTCACTTCCAGTCCTGCTTCAGCTGATGTGCACTGTCAGGCAGCAGAGAAATGGTGTGAGCTAAGTGGCTTGTGTTGTAGTAACAGTGTGGAGAGCACAGGCTCTGCACAGCCCTCATTCGTTCAGCATTTTTTAAGTCTGATATTGCAGGCTTGGAAGGGTTTGGAAGATTTGAAAGGGTTTGAGAGGTGCTTTCCCAGAATTAATTCCTCACTTGGTGGGAGGGAGGAAGGTTGAACTCTGTCTTGTGTTTGCTGTTATTAAACATCTCTTCCCTTTGATATGCAGTTTCAGTTCAGAGGTGAGGTGGTATCTTTCTTGTGATAACAAAAAAGAGCCCAAAAAGAGAGAAAAAGAGAAATCTTAAGACTGCCATTTTCTGCTTAAGTGAGCCCAAAGCATCTCAGCTTTTGTAATCCCCTGTCTTAGTGCAAGGGGAAAAAAAAAATAGCAGCAGAATATTACATCTCTGAAACCCATACCAGGTTCTGCTGTTATAAAAGCAAAATTTAAAAGCGAACACTCACATTTCCACCAGGAGACACTAGCTGTAGCAGAGACAGGCAGCCAGGCTTCTTCACAGCCCCAGTTCCAGTATCATCTTCTTTTGCTGACCAGGGATCTTTCCCAGCTTGGAAGACAGACACGCCAGCTGGCTGGACTACCACTGTGAGTGAATACATTTGGAAATGACTGTGCTATCTCAACGCCTTACGAATACATCAAAGTGTGCTACAGGCACAGCTGGGGTTTGTCTCCCTGCCTGCTGCCAGAAGTTCCAGCTTCTTCCCCTCACTCTCTTCATCCATGTATTCTCAGTCCTTCCTCCACCCTTCAAAAACAAGCTAAATGGTGTATTATTAATGATCTTTAGTTTAATAGCCACGCTATTACAGAAAATCCGAAAAGAGATAATTCCACATGCCAATATCTGTACACCGATTCTTCTCTTTTAGTGTCAGATGAGCATTCAAACTATTACTATTCTGATTAAATTCAGTTCTCAGGCAAATAAGAGGCCCTGACTAGAGCTGAGGGATAGTGCTGGCAAGCAAAATGAGAAAGGACGAGGCATTTCAATCCCGAACTTCATACTTAGCAAGTGATATCACCTTGGGCTGCTGGCTGTGTTAGGATTGGTTCAGCAGCTAGGCCTGGGGAGGAACAGGATAGCTGAGCATCAGGGGATTCTGTTCTGGACCAGGCATGGAAATTTTCAGATCTCCTGTAAAATCTGTTAGCACTAGATTGCAGAAGATTTCCTGTAATCTTTGTGACACAGTTTGTGCTCCAGGCTCTGGAGAATCTTTTTGTCCAAAATGCTTCCCTTGGTGAATTTCCAGTGATGCAGCTGGGAGGCAAACCCTGTCCATCTCATTGGTAACAAAGATTATTGCAGTCTCTATTAATTCATGTTTCCTGTGTTAATGATTTCTTTCCGACAAAGTGCTCTGAGAATTTTTTCTTGCAGCATAAAGAGATAAAAAACCGCCCTCACTGCCTTGGATCTGTTGCCAGTTTCTGCTGAGACAGAATGAAGACGAAAGCAGAAGGTTTTTGTCATTCTGAATTTCTTGAACAGTGGGGTTTTTAGGTTTTTTTTGCTTTTCTCTGTATGGTTGTAGGTTACCTTTTACCCATTTGGAATTCAAGTCTCCCTGTTTCCTATGCTGGTGATCCTGCTGCCTCCAGCTGGGATTCTGCAACACAATGTATTTACAGAATTAAATACTGGAACCAGGAGTCTTTAATTGCCTGCAGATACATCTTCACCCTCTCATCAGCATTAGACAAATGCCTGAAATATGTAAGCTGGTGCAAACTCTAAATTAATCTTAAGTGCCTACACAGACCTCCCTGACACTAATTTTTTTCTGGTTCTAAAGTAGTGAGAATGGTTCTCTGCCCTCAGACATCCTCTGTCTGACCAGTCATGGAGAACAGTGCAGGCAAGCCCTGGGACAGAGGGCACGTCTTAGGAATTGGAGGGGGAAGATCTCCAACCGCACAGCATACACAGCTATTTTGACACTCATGAAGAGCCTTTGCCATCCATGACCATGGGCCATTCTGGTCCAAATCGGGTTGTTAGTTTGATTATAATCACAGCCATTAATTTCCTCTTCTTGTAACCATGGCTGGCACTGATGTAAAAGCCCCAGAGCTTCCAAGTCAAGACTGCCTTCAGAGCACTCTGTGGGTAGATAAAAGATGTCAGCACTGGATATGCTGTAGTAACATTGCTGTGGGTTGCTCAGAAACATTGTTAAGTTCATATTTCACAGTCATTAGCCTCAGCAGTGCCCATCTGTTAAGCACTGGTAACAATTGAAGTGTTTCATAGCAGATGTTCTCCCTGAACAAGTGCCTGCACAGAGTTTGCTGGTTTCCTGGATCACAACTGTTTATCCCAAATAACTCTGCAAGTAATTGCCAGAGGTCAATTCAGAGTGGATGTTCTGTTTTCTGGGTTTACACTGGTTAGAGCAGTGCAGAATTGCACCCGCTGCACTTTAGCCCTGCTCTCAAACACTGGTACAAACTAAGAAGGGAGTCAGTGGAGTGTAAAACAGATGGAAGTGAGATCAAAATAAATCCTTCTACTTTTACCTCGTAACACTTCAGATCACAGATGGGAGCACTGGGATGCAGACAAAATATGACAGGAGGTTACTCGAACATCTGGAGTCTAAACAAATGCTTCTTTATACAAAATAATGTTCAGCAAAAAATGCCTAGGAAATGTGAAAACTGGACCCAATCCTGGTCCCATGGAAGTGGCTGCCAACACTCTTGTTCACGTCAGCAATTCTGCTCTGATGACATTACAAATGTCATGTCTGAGTTACATCCGATGGCAAATGGAATTTTAAAAGCTTTCCCTGAATCTTTCTGGTAAGAAAGATTCAGGGAAATTTTCTTTGCCAAAAAAAACTTTGCAAGGATATTTAAGGCAGGAGCCAAATGTCCAGTATATGGATTCTCTCTTCAAAGCCACAAATATCTGTGTGGTGTCCAACTTGCCATGAGAGCCACTGAGAAACAGGCACTTAATTCTGCTTTGTACCTTTGGAAATGTCCCATAAGATTTAGGTTTTGACATAACTGTAAAAAGGCCCTGGCAATTTAAGGTAACACTGTTGTCCAGCCATTTGTTGCTGAGCCTCTTTCAGTGAGAAGAGAATCTCTCACAATCATCCAGCTGTGAAACAGAGCACTCGCCATGCTGTAACTGCAACACCCAGCTGCTGCTCATGGATGGCATAGGCTGATCTGGTTGGCTTTGCACTGGATCTGATCAACAGCATTGGATGAACTGTTTGAGACTAAAATAAAAGAGAATGTCACAGAATCAAGGCTGCTGAATGTTAGAATCTCTGCAAGTGACAATTCTGTTCTCACCCAGATAAGAACATTTACATGGAGCCTCAAAACAAGCTTCTTTGGGAACCTGGTCTTTTCTGTTCAGCTGGGAAAAAATGAGAAGAGGATGAGAACAGAAGTTAGTTTGTATAAATTTTTTGGAAAGGATGTTATAATAAAGAAGATCTTTGGATAACACAGGAGGAATCTGGAATTCTTGATAGATGATTAGAGTGGACAAGCTCTGGGTATACGAGTGTGTGTTTATGGTTTGTATAATGAAGGACAAATAGGCAGCCCTGCCTCTATCCAAGTGAAAATCTGTGTGTGATTAAGGGAGGGAGATGTGCTCCCTTCACTACCATTAAGTAGAGTTCTCCCTTATATCACTGTCATGGACCGGGATCTGATTTAAACCACGTGCTGTAGCCAGTAACCTCAGATAAATCAGCACTTTGTGCCTTTCTAAGGTATTGTCTGTCATTGCAAGGACATTTAACAAACTGCCTGTGTGGGAATTGCTTGTTTAATCTAAAGCAGAAATACAGACATCTTGGGGTGGGAAGGCAGGAGTGAGACCAACAGGACTCATAACAAATATGTGAAAAATATTAAAGTAGCCAAGACCTTCTGCTGCAGGTGGTGATCTGCCTGCACATGCAGGAGGGAAGTCCTCTGTATGGAATGTCAGATATACAGTGCAGGTGTACACGGCCAGATCACATCAGCTGGGCTCAGTGCTTTCTGCAGGGTAAGGGACATGCTGACAGAGCTTCCCATGGCTTTACACCACTGTGTGGCACCTTGCTGACCCAGCTGGAAACTGGAGCCTAACCAGAGCTACCCCAGCTTTGGTGGTGGTCACACTGCTCTTTTGGGTGTTCCTGGTATTTTAGTAAGACTGTGCTGATCTTGTAGATCTTTCAGGCGTGGGTGGTTGTTTGAGCTTTTGGTGGGATTGGCTGGGGGATTATATACTTAAAATTCACAGATGTCTTTTTCATTTTGCTGCAGACTTAGAGAAAGAAATTTTATGAGATACTGATTTCAGGCAACTTTAGATTAACAGTATTCCAAGCTGGGATCTCAATCAGCTCCTGAGAAGGGTAGGGATGGGGCATCATAAGATGTTAGAATAATTTGGTTTGAAAGGGACCTTTAAAGGTCCTAGTCCAAACTTCCTGAGATAAGGAGGGACACCTTCAGTTAGATCAGGTTGCTCAGAATCCCATTCAACCTGACCCTGAATGTTTCCATCAAAGGATGGGTCATCTACCACTTCTCAGCAGAGTGAGTGTTTGTGTATGTATATATAGAAAATCAGTGTGGAGAGTTGGGGGTTTTTGTCTATTGCCTCTTCAAATGTAAAATCTTCAGCTGTGGTCCAAGGGGAGCAGGCGCTTTGTGTTCAGGTGCAGCACAGGGGAGACACGTGCCTGCTTGTCAGACAGCTCCTTGGTTGTTCATTCAGATATAGCAGCGCCTGTATTTTGCATTTCAGCTGACTATTTTAAGCAACCAAACTTCAGTGTGCTAAAGCCAAAGGGGGTGTCACTAGAATAGACGTGCTATGTACAGTGTGTGCCTGTTGTTAAATGCTGTTAATTGCCCTGGCTGGGCAGCCTGCTGTTCCCTGGTAGGTCTCTGCTGGGATCCCAGCCTTCGCTCCTCTTCTGCAATGGAAACATTTCTCCCTTATTTACTTTTGCGTGAGAAAACATGCTTCCATTCTGAGCCTCTAGATACCACTCGAGTGCCCCCCTGACCTCTCCTCGTGGGCCCAGCCCGTGTAAATGACCAGACGAAGGAATGTGGATGAAGGAAGTGCTATAAAGTAGAAATATTGCTGGCTCGTAAATTCCCTCCAGCACAGCAAGTTTTCAAAATAAACAGAGCTACAGTCACATAGGACAGCATAACTCAGCGGTGCAAAATTCATCACTGGCTTTTGCAAAGGAGGGCAGCCTGACACCAAAATTAAACTCCTCCAAGAGTGCTGTCTGCCCTGGCAACAGATGCGCATTACATTTCCATACAGACTTCACCCAGGTTATTCCCCTCTTCAAAACTTGAACCAGGCGGAATCCAGGGTGGGAAGCTGAACTAAAGTGCTTACTCAAATCACTGGGATTTGGTGGCCTTCATATCCTCTGGGTGGCTTTTATAAAACTTCACAAGTTTTGATATTCCTGTGCTCCTCCAGCCTGAGGCGTGAATGTATCTGTATCTCCAGTACTGGGAGTCCAGCCATGAGTGTTGCCTGCTGCTGGATGCCAGGATTGCCCAGGGATGTTTGGTGTCTTCCTGCTGCCGGATCTGCTCGGCTGCAGATCACTCTTGGTTCTGCTCCAGTGATGCTTCTGTGTCTGTTTATAAGGGCTCAAGACTCCTTACTTCTGAAAACAGATTGTCCAGACACCAGGTAATTCCCAGGTGTTTGAAGAAGCAGCTTATGCACTACACAGACTGCTTCTAAGTGCAATATTCTGGTGTTTGCCATGCTTAAGAAAAGGAAGGTTTCTCCTTGGATTGGGAGCTTTTTGAAGAGGAAGGAGCTTTCTCCTAACCCACTCTGACAGGTAGTGCACAAGTGGCCATTTGACAGCTTCCCAGAACCCTTACCATGTCAAGAAGCAGGGTTAAACTGAGATTCCTTGAAACAAAATTTTAATTTTGGAACATAAGTACAAGTACATATCTCAACTTCAGACACTAGTCCCCACTCAGAAGCCTGTCTTGGGGCTCAAAGCAATGGAGTCAACAGGACTGTCAAGAAGATACAGACTGTTACTTTTCAACAATTTTTTGGCTTGACTTTGGAGATTTTCAGAAGTTGAATTTAAGGAACTTTTGATGAGCTTGTAGTGCTTGTTGAAATATATTCCATTTTGACACAAAACATATTGCCTTTCCACTGAGACCCAGTATCCTCCTGCTCTTCTCCCCTGACTCTGCCATTCTCATCTAAAAATAATTTGGTTTGTTTACTTAGTGAAAAATTGAATGTTTCCAAGGGCACTGAGACTTGTTTCTCTTCACCAAGAGCTCAAATATCTACTGAAAAAGCTTTGATGAGAAATTTTCAATCAGATTCAATGAAAAAAGAGATGGGGGAGGAAATTATTACTTTTTTTTTTTAAAGCGCACAAGAGAGTTCCTTAATATCAGTTGTGGGAATGAAGAGGAAAGTGACTGCCTTTGATCTGAAGGGAATCCTATAGTTTTCCTGAATTCTGCCAGCTGCTCCCATGCTGCACTTCCACTCAGACAAAACCCTACATTATGACTGAGCCTGAAATCAACATAAACAATCCTCTGCCCTTTTAGCCCTGCTGTTAGAAGATGGAGTATCAGTGGAGCTGAGAATTTACTCAATACATCTAAATGAAGTGTAACCTTCCAGAGTTAGATGGCACCAGCTAGATAACGCTGTTCAAGTGGAAATAAATGAAGGATGACACTGAAGATTGCATGATGGGGCTGTAGCTGATAGTCCTGATTGTGACTTCTGTGCTTACTACAGTGGACATGTAAACACCAAAAGGTTTGTCCTTACCAAATCTGGAAAAACTCCCAAAAAGACTAGCTAAAAGTTTTGTCTGTAAGTGAGGGAGAAGAGATTCATCATGCCATAGACTGTATCATGCAAGAACGAGTTACTGATAAATGGATGAAGAATAAATTGAGGCTGCAATTAAGAGAAAGTCCTTAACATTCCAAGCAGGCTTTGAAAGAGTCTGTCAGCAGACTGGATTAAAGAGGTGTGGAATAAGAGGGTTATTTGTGTGATTATGAGATCTGGACTCAGACCAGAAGATCTTTCCTTGTATTGTGTAACCTTGGAGTCCACAAACCTTGATGTACTTTTTAACCTACACAGTTTTATAGCTTTTAGAAATCAAATGTTTTCTATGAAAATGAGAGAGAGGCTAGTATTGGCCACACAGGGAGGCTGAAAGAACTGTCTGATACATCCCACAGAGCAAAGGACACAGATAGCAGATATTTCTAAGTCCTCCTTCCTGAGGACGGGATGTCTTGGGCAGTATCTCGTAAAGGTGCAGGTTCCACATTGCCCAAGGACACTGCTGGTGCTTGCACATCTCTAATGGCTATGTGGGACCCAGTCTTCTAGCAGGTGCTTCTAGGGAAGTGGAGCATGTGGGAGGAGTGGGATGAGAAAAAGGAGAGGCAGAACAGAGGCAGAGCAGGACAATGAGGAGGGAAAAGGAGGGAAAAGGTAGGGAGAAGTAGGAAGGTGGAGGAGGAAGAATTAAAAAAATGTGGAAATGAACTAAGAGTAAATGCGTGAGGTGAGCAAAGGGAAGGATGAGAGGGTGACAGAGATAAAAAAAGGAGGAGATTAGACAGACAGGCCAGCTGCTGAACATGCCATAAGCAACCTCTGGGCTTGAAGACAATGGAAATTAAGGAAGCTGACTTCTCTTGAGTCAGGTCCTAGTGCAAGGACCAGGTAGCTCTTGCTCATCTGTGCTGCTGCCTCCCAGCAGTGTTCTGCCTTGGTGCTCTGGGATGTTTTCCCTGGTGAGCAAGATCCTCTTCTAGCCTCACAGAGTAAATGTTCCAGCCTAGCAGAGTAAATGTTTGGGAAATTCCTATTCCTCTTGTTTTGTAGCATCTGGAGTTAGGGCTGAATAAAGCCCTTCAGGCTGGGAGGTTTTGGAAGGAAGCCCCACACTCACTGGGCCCTTTGCCAGTGAGTTAATCCTTCCTGTATTGACCCTTCTAGAAGCAGCAGTCCCAGGCCACCAAGGATCTGATAGCCTTGAACTCTCCATGCCTGGAACTGTGCTTGCTGCTTTTTAGTGCTGATCTCTTCCCAGCAACTTTCCCCCAAGGACCCAGGCGGCAAGGCAGGGGCAGTACAGATCAGCTGCATCATTCTGCATTCTCTCAGTCAATGTTCTGGTGCAACGGTCGTTGTGTCAGTCAGGACAGAAGATGCTGTGCCATGTGCTTCAGCCACTTTCGTTTCTATTGCCACTGCCTTGCGCGTCCATGCCAGGAACTCAACACTTCCCTGCAGATACACCAGGTACTGTCCCAGGGCCATCGGCTGTAAGCTGCAGAGGTCACCGCAACATCTCTGAACCCTTTGCCTCACATGTGGAACTGAATCAGGCTGGGCTTGGGCCGAGCTGAAGGCACAGAGCAGTAAGTGGTGCTGGCTGAGCTCATGGTCAGTGGTGTGTGTTCATGGGGGTTACAGACAGCACTGGCATGCCAGGGCAATTCACTGCAGTGTGCAAGAGCTGAGCTGTACGGATGTTTGTCCTGTGTCCCATAAGGGACTTGGGGTCGGTTCCATGGCTTGGAGTAGGTAAATGGAAGACAGGGAATATTAGCTATCTCTGGCGACTTCAGAAAGTCTCTCAGCTTTCACAAGGAGCCATTGTAGCTGAGGATCACTGCAGCTACAGCAGTAATCTGCACCCCTTGAGAGCCTGGGCTTAGCCTTGCCTTTATTAAAGACTTCTGAGTAATCCTAAATTCCATAAATAGCTCTTAGTGCCATAGTGCTCCCTGAGCAGCTGTTTTCCAAAGGCCAGAATACTCACACCAGCCAGCTGGACCTGGCAGCACTCATCTGCTGCAAGCAAGATTTGGCCTTCCAGACACTGCTTCACCCCAAATGAAAGGACACTCTTGCAGCCATTGTTCAGAATAACACTCTGCCTTGGTTCTTCCATCCTTAAAATGGGAATAAAACACCAGGATAGAATACTCTGTGTGGGATTTGGGTGCCTGGATATAGGCTTCTAGTGCTATTTGGAACAGCTCACATGTGCAGCGTGCCTGTCAGATGATAAGATGCTTGTAGACACAAGTATTCCTGAGATGGCAGCTGGAGGCCAGGCAGGTACTCCACAGACCTACAATGAACATATGTCTCCATCCAGGGAACTGGGCCCCCTTTCATAAAGTCTGTGAGGTACTAAGACATCCTCACAAAGATCTCCACAGCAACGTCTACATAGAGACATATTTCATACCACCAACCCAGCTGATTTCTTCTTCACCTGCATTGTAGCCAGCTCTCAGGCAGGTTCGCTCTCATGGCACATGTTAGGAGTGCAGAGAAGCATCTGCCACCTGGGTTTTTCTTCCACGAATACAAGCTAAGCCCAAGGGTTTTTATGACCTTTAAACAACTTACTCTTGCTCCTGCATCCCAGCTGCAGGCAGTCCACCTGGTCAGGGTGTTTGCTTAGGAGGAAAAAGCTACCTTCTGTGGGAGATCTGAAAAGCTTTTGTTTCCACATCAGATCTCCTGTTTGAGAGTGTGTGCAACACCTCCAAGAAATGTAAAAGGGAAAACTACAGCCCCCACAGAACTGATGAGGCTGTAAATCCAGAGAAAATCTTCTTGTGTCATTTACAAGCCAGCACATCAGATACTGGCCTCTTGTGCAGAGTGGCTTGGTCCAGGCGCATTCCTTTTCCTCATTTCCTCAGTTACAAGAGGAGAGGATGTTTGCTGTGGTGTTATTCTGGGAAAAGAGATTGCAAAAAACCAGAATTTATGTCCTTAGATGGGCACACTACAGAAATTAATTTTGTTCTTCTTCACGAGAAAAGCCAGTTGGCTATAATTTGCTGACTGGACCTAGGGAGAAACGCCATTGAAACCTCACAGATTTAGCATTCTAGGACCACTCTTTCAAGCCTAAAGTCTCTCTTTGCTCTGAATTCCCTGACTTTCTGGTGCCTGCTGTCTTAGCAGCCCTACCATTTGGGCTTTTCCAATGAGGTTATTGATAAGTACTTTACTGCACAGGGATATTGCCATGAGCTCCTGCTGGACAAAGAAGGTGCAATATTAACCTTGTTTCCAGGTGTTCTTGACTTTGTCTTCAGGGCAGACATTTACTATTCTATAAATTCCAACTGCAGTTTTTCAGATATTGCAGCAGCTAAAAAAGGCTCTTTATAATCAGGGTGGGATGGGGAAGGAAGCTGGATTTTGTTTTTTCAGGGAGAACAGTGCAAAAATTTTCAAAAACTAGAGTCTATATCCATCATTCTTTCTTTCTACTGAAGTTTCTGATTCCCTGCTAAAATCAAATGATGCGAGACCTGCTTGAAAATGCTGAAACCAGTGGGATGTTAGGAGCTTCACATCCTTCTTGGAGCTGAGCCCAGACGCTGGGCCATGTGCCGGGAGGGCTTGCTGCAGGGAGCTTCAGCCATGCTTGCCCTCCACCCTCGAGCATCTGCTCTTGAGCATGGCTGGAGAGGGGAATCTGAGCTACAGAGACCTTTGATCTGAAATAATGTGGCCTTTGTACTGCTCTCATGCATCTTCCTCTGCATCCTTTGCATCTGTAAATGTCACAGTGCCTGTCAGCTGGCTGTGCTCTGTCAGTGAAGTCTCCCTGCTCTGTAACACACCAAGCTCAGGTCCCACACCAGACCTGCCCCCAAACACCACTGAGGGAGCTGCACCAGGGCAGGATGAGAGCACCAGGCAGACTGGCATTGGGCACTACATTGCACGTGGGGAATGTCCAGCTGCAAAACTCTAACAGATGTTGACGCCTCTGTGCTGTGTTTGCTCTGTGGGAGCGGGGCCAAGGATCAGTCCCCCCACCTGGGATATACTGTCAGAGCTTTGTGTACATGTTCAATTAACACACACCAAAAAAAAGTTGTAGTAAACTGTGCTACAGATGCTGGGGAATTGATTGTTGGCGTGTGTGAAGGGGGTGACTATGCCAAGTTTAAACACCTACTTCATTCCCTTGTGGGAGACTGACGTTCCTGGAGCTTAGCTTAATGTATATGTCACGTTCTTAGGGCTTAGCTTAATGTACATGTCACAAAACGAGAAGAAGGTGCAGGTTTAAATACATACACACATTTTGAGCTAGTTCTTTTTCCTGAAAATGTGAGCAGTCACTGTAGATTAGAAGAAATGCAAAACTGACAAATTTCCTTCTAAACTGCCTTGTTTAGATCTCAGTGTTTTTTACTGGATGAAGCAAGTTCTGAGGAACCAATTCCTGCAGACATATAGTTATGAATATACTGATTTTTCTGAGGTCAGTAACTTTGAGTAACTCCTAAAAATGAGATTACAAGCCCCTACACAGATGCTTTGTCAAATGTTTGCTGTTTGCACAATTGTGTTCCAGTCTGGTCAGTTAAAATCATGGCTGAACTTGTTGACATGAAATTCAGTCTGTATGAATCCTTTACCTGTATGGTCTTTGCCAGGTTGAAAAGAGCATGAAAACTGCTTTTGGTGAGCTAATAAAGACACAAATGCTTAAAAGTATAAAACTGCCTACACATCAGCAAATGTCAGTGCCTGTTTGTGAACTGAGATACAACAAGAGCAACATTTTTAGGACTCATGATATAAGACAATGAAGTAACATGGGCATTTATCATTTGGTTGTGTGGGTCAAAAAGGAAATAGAAACCATCTCCAGAGAGGAATATTGTAAAGTAGTAAATTAGCATAAATAGATTTTTTGCGCTCCAGAAGGGAAGATTTAAAAGTAGAGACATTAGGAAAGAAAGATTTCTCTTGGTAAGTTGTATTGGACTGTAGAAAGACCTCCTGGGGGAAGAAATAGAAGCTGAATCTCTAAAAACTTTTAAGTACCAATTGAACACAATGGCAATAAATCTTCAATCAGAAACAACCCTGCACTGTGAGAAAAAAGGACTATATGGCTTTACTGTACTTCTCCATGTCTTGTAACTGAATGACTCTGATGCTCTTTGTGGATGGTTGAAGTTTTATTAGCAGCTGAGGATCTATTAGGTTGAATGATACTATAGGAATACCAACTGGTCTTACTCCCCCTGTGTTTTGGTGTGAATGGTAATAATCTCCTGAAACATGTATTCAGGCCCAAAATGCTGAGGCAGAAGAGAGGGAGAGTAGCTACAGCCACAAGACCAGAACTACTCAAAGGAGGAGAAATAACTAGCTGATATTTCTGCTACCATGCTGGGGGAGTGGCAGATCATGAGTATGTCCTTCAGGGACTCATTTCTGGCTGAGTGTTTCCCTCTAAGTGAGCAAAGGTTTAGGAGCTGGCTTTGAAAACCTCAGTTATGCAGTCAGTTATTGGCTGGAAGAGCCAGGAAAGCTCTGAGTAAAACACCATTCCAGCAAGTGAGCAAATGATGGCATTTGGCGTGTCCCAATCTCCATACCCCAGTTAGGCCTGGACCTATAAGACACATGTTCTTGTCATGTATCTTAAATGATGTTAATGATTGTTTATTGCAAACTAAACATTTTCACCATCTGTCAACTTTACACAAGTGTCAGAACAGTTCCAGCAAATGAAATGTTTCCATCACCACAAACAATCTGTTTGCTGGATCTCATTTCAATGTTAGATTAATACAGCTGCCCATAGCCCAGAGAACAGATCTCTAAACTAGATTTAATTTATCTGCCTCATCAGCTGGCAGATATTCCCTGAATCTGCTGCCCAGGCACTAATGCCTGGCTCTGGGCACACAGCACACTAGCCTGTCCCTCACACACCCTTTTTTTCTTTTTGCTCATTTTTTATCTTACCTATTACTCTGGGCTTTTATGTGATGTGACTCTGTGGTTACTCTTGCCTTTTATGGGATGTAACTCTGTGGTTAATCTTGCCTAAAATGACTATATTTGTGGTTTTAATTTGCTCTAGGACTTTTTCAAAGCAACACTAAAATATTGGATTTTTTAAAATTATAAAAAAGCATTTATAAGAATTCCAATTTTCAGATTTTTCTGGAATATTTGCAGAAATGAGGAGGTTAAGAAAAAGGAAAGAAAAGAGAGAAAAAAAAGAAAACGGGAAAGAAAAAGAAGAAAGAAAAAGAGGAAAAATATTAAAGAAGAGGAAAAAGATAAAGAAAAGGAAAAAAAAGAAGACTTTTAAAAGGCGAAAGCGAAGTAGAGCTGAAGTGCGAGGAGAGGCTTTCCCTGGTGTTATCCCAGCTGGAGCGCGCTCTCCAGGCACTAGAGGGCCCCCCAGGACACGCAACCGGCGGCGCCCGCAGCCCGGGATGTCAGAGCGCTGCCCGGGGCTCGGACCCGGCTGTCCGGCTCTGGGCTCGCACCGACATTTCCGTTCAATTGAGATCCGGGATCTGCTTTTGGCGTGGATTTTCTGAAGCCCTATCCCTATTTACTTCGCATCGCAGAGCTGTGTCTGAATGTGGGAAGGAGATTTAGGATGAAAAAAAGTCATAAAATGAGCTCCAGAAGGGCAAATAGTCCTCTTGTTAAATAGCAATTCAGTTCTTAGGGCAAGACTACAGCTAGACTGAAAAAAACCCCCTTAAAATTGAATGGAATGACTGCTTTGCTCTCTAGATCTGTTCTTATTGCATCAGGCAAGTTGTTAATATAGACAAAACCCTGGTCTTTGTTGAGGGAGAATGCAGCTGGAAAGTTTGTTTCAGAGTCTGAAAATCCCCAAAATCTATAGATATTTGTGTTGTGGTGTTTTGTTCATGCCTAACTTAAATTAAAAGCAAATACTAGCAAAAAAAAAAAAAAATCCCAAGAGACATGTGACTCATATTTGATTAGCCAAATGAAAGTCTGAAATAAATGAGATGGGTGTTGTAAGGACCCTCGACCATTCTGACCTGAACACTGGGTTAGATCTTTTCCCTTCAGACTCTTAAACCATTTCAGTTCTAATGCTCTGGTTATCTGTGCACCACTTTCCCATGGAGAGAGTATAAAGGCAGAACTGAGCTTGGCCCTGGCCAGACCTCCCAGGTACCTCCTCTTTCTGGGAATAGGGAACCTTTACTGCTGAGCTCCAGGTTCCTCGCAGTGGCCTGCAAGCTCAGTGAACCTGAACAGTCCAAGCGAAACCCAAGCAAAGCCACACAGTTTGAAACACTTCTGGAATAAAATCCCCTCCGTGGTGTCAGCTTGGTGCTCAGAGGGAGAGGCAGAACACGGCAACTTGGCTCTGTTTTACCCAAGCCTTCAGGAAACTCCTCACAGCGAGGCCAAGAGCTATGTTCATAACAAAACTTAAACCCAAGCAAAATTTATCACGTTCTGAGTTTCTTCATGAAAGGTTAGACCAAGTTGGGATGTGCTCTGCTGGGATAAAAGAAGAGATGGAGTCTGCCCTTAAGGGCCAATTTCATATCCACTGAAATCACATGCAAAACTCCCAGGGAAGCAAGCTTAAACTTTTAAACACCGTTAGAAAAGCAGCTACCACAGTTCTCTGTCATTCTAGTTAACCATCTATAAACAGTTACTCACTTGACCTCTATTTGATCTTTCCCTCTGCCCTCCAAGGAATCTTTCAGGGCCAACATACATTATGGATATCCCTGTGTACATGAATGTTGGAGGCTATTTTACTACTATGAGAACAGATCTCTTGCAATTCTATCTGAAATCTGCTTGTTTGGGGAAATTTTTTTTCTTTCTGCAGACAAATCCAACAAGTGACTTCTCTTAATTTATATTGGTTTGCTGCAAATACTTAACTACTAAAAGTCCTGTTCGCTACACATGCAAAGGATGAGCTTGAAACTCTGCCATGGCAATAACAAGGGGAAATAGTCTTAGCACTTGAAACAAGAAGGTCAAAGACAGGAGTCAAGAAAGATCTTCAAGCCACACTACAGTCGTCCTTTTCTAGCTGCTGCTTGAATGTGCAAAGCCTTCAAGCTTTCACCTGATTGATAGTCTTGGGGGGAAAAAACATTCTGTAGGGATGTTGCAAGAGTAAGACTACTATTTAAAAAGAGAATTCTTAAGCAAAACAAGAATGACAGTAAGAGGGAAGTAACTTAAGGGCATATAGTCAGTAATTAAATGAAGAATTTTATATGGATGCCTTGGTTTGGTTGGGTTGGTTTTTTGGTTTGGTTTGGTTTGGTTTTTTTTAATGGGATAAAGAATTTCAGAGTTAAGTTACGAAATAATATAAATACGTAAAAATATTGAAGCACTTAAAATCTGCAAGTACTCTTAACTCTGCACACTAAGGATACCATGCAGTAGCTAATGTCAATTTTAACATTTTAACATCTTTCATTTCCTTCTCATCACAGTATCCTACTATGAGGAAATAATCAGTATAAACATGCTTTAAAAAACATACTCTTGGAAAAAAAAAAAAAAAAAGGGCTGCATCTAGAGATGATACTAAACTGTTGTGGTCATTATTGTGTGGGCTAGTAGATGCCCAGGCAGAGAGATAAGGTCAATTTTGTATCTTTATTGTGCAGTCCAACAACCTAATAAATATAGATTTCTAAATGTAATTTTCTTAAATTCTAGAACCCAAGGTAATGTATTGTAATGTATTTTACTTGAAATTGTTGAGATGCACTGTTAATATTAACTCCACTTGAACATAAATTCTGTGTGAACACCATGGCCATCCAAAAAAGTGATGCATTTAGTTACAGATAATAAGTTCAGGAAACTTTAGGGAAAATCTCAGTGAAATAGCATTAGTGAGAACAAGATGAGAACAAGGGTACTATTTTCCAACCTGAGGACATTCAGTTTAATTCTTGACTCACGCAAAATTTTCTTAATAATAAGTTGTGCTGGCCAGAAATGGCTTGTTTTAGACATAATCTCTGGGAATTTAAAACAGCTTCAGATAATAATGATTTCATTGCTGGGTTATGCCAGTCTAAAATTCTAAGTAACAGAAATGTTGCCATCTCCTCATTTAAGAGGAAATGTAATTTGATACAAACACACTAAAAATTTGGAATATTGTATTATTAAAAAAGGCTGTCTCAAGCTGTGTTGAAATCAACAGTAGGTCTATTTAAGGTTTCTGAATCCATCCTTTCTTTGTTAGCATTCAGATAAAAGATTGAATTTACTGGCTATTATGGATTTCTGGCTGCAGCTGGTTGGGGGAAGAAGGGGGAGAGAGAGATATTCAGCCACCCAGATCATCAAGTGGTGTAGGCTGGATTTTTTGAGCATTCAGATAAACACTGGTCAATTCTGTGGGAGTTAACATTAAGCTGAAACGAACTTTTCAAGGAATTTGACACTTGGCAAGTCATTTGACTTTCCTTTTACATGTTCAATTCGTTCAGATCCCCCTGAGTTCCTAATTCTAGTTTGGGGTGAGGAGTAAACCATGAGACTTCCATTGAGAGGGGGTTTTCTTGTTTTGTTTTGTTTTGTTGCTTTGTTGCTGGTTAAATCTTAAGCTCATAGTTGTTGTACCGCAGGCAGCAGTTTGTGCTTGACGGGAAGAAAAAATAAAAATCGTCGTTCAGTCGCTCGGAGTTCATTCAGATGACCTCGGTTGTCGCCTGGAGATCTCTCCTGCACCCAGGAGCAGGATGACAGCGGTGCGGCCGCGGAGGCAGCCCCGGTGCGGGGCTGCGGGCGGTGCGGGCTCCCGCCCCTCGCTGTGCCCGCGCCGCGCTCTGCTCGGCTGCGCTCCGACCCAACGCTTCCCCTCCGCTTGGGGATACCGCCGGGCACGTCCTGTGCTGCTCCGGGAATTCGCCCTGGCAGAATAACCCCGCAGCCCGCCTGGGTGTCCGCTCTCTGCGCGGCGGGGAGCGCCCCTGCGGGTGCGCGCAGGGCTGGGCAGGGGGGCGGGCAGGGACCCAGCGCCAAACAGCCGCGGTTCGCCCGGCAGCCGTCGGAGCGGGGGTCCCGCACGGCGGGGTGGCCTCTCCGCCCGTGCCGAGCTCTCGGGGGCTTTACCAAGCACCGGCGCCCCAGCTCCCCTGCCCCGCCGGGATCCCGCTCCGGGGCTGGCTGCGGGGAGTCGGGGAGGATGTAGAGGGATGGTGCCGGGTGCGGTGCCCCGGTCCTCCTGTCCCCTTCTCCTCGGAGACTTGGTCTCCCATGCAGAGGCGGCTGTGGCGGAGGCGGAGGACAGACGAGGCGCAGGGGGACAGGGGCATCCTCCTGCCTTGTTGCTGGTGCGCTCAGCTATCCCGGGGTGCAGAGGGAGCCCTTTCACCTGCGTGCTGGGACTCTTCGACTCGGCTCCGAAGCTCTGTCCAGACGTTTCCTTGGACCCAGCTAGTTTTCACCTTCAGTTACAACACACCTGCATGTCTCGGGATGCCGAGGGGGAGACTGCTACAAAGATTTGGCTCTGATTTCATTCTGCATTTATCCAGTCTCTTTGATTAGTTCCTTGAGATGTTTCTCTCTGTGGCAATAGCAACAGCAAAGACACGCTATTGCTTTAAGTATTACTACTTTAAGTAATTGTGACTCTAAGTGTGGTGTGGACATAACAGTGTCTCTGCTAAGTGCAGTGCGGATGTCCTCGTGTGCCAGTGGGAACACTGGTGGGACAGCAGCACTCCTAGCAGTGTTTGCAATTACGATAAGCTTCTCCCATCCCTGCAGAATGTTACAGCTGTCACTGCAGCAGTAGCCAGGCTCGCAGCACTGGTTACGATTTTTGGTCCTTTCAGTGCATCAGGTTCGTGAACTACTGTGCTACCTCACCTAAAAGAAAGGAGGGGATCTGGGAGCAATATCAGCCTAAACAAATTCAGTCCTCTTTGGTAAGAAGAGACTATGAAATACAAATAACTAGATTTAGGGAGTTGGATGTGTCTGTGTCAGGTAGGGATCGTGTTCGTCACCAAGCATCACTGCAAGCATTTCTCCTGGCCTTTAGAAGCCATCTCTCAGTGAAACAGCTACAGGTTAGCACAGATGCAATGTTTGAACTCCTGTGTCCAACCTCACGGGCTGTGGCTGAGAGAATTAGCAGTTACCCAGGGTACAAAACAACCATGCTGGTGCTTTTGGTGTCATCGTGAACAGCTCCACTCCAGGGTTGGCTGTACCCACTCGAGCCCGCATTGGCCCAGCTGAAGGTGCCTGTTTTAAATGCAGACAAGGAGTCCAAATTCAATCAGAGTTTCGATGTTTATTTAAAGTTTTTAATGGCAACAAACAAGGCCCCGTGGGCTTGGGCTGCAGACAGCGAGGGCATGCTTAAGTCAGTGACACTTGGCAATACTGTAATAGCTGAGGGCAAGTGACACCCCTGGGGCTCTGGGCTCTGCAGGGCTACCAGGGCTTTCAACCGAGGTGCCAGGGAGCCCAGTGGCATCTGCAATACAAAGGAGGTGGAATGTTGGCAGCAAATGTACTACTGGGTTCATTTAATACGGGGAAGGTGGTGTTTTAGGGCCAAACACGCAGAGGCAAAAAAATGAAAGCCTCTCTCTCTCTCCCTTTTCTCCCCTCAAACGCCCACATAAACTTCTGGAAAGATGCTTCGTATGAGGCACTGTACCCGATGCCCAGAGTGCCAGTGTAAATCTAGATTCGCACCCACGAGAGTGAGGGGGAGGTTTTGTTCTCTCCCCGGTGTGAACACTTAAAGGATGCGTCCCCCACCGCTATCCCGGTTCCAGCAGCTCTGGTTCAGGAGCAGCGGGCTCGGGGTGCCCAGAATGGCCCGGGGCTGGCACAGTTTGGTGAGGAAACAACTTTCTTGTCCCAGCTGGGGCTGGATGGGGTGACGGTGATGCCGGTCCCCCAGGGGGCTCGGAGCGCGGAGTTGTGGGGCAGGCGCTGTGCCGGGGGGGAGGCTGCCGGGCTGACAGAGCGGAGCGAGGAGCCCTCTCCTTTTTGGTTCCTTTCCAACCATTTTTAGCAGAGGAAGGATGTAATAACATGCCACGGGCAATAAATCACAGTCTAGCTACTCCCCCTGGCTCTCCTTCCCCCGCCCCCGGCCCCTCTATAGCGGGAGGGGCGGAGGGGCCGCCAGCAGAGCGCCGCGGCCGCCGGGACGAGCAGAGCAGCGCCTGCCCGCGTCCTCCAGCCGCCCCAGCATGGACCTCCGCGCCCTGGCGCTACTCGCCTTCGCCCTGGCCGTCATCTCCCTCTCGGAGGGTAAGTGAGCTGCGGGGCCGCGCCGCTCGCAGCGCTCCTGCCGGGAGCCCGGCCGGGAGCGATGGTCCCGCGGAAATCCCCGCTCTTTCCCCCTCGCATCGCAGCTACACAGCTCTCCCGGCTCGGGCTCCGGCCGCGGCTCAGAAGCGTCTGGCAAGCCCGAGCGATGGCTGTGCTGAGCTGGAAGCAGGCAGGCTCCCATTCCTCCCTCTCCTCCATCCCTCCCTGGCTTTTTTCAAAAAGCTGGCCAAAGCGGTCCTCGCTGCCAAACTCGCCCCAGATTGAAGTCGTGTGGGGGAAGACTTTCAGCAGCGCTCGGTCTGCAGGGAGGTGATTTGGCTGCAAAACATGCATATCGACTTTCCCTCTAACATAAAAACCCCAACGCTAAAAGTTGCCAGAAATTAGAAACAGGCGGTTGTTCGGTTCCTCTTCTGTCCTCTGTCGTGATGTATCTTTCCTCAATCAGGGCAGAGCTGAGCCAAAGCGGTCACCAGGCAGGAATTTACCGCACCCCCGGCGCGGTGCACGGGGAGGTTTCGGGGGCGCAGGGGGAGCTGCCGTGACGGGAGGTCTGGGGGATCGAGGGCTGGCTGCAGTCACTGCAGCGCCGTCTCACAGCCCGCCCCCCCACGCCGGTCCCCGCGGTCCCGCGTGTCGCCCCCGGAGCCCGGTCGCAGGGACAGCTGCCAGGTTTGCTGTGCCAGCTGCGCTCTGTGGAAGCCTCCGCGTTCGGACTGTCCCGGAGACCGCGGCAACCCGCGCTTCTTGCCCCGCACCCCGCGGAGAGCCTTGGGCTCCGGGGAGCGCGCACCGCGCGGGGCAGCCGCACTCCCCACGCCTGGCGAGGGTTCTGTCCGCAACCTCTGGGCATCCTCCGGACGCTCCTCTTGCGGCTGGCTTCTCACCTGGCAGAGATTTGCCGCCTCCCGTCCCCTCGTCGAAACCCTTCCGGCTGGGTAAGGAGCGCCCTTTCAAACCTCCGCTCCCGTCCTATTCTCCCATTCTGGCGAGCGAAACTTGGGTGTTCCCCACCAGGGAGACAGAGGATGCCCTCTGGTGCCCTCCTTGTTTAGCCTGAGAGAGTTAATTTTCTCCGACAAAATTCCCCGATGCCTTTCCGCACAACAGCCATGTCCCTATTCTACTTTTGGAACACGGAGCCGGCACTGCCCTGGAAAGACTCCAACGTCCCGGGCAGGTGGCTCCGGCCCCCGCCGCGTTCGCATCCCGGGGCTGCGGGCTGAGAAGCGAGAGCGGCAGGTAGCGAAGGCAGACCCAGGGGACCACGGGTGGCAGTGCCAGCTGCGGCCCCTGGCCGCCACCATCACCAGCTGCCGAGCGGCTGCGGCCGCCGGTGCCTGGATACCTGAGCGGGCTTCCCTCGTCTCTGCAGGCGAGTGCGAGTCTGGAGGCGCGGGAGGAAGGGACCGGGGCTCAGGAGCTCTCCTCCCCCTTGCCTCCCTCTGGCAGCACTTTGCTCAGGGCTGGGAGGCCGGCAGAGCTGCCCGGCTGCAGCTCGGTTCGCCCCCAGCGCGGCTGCCGTCCTTTGCTGGCAGCGGGTGTCTTATGTCGGGATAAGCGTGTGGAGACCTGGCTACCTGAGGAAGGAAACGGCTCACAAGGGCTGGAGAGAAACTAGTATAGGGAAAGTGACCCCACCGTCTCGCGGTGTAAAAAGTGGAGCTTTTTGCCTACTTCGCATGTCATGTAGTGCTCTCAGCTCTGATCCAGATTGGGTCTCGCAGGGCTACCTTGTACTGGGGCTCAGGTGAGCTCTGAATTCTTCTTAGTCACCTGGTAAAGCTGTGTCTGTCTCTCCCAGCCTTGCTTTCCAGGGAAATGGAGCTGTTCTACACTTAAAAAAGTTATGAACCATATCCTGATAATGACAAATGCACCCTAGGCTGAACAGAAGTAAAATGATGCTTCCGTCAAATGTTTTGACTGTCCATGTCCAGCCTGCTCGCCTGGATATAGCTTCCCTCTCCATTCAAGCATCCAGAGCTTCCTAGTCCACCCTGTAAGTTACTGCTGATAACTTTGCAGCAGGAAACTCACTTCTTCCCTTACTGTCCAGTTTCAGTGTGGGTGAAGAGAAGCCGGTCCCTGAGGGATGAAATAGGTCCTGTCCAACACTGACAAGTGGCCACTCTGTGACAGCATTTTGTGTGTGCTTTGTCTCTAGAGAGAATTCGTCAGCAAAAGTGGGTGCGCAGATGCACAAAACTGAGCTTGAGTTAGAAAACAATAAAACTATTTATTGTTTAAAACACCCCAAAACACAAAACCCCCAAACCCCTTCAAACTCTTCTACTCGAGGCCAAAAGAGATGTTCTCTTTTTGTGTAAGTAAAATTAGGTTGAAGGAATGACATTGAGATGTCAAATTAGCATCTGGCTCTTCTGTAACTTTTGACTCTGTTCATCCATTTTAACCAAATGTGCCAGACAGATAAAGGTCTCAAAAGCTTTGTGTGCCATCAGTTATGTTTTCATTTGATAAGGCAATTAACAGACTGTACTAATTTGCCATACTGAGAGAATGGCTTCGGCTTGTTTTCAGCGTTTTTTAGACGTCTGAGAACTCACAGTACAAATTGGTAGATTAATTAATCAGCTAAATCAGCTCTAATGTACATGGCAACAATATGTTTCAAATTTTGAAAGGAGATAAGGAATGTGTTTGTCAGCCTTAGAGTAAGACCAGAAATATTCTCTTCCTAAATTATGGCCTCCAAACAGCCCCTTGCCTCTCCTACTTTTGGAAGATAGAAGTTCATGTGTTGGAAGATGCCACATAGTTTTCCCTGGTTTTCAGCCGTATTGAGAGCACAGTGAGACAACGGGCAGCAGCAGGAGTTACTGATTCCCTATTGGTGATACAGAGAGCTGACCCACTCGGTGCCTGTGCTGCCACTCCCTGGTGCTCAGCGCCAGTTCCTGATCCCCAAGCAAGGGGCACAGAAATACCAAAGGGATTCTTGTGCTGGGAGGGGATTTGCCTTTCCGCCTCACACTGGGGTGGCAGAACACTGAATATTGGGGCTTCCCCTCTTCCTTGCTGTGCCAAATGCCTTTTCTCGGGCAAGAAACAAGTTTGGGACTTACAGACATGTTTAGTCATGGTTAAACTTTCTCTGCTCCTGATTTCAAGTGGTATGGGATTGAAAATCCCACCTCGAGTCTGAGAGAGGACAGGATTGCATTATCAAATCATGGATCTGAACAGTTCATCTCTTGCATGTTGTTTAAGTTAAAGCTGGCTTAAACTTGGTTGGGACAAGCTTGCAGAGGCACTATCACTGCAGCTGTGCTGAGTGGTGTTGTATGACTGCATTCAGTTTCAGCCTCCCTTTCCAATACAAACTCACAGATGTGTAGCTATCAGGGACAGATTTGCAGTGGGAAATCCTAGTGCCTTCCTCACTCCTTTCCACATTAGCACTAGCCAGGCTAATCCATGTTCTCGAGGCTCACCCTGTAGCCCTCCTTTCTCCTCCCCCTGCAGATTATTAACTCATAGGTGGAGTCACTGCTTGGATTGCTATAAAACTGATAGAAAAGTCCTTCAATTTTGTTAACTTATAGTCCAGATTCTGGTGTGAATCAGGAGAACCTCTACTCCCACTGATTAATTCCTTTCCTGTGAGATCTGATTCTGGCTCATCTCTTGGTAGAGACACCAGAAAAAAAGGGGGTTCCCTCCTCAGGACAGGACAATTTCACCCTGTTGGCTGTGGTTATGTGTGCTAGAGACAGGCATCGATAAATGTGCAATATATGTAGATCAGCTGCTCTTGAAAACCTATCTCTTTTCTCACCTTCCTAGACAGCTGTTTAGGAATTCCAAGCCCTTCCCTGCTCTTTAGCTCCCCATTTGCCTTTAAAGGGAACTGGTTTTGGATGCCGCAAGTATTCCTGTGTGGCTAGACAAACAGGATGGCAGATTGCCAGTGGGATCGCAAGCCCTGTCAGATATAGATCTGACCATCTACAGCATGAGCCAGATTTTAGGGGTTAGGTGTATGAATTTAATTCCTTCCAGAGGCTGAAAACTGCTCCATTGGGAAAGTCTTTAAAATTTTAGGCATCTCTTAGACTTCCAGGCAAGGCTTCTATGTTTGTATTTTACTGTGCATGGAACTTTCAAACTTACAGTCTGAGTGAAGACCTTACTTACAGGCACCTGGTTGCCGGTAATTAAGTTGTCCCATAGAGAAATCGGGTAGCAGAGGCTGTGGTGGGCGCCAGGCTGCTTTTCTCAGTCCTGCATGCATATACATGGCAGATTTTTAGCCTAGAGGGTTAAACTTAATTCTGTCCCTAGTGATGCCAGTGACAGAACTCTCATCCAGTCTGGTGGCCCCCGAATAGTGTGCTGATGACGCCCTGGCTGGTGAATGTCTCCTCCTTCTCCTTACTTAGCTGCAGGCTAGAAATTCAAAAGACTCCAAGTGTCTTATGTGAAACCGCTGGGATCTCGCATCTCTGAGCCGCACCTTCTTGTGCGGGTACCTCTGCTGGGAGTCAGGGCTGGCTGCGGTGGGGAAAGGTCAGCTGGGCCCTGGGAACGCATGCAAAACCAGAGCTTTTCTGTAGCCACTAAGTCCCCTGTGAAAAGCCTGCACCTGAGCCGAGCCGTTTTGATCTGAGCTCCCTGGAATTCATCGCTTTCTTCTGGCTACCTTCTAATTTGGCCTCGGGTCAAAATCGTTTGAGTAGAACAACACCGAGGACAAGTGCCCCCTCTTTTGGCCTTTATCTTGTCTAATTACCAGGAGCATCCCTGCACAATGGAGCGGCTCCTTATTCTAATCTCCTCGATTTTACTTATCGCCATTTTCTCTCCCTCTTCTTTTGTCTTCCAAAATCCCACGCATCCTGATTGAAAGGCTGGGCACTGAGCTGAAGGGGTTGTGCTCTGAGCTGTGGGCAAATGCTCTCCCAAAGCTACAGCTTTTCTGCTGGTTTGTTTTGTCTTTTTTTTCACCTGCATAGGCAGCAAGAGGTAACGTGTCCTTTCCCTCCCTTTGTCCCGCAGAGAAACCCGTCAGCCTGACTTACCGATGTCCCTGTCGATTCTACGAGAGCAACGTGGCAAGAGCCAATATTAAGCACCTCAAAATCCTCTCTACACCCAACTGCTCACTTCAGATTGTGTAAGTCTCTTGCTATTTTCAGCTGGGTGCAAATCTCGGGTGTCAAAAAGAAGAGTCACAGAGCTGGTGCCTACTCTGGTGGTTGAATTTCAGTCTGTCTCATGCCATGACCCCCAATTCATCTCTTCACTCCGTGTGTCAGATACAGCTGCACCCTGCTTTACCCCACATAAAGGAGCCCAGCTGGTCGTTTCCCATCTGTGTTCTCTGCGGTGTGATCCCATGGCCTGTTCCCCCGTGGGTATGTGAGCAGGAATGTCAGCCAGGCTGTCCATTGCCTTGGATGTGGATCTTCACACCTTGGGATAAAACTTCACAGCGGTTTGAGTCTTCTAATGGGTCACTTCTCCACAGAGTGGAGCTGAACAAGCAAAAGGAAATCCTGTATTTCGTGTATCCTCCACGGGAGGTACAGACCCTAAACGTGTGATGGCCTAATCTAGGGGCGCTTACCAGGCAGGGACTGACTCAGTAAATCGCAGCAGAACAGAAAGATGGGTTCCCAATGGAAAATAATTTTATTTTTGCTGGAAAAACAGCCCTGATTTTCAGGAAACATTGGGAGTTTGTTTGTTTGTTTGTCTTTGTAGATTCGCGTGTGTATGTTTTAGGAAGGCCTTTTTTGTTCACTTTTTCCTCCCTCCTCTCCCAAAATTCAAAACCTTCTGAAGAAAAAACCCATAGCGTTCATCTTTTCATTGCAGGGGAGCCTTACTACTCCCAACTTCCTTTAGCCTCTTTAAGAGGGTGTCAGGGACTAGATTTGGTTTCTGTGCAGTGATCCTATTACTAGTTCTGTCTTTGACCCATATATTGAACCCTTCCTCTTGCAACTCAAATGCTATAAAAATCAATTTTTGTCATCCAAAACATTTTTGCACTCAGAAAACTGATGTGGTTTCATGAGATTGCTCAGGAATGTACGTGAGTGTGTATCCAGTTTTTATTCATACTTTTTTTCTCTTTTAAACCACTCTGTGTAGATCATACACATTTTACCATGTGCTTCTTCCTTAGGATTTGGTGGAGGACAGTGAAAAAAATGTAAGCCTGAGCTGAGATATAATTTCCTTTAAGAAAATTGGCAAAACCAGCTGTGACTAATTCCAATCTCTACCTATAAACAATTTTGGCAGCAAGCATCCAAAATGCAGTAGTGTGTGGATTTGTGCTCTGGGACTGTCGGTGGATGTCATAAGGGTCCCAGTGCAAAGGCTTTTTAGAGGATTTGGAATTTTCTGGAGTGGTTTCCAGAAAATGACAGCATTTAAGATAGGATAGACTATATATTTATCTCTTCATTAACATAGGATTATAGTAATTAGAGATAAATAAGAGCATGAAATGTAGGAACAGAAACAACTCACGTTCTTGCCCATTCCTGACCCAAATGTGTTTGTCTGTGGTACACAGAACATATGAACCTATAGTTCACTGTCTTTTCGTTACTTTGAAAAGTACAGTACTTAAAAACATCCCTCCAAATACCCTTGAAGCAGCACAAGTTCCCACTAGGTCTGTATCGGAACAGAAGATTAAATCAATCAAAACTAACACATGAATTTCTCACCTTGAATAATTTTAAGCATCAAACAGTGAAGGTGTAAATAAATTAAAAGCTGCCATTTTCAGGAATAGAGAATGCAAGTGAAACATATAATTGCTAGAAGATATTTTGTGGGTTTTGTTGCTTGGGGTTTTTTTGGTGCAAGTACATTTTCCTTTTCAGTTAAGGGGAGTTGTACCTGAAAAAAAGCCTAAGAGCAGGCTTTTGTCTTTCATTCTATTGGAAATCATCTCTCCAAATCCAGTGAACTCCTCTGTCAGTGTCTACTTCTACAAAGCCCACATGAAATTCCTTGCTTTTCAGTACAGGGAAATGAGCATTTTTAGCAAGTTGACACCTAAACCAGTCCAGATTCAACACTCCATACAATTGCTTCTGTCTCTTCCATGACTGCACAAGGAACAGGGGCTGACAGGCTCAGAAATAAATGTCTGAACAAATCAGTGTCTCAGTATTAGGTGAGTGGTAATATTAGGTGAGAGGAATTGTATTGAATGTGGCTGGAGACTGGGTATGTGTGCTTTTGCTTCTGTACCCTGTGAGGTCAGCTCAAGAATTCCCAGGCACTGCTAACATCAGCAAATCCGTTCTTACACTCTGTTGATATCACTTAACTGGAAATGCTCCAGCTTGGCACTGCTGTAAGGGAAATATGAATTAGGCCCATTCATCTCTTTACTGGCGCAGGGGTTGCAAGACAGATCCTTGATGTGTTTATGTTACAACCATGTTGTTGCATAACTTCAGACCAAGGAGACTTTTTGACCTGTTATTTCTTACGCCATCATTTTATATTCTGCAGATATCACTTTATAAAGTGAGAAACATTATGGCTTCCATCCAGCAAATGTTTAAACAAGTACTGAACTTATTCGTATGGGCACTTCCATTAAATTGCTGTTCTTTGCACTTTCCCAAGGCCGGCAGGCTGTTTAGAGGGAAATTTTGGAGCAACTAGGGCAGAAGCAGGGTGCTGCAGAGATGGTGGGAGATAACAGCTCTCAAGAGGTCCTGAGATCCCTGGAGGGTGACACCTGCTGATGAAAAGCTATTTGTCTTGCTTGTGAATGAAAGGTGCAGATAGCCCAAATGTCAAATTCATGGGGAATTCAAATTAGCTAAACAGTTTGATGTGGGGAGTGCAGCTTGGACATCCAGGAGAAACCCCTGAGGAGGTTTCTGTCTTTGTTTCCAGTGCTCAGTGAATACATGAGGGGAAACTTGCCTCTGGCACTATGGCACTTTCAATTGTCTTCCTCCCTGCAACCTGTTAATTCAGTCTTGTATAAAACAAAAGGCTAAGGAGTGACCACAGCCTTCCTTTTAGAACATCCGAGAAGTGTTTATCCTCAAAACATGTGAAACTTCAGTTTTAGGTTGACTGTAAAAGCTGCTCTTAATCAATTCCTCGCAAAAATTACCTGTATTTACCAGGTCAGTATTTCCAAATGAAATTATTCTGTTGTTGGCACTGAACTCCTTAACAGTGTAGGTGTGAATTGGAAGTCTTAGATTCAAATTCTGTGTGTGTTCCGCTCTCACACGACTCCCAGCACAGACCACAGAGCCTGTCAAAGGAGACAGATGGTTTCCAAACCAAGGCTATTTCTAATAGATGACTCAAGGATGGGAGAAATAGCCCATCCTCTTCATGGCTTAACTGAGAGCAGCACTGGCACCCAAGGAAAATAAGGCACAGGGGTGGGGGATGGGTGTGGGATGAGGAGCGTTGCACCCCAGACTCACTCTGACTTTTCTCCTTTGGCAGTGCAAGGCTCAAGAGCAACAGCAAGCAAGTGTGCATTGATCCCAAGTTAAAGTGGATCCAGGAATATCTGGAGAAGGCTTTAAACAAGTAAGGCAAGAGACAAATGGACTTAACAGCTAACATCCTGAGTTATTAAAGGGTAGAACACTAAGGGCTGGCTTTTACCATGTGGACAAAGTACTCATGGAATCAGATATTGTTTCAAAGAAGGGTTTGGAGTTGACCTAATTTGTATTAAAACAACAGTTTCTAATATATCCTAGATGTTAAACTAAGAATTTTGCCAGGGTTTGAGGCAAAATTTATGCTAATGAGTATGTTCTGGGGTCCTGAACTCATCTTCTTTCAAAAAAAAAGCTGTTCTCCCAAGGAAAATGCTTCCTTTGTGCCCCCTCTTCCCCAAACCAAACTACAATTACTTCAGAATCTATATCGTTCCGGTGTCTTTGGAGCCCCTTTTCCATGTTACACTGGGTGTCTGCTTGCACAGGCAGCTGAGGCCTAGGGATTCTTGGTGCTAAAAATTGTTTCTTTGCTGCCCAGTGTGGAATGCTGTTAATGTCGGCCAAGGCGCGATGTGCTACCATGAATAAGCCTTTCCCACAAGACCAGGGGAAAACCAGCCCAACTTGGCAAATTCAGGCTTTTAAAATCTATTTTTATTCCCCATGTCTACTTTGAGGTGGACTCAGCCCATCTCTGTTCAATTTTATGCTGAAAAGAGCAGGAAAGAGCACATTTTTGTGCTGAACTGCAGGGGAGGGCTCCAGCCTTCCAGCACTGGAAGATGGTACATACCAAATGATGTGCAAAGCATTCCCTTGCTTGCACAGAGCCCTGGGCTGCGGTTGATCCAGCAGCAGCATTTCGGCCAGCAAGCCTACCTGTGCACTCAGTATCCCTGCCTCCCTTGCCATCACATTCCCACCCCACAGTAACTGCGCTGTAACCCTGCTGAACCTTGTCCCCCCTGCATCTGTAGGGTGAAGGCAGGGCTGGAATCCAATCATTTGCAAAAACAATGCATTATTGGGGAAGATACGGCCCCAGGGCAGATGGGAGGCACAGGTACCTGAATGCTCTCCACTGTTTGCTTTGTAAATGCATCTGCCAAACAAGGGGTAGAGTTAAAAACAAAAAAATTCTTTGCTCCCCTGTGTTTTTACAATAAGCAAGGGGAAAAATGCGACCAGAAGTAGAGAGATTCCTCCATGTGTCCCTTTTGGGGACTGCACTGGGGCCAAGAGTGAGGAGGAAGAAGGAAGGAAGCCAGCTAACAAAGTCAATGTGATTCCAGCCCTGACAGCTCTTTCCATCTCATCTGATGCTCAGTGCCTTCTTTGCTGCCAGCACTCAGCCCTTTTGTCCTTTGGAAAAATTCTCTGCAGAGGTAATCCAGGTTAATGCTGCCAGAATGGCTTTGGGTTTAGGCACTACTGAAGCTAAGAGCAGGGTGTGGCCCATGCTGACTATCCTAGGGACCTGAGCGACTTTATTTTACAAATTGGAAAAATCCTCAAGCTCCTGCTTAAGTTTCTGTTTGCTATCATCCCCAACCTGAGACTTAGGAGGCATTTTAGAAATCTGCAAGGTTGGGCAAACATGATTATGTGCCTGTCTGACTTAGGGGAGCAACTCAGCTGGAGCATGTTCTGCTCTCACTTCCACTAGTGAAGATCTGAGACTAGCTCTGCGGAAACCAGTGAGTCTGCCTGATCTCCAGATAGATTCTGGGTTTTGTTTACCAAGTCTGCCTGATCTCCAGATAGATTCTGGGTTTTGTTTACCAAATGCTAATACAGAAGCAATTCTGCCAATTTGGTAGATTCATCCTGGTTTACATTGAGTAACAAGAGAGAATTTGGTCCCAGCTGTATGAAATAAGATGACAGAAAACATATATCTCCATCACCTTATCCTGTAATCATGGCATTATGTTAATTTTCCAACTAGTAATGCCAGCACCAGTGGCATGTTCATGCTCCACCAACAGTCAGGGCTCTGTCTGTAGCATTTTCACAAGGCATGTTTTTGATATATTTTAGTGCACAGCTTTGACTTCTTCAATGAAATGTACTTTGGAATATATTTATAGCGCATCAAACAATTCATATATTTGAATTGGAGCCATATGAATGTTGGTAGTTTAAAACACCGATATCCCTTTAAACTACTAACAGCTTGTAAAATGAATCTATATAGATCTATAAATGTTAATGTAGCTATCAGTTTCAATCAGCCATATATTATATTTTTTCACTTGTACCAAAATTGTATGAAATGTGACATTACCCTATATGCACTAGCAATAAAATGGCTAATTGTTTCATGTTATGAAAACCCAATTGTACATGGGAATTTATTTTTCTGGAATAAAATCAATACGTTTTGTAGAAAGGGCTCTTGTAATTGCTTAAGTAGAATCCAAACTGTGAAGACATCTTAATCTGTACCAGTACTTCAATATGAGAATATCTTCAGTATTTTGATCTGCAGCTAAGGACAAGGAAAAGTTCCTAGAATAGTGGTCCAATACAGTTAATTATGAAACCAGAAATGGTTTTTACTAGGGGATTATTTTGCTCACTAATTCTGCTTAGCGTTTATTATTGCTTTATATTCATCCCATCTCCATGTAATATACACATGAGACATCAGCAAAACACATTCAGGCTGACAGGAATCCAAATTCCTTAACTGGCTTTAAAAATCATTGTGCAGCTGCTGTGGGCAACATCATTCAACATTCATCCATTTTATAGACATGGGACAAATCCGTCCTTTCTTGAAATAGCTAACAAATCCTTTATCACTTCCACACAATCCCAGTCATCATTTACGGTACACTGACTCCCTTTCCCTCCTCCCTTTGTCCAAGGATATACAAAATCAGGCCTTTACAGAGTTCACAGAGCCCATCTTCTCTGCTGTCGTATTAATATAGTCCAACTTCAGAACTTCCTTCGCTTCAAGATGCTGGAGTCCATTAAGCTCAGTGGCTACTGCAGACACACAGGAGAGAGCTGATGGATCTGGAGAAGATAACAAAGTCACATGGGAAAAATCTTTCCATTAAGCCAGCTGGGAGAAAGGAAAAGAAACTCTGAATGTGTAGAGGCTGGCTGTGTTGGTAGCCAGGCCCTGCTGCTGCCTTCCAAACTCTGGTGTGGTAGCTCTTCCTATGTTCTGACCTAATCTGTAAATAATGGTTGAAGTACAAGATGCCAGAACAACAACCTCCTAGTACTCCACCAAGCATGTGCTGGGTCAAGGCCCCACACGAAGCGGGACAATGTGGGTGTTTACCTTTACAGCCTTGTTTCAAGGCACCAAATGCCCACAAATCCCCTCAGAGTAGCCACTGGTTCTTGCTGATGCCAGCAGGAATGCTGGGTGGGAAGCCAGAAATCCAGCCCCCTCTGCTTCCACTGTACCTCAAGGGGAACTATTTGGATGGTAAGGCTCTGGCTGAGAAGTTCTGGAAGGCATTTGGGGACGCTTTGGCATTTTGGATAAAAGGGTTGTTCCGGCCTCAGAGTTTGCAAATGTTCTTCCACCAAGACACTTTTACTTGTCTAGCATTCCTCTCAGGCAGAGGTTGTATGAAAGGGGATGCTAAATTTGCACCCTGCCAGCGAGATATGAAGGGAACATAGGATAAATGTGAATAAGGCCTTTGTATGTGGGTAATTTATGGCAGTCTTTTTTGTATTTTTGTTTTAATTTAGACCACGTCATCGCACTCATAAAAAAAAGCAACAGAAGAAACGGGGCCCACTCTGCCCTTCCCGTGCAACACCACTAAAGTCTCCAGGGAGAAAGAATGGTAGGAGGCATTAGTTTCTCAGCTGGGACACCTCAGGTTCAAGTCCCTGCTCTTCCACTGACCACGTTATGGGACCTTGGGCAAACATATTAGCCTATGCAGACCTCCATTTCCACCCATATTTGTTGAGGATAACATCTTTACCCTTCCTGCAAAGGAGTATTATATAGATAAAATTCTTAAAACGGGGAAAGGTTAGCTACAACAGATGTGGGAAAATGGACACACAAGAGGCCAAAATGACTCTGAAGCAAAGACAAAGTCAAAAACAGGGTAAAGGTTTGGGAGCCCTATTTATTTTAGCTCCAGTATCAAACGGACAGAGTTAAACTATAACAGCTGTGAATTTGCCGCTGGTGTTTTTTAATGAGAAATGCAGCACCGCGTGGTGACAACATGATGTGGTGCATGGGTGACTGGTTGATGCCTTTCCTATGGGAGATGCTAGGCAAGTCCCAGGGAATGGTGTTATATATGCCAATGCTCCGCATGTCCCAGGTTTTTTTGCTCACCAGGGTGGTTTATCCTGCCTTTGTGCACCAAAAGAAACAGGGTTAATGCTGTGGGATATTGGAAAAGATATGTTCAGAGGAAAAATTTTCCTCGTGGTTTAGTCATCCTCTTTGTGCCTAGATGAGTTTTCTGAGACTACCTTTACTGGGAGTCACAGTCTCTGGCTATGGTCACAGAGCCTTAGTTGTCCAGCAGGCATTGGAAGGGGTGTTTGACATGACATGCTGAGATATCAGTTTTTGAATACCTGGTGTTTACCCTCTGGTGCTTGTAGCTGAGCCTTAGTGACCTCATCTAGGCTGCAAAAGGCCGATCAGCCTGGAGCAGGAGTAGGGGTCACTTCAGACAAAACCTGGAGGCCACCAGCACAAACTGGCTCCTTGTTCTGAGTGAACCAGACACACGAGACACTTGCACTTTGCTGTGATGCCTAACCCACACTCTCCTGGGTACCATGCTCACACTGAGCATGGGAAACTCCATTTGTCTGCACCCCACCTGAGCTCCTACCTCAGCCCTTCAGGCCTCACACGTTTACTGTGCAGCACCTGCCTGCCCTGCCTGTCACCCCACCTTCACTGGGCAGCTGGACACCACTACTCTGATGTGCTCCCCAGCTGCTCACAGCAGGTGAGGTCCCAGGGAGGCAGGCTCGGGGGTGGCTCCTGGCTGGCAGCACACTGGCTGCCTCTGCTCTCCAGCCACCCCACGGTGGAAGCCAAACGAGCAGAGCATGGGCTGCCCTCTACGTTCCTCCATCCTCACAGAGACCTGGCACTCTCTGGAGCTGCAGTCTGTGATCTCCATCCGAGCTGTGGGGTAGGGGCAGGTAGAGGAGGCATTCCCAGTGCCACTTGCTCCGCTACTGGGGCTGCTCACAAATGATTAATCTCTCCTTTCCCCGCTGTATTTTTTGCCAAGTTTCTTTGCCCACCGATAATTCTCTGCTCTGGCTTTCAAGTCCAGAATAAGCTTTCTAGCCAGCCTTCTTCCTGTATTAGTTCTGAGCACCTTACTAACTGTGATGAGCACAACCTGCCCAAAATAACACCCGTTGCTGGGTTTGCCCTGCTGGGTCCCAGTAGCTCCTTGTGGAGAACTCCCAAAATGTTCAGCAGTTACTGGTTGGAGGGGCTGCCTTTGGGTTAGTCCAGACACAGATTTACTGTTTGACTAGGCCTGATATCAAAGCTTTTGCAACTGAAATAAACCTTAATAGTGTTTCACTTTCTTCTTCATCAACAGGAGGTTCAAGATGTAAGAGGCAAGCATTGTAAGCCGTCTACAGGATTTCTTACTGTAGGACCCAGAGAGCAGATAACCAGTATTAGGGAATGAATACATTTCACTGCTAACATGCAGCACAAAAGCAACGCTTCACGCATTTCCAAAGGTTTTTTTTCTTGGTTATTTTTGGTGGGGTTTTTTTTTGGTTTGGTTTTTTTACCCCTTGCACAAATTGGCTTGCTTTCACAGTGCTATTTTTATATAGTAAGATGTAACTATTTGAGAAAAATATGAATTTATACAGGTTGGTTTATTACCTAGCACTGGGGGCAGATACCAATTTAAACTAACCCTGTTATTATATAATATTTTATTTCCTTTGTTGTGTAGAAGTCCTGCTTTATTTAACTTTCTTTTGGTTCATGCAAGTCTCCTGGAGTTTTAAACCTAGAAGGACGTGAACTGTACAGTGCAATGATGTTGTGTAAGTAGTGGTGGAACTCTTTGCCTCCAAAAGTCATAGAGGCCAAGAACATAGGAAGGCTGAAAAGCATCAGACTGATGAAAGTGGACAACATTACCCTGAGTGGCATTTACAGATATTTTGGGTGAGCAATTAAACTCAGGGCTAAAGCCCTTCTCTGAAGACCAGAAACCTTGCTGACAGCTGTGAGCAGCTGGATCAATGCACATCTGGTATTTGCAAGGTGCTAATACTTGGTTTGTAATAGTTGTGTGTGTTAGGAGCCACAACACCATTCTGATGTCATCTGGCATTTCCTATGTTCCTGTGTTTCTGATGACAAATCTAGCAAAAAAATAATGGGTTATTAAAGCTCTAACCACACCATCATGTTGCAAGTTGCTGGAGGAGTCAGATATGCTGCCACGCACCAGGGATCTCTTCCCACTCATCCACAGGAGGTGACTTCAGCTTGCCTGGCTGGCTTTGCACTGAAATAGGCTGAAATTCATTCACCCTTCACCAACGATGCTGTAGCTCGGCTACTGAACAGTCATACCTACCTGTGGGCAGTCACATCCCTGATCGCTCTGGAGATACCCAGAAGAGGATGTCTGGCCATATCTTGGAGAAAAGAGATGCCTGGGGCAAGAGAGGATCTGTGCAGTTTGTGGAAGGAGAGGTGTTTCTCGGGTGTGGAAATGAAGGCCAACACTCACGGTTCACCAGCGGTCATGGCCTTGTTGGCTGGTGAACAGGGTAGCCTCTGGAATTGCCTTTGCAAAGCACAGCCTGGGACAGGCACCACTCCTTGCGCCAATCCCCTCTCTAAGCCAGAAGTTTCTTTCTCCCGATTCCTTGCTGTATCCACAATATCTGCTATACGGTATGGAAAGACACCTGCAGCACTGCAATAATCATGTCATGCTGTGCACTGAGATCTGGGGGGAAGCACATTTGTGCAGCACAATGCTTGTGTTTGTATGTATCTGTGTTTGTATTGTAAACAAAAAATGTTGTAAGATTGTCTTTTTTGAGCTGGTTGCTTCAAAAGAAATCTTCCCTCTTCCCTGCAGCCTGTGTCAGGAACACTGAGAGGGGTGTTTCACACTCCTTTTTGTGGCAGGCACTTTTAGTGCCAAAGAGGCACTTTGGCTATCCAGGGACTACATTATTTCCATGTGGATTCAGGTAAAAATCTTGTAAGTATTTTCCTCTCTGCAAAACAGGGCTATTGCAGAGAGTCCTTCAGCTGGGACCACATCACCTCATTTGCTTTAAAACAGGAACAAACTGCTGTGCCTAAAATATTTGTGTTTGTGATTTTGACATTCCTTGTCTTGTTATCATCACCTGCCTTGTGCTTTAAGTATATTGTGTCTCTGCTTTAAAAGGTCTGATACCACTACACTTCATGAGAATTGGAGTTTTGATTTAAAATTAGTAGGATCAGATCCTCTCCTGAAAGAGTAAAGAAATAAAGAAAGAAAGAAATTTTATGAGGAAAACAGAATTTCTTCTATCTTCCCTGGACTGTATTTTATATCCTAGGGTCAATCCCCTGTGCCACACATGCACCTGCATTTGCCAGTGGCTTGCCAAAGGCAGACATGTGAGTGTCCAAGCCAAGAATAACTGCAGAAAAAGTCACCCAGGAAAGTGCATTCTTCACACATAATTCATTTCAAAGGACATCCTGAAGTCTGATTGTTTCCCGTTGCAGTAAATGGAGAATTAAAGAATCCTCTGATTTTGATTGAGCAGCATACCTTGCTCATGATGATAGGGGCCATGCCTGTTTTGTTTCCAGGGGGAACACTGGCTTTCTGGTGAGAAGGTGGGGTGGGTAGGTGTGACTGTACCGCCTTGCCAGTGCTCTGCTGCAGTCCTTAACAGGGAGTGCATCTGGGGTCAGCACCGGCAGGGACAGGTCCCTGGGAACATGCCAACCCCACGTTACAGCCTGGGCAAACACTGCTGTGACAGGAGCTCTGAGATGGGCAGTGCTGAAGCACCCTGGCCAAACCACTCAGGGCATGGGGCTCCTCTCAGGGGCCAGCACCATCATCCTCCCTCACCTGGGTAAGGTTGAGCACAGCACGAATGCAGAGGTGGCACAGACCCGGCCAGAGACTTAAGTGAGAACCTGATAAAAGCTTTCTCTTGCTTTGGACCAAAATTCAACCTTGAGTGGGAAGCTTTGCTGTGTGCCTGACATTATTTGCATGATGCACTGGGGAGAGCAGCCATGGCCTTTGCACCACAGGAATCAATCACTGGGCTGCCCCAGTGCACCACAGGTTGTTTGTCCTGTTCATGCCACGACCAGAGCAGGCTGAGAAGCAGCACTGGCAGCATCTCACTTGGGGAGAGCACTTGGTTTTCCCTGATGCCTTTAACTGTTGACCAAAGACAGAGTCAGGGAAAAGAAGCATGAGGAGATGGGAGTGAGGTAGGGACCGCATGTGAAGAGGAGGGAAAAGAGATAACACTGAACCGTGCTGAAAAAGCGGCTTCCATAAATGTGAAATCATCATGTGGGTATTTTCAAAGTGCAGCTGTCAAATCCCAAGGTTGGATTATTTTTTAAGAGTAGATGGTATTTATTGCTGTGTCAATTTTTATTTATACTAGCTTTATACTTTTATGTATTAATATCTTATATGAATTCTGCCTGAGGAAGAATGAAGGGTGACTTTGATGTGTTCTTGATTAAGGTGTTTGAGCAAAGATGACTGTTTATTTTGCAATGAAAGCTTTTTTCAAAGTTAAATATACACATTTTGTTGAAAATGCAGTTCCTGTAGAAGTTTTTGTTGCCATTTTCCCTTTATTAGCCTCTAGAAGGTCCTTCTTTTCTCTGGCAACTTGTTTTGAGTGATGTGATTTATAGTAGACAAGGTTTTTTGTGAACTCATCACCTAAAATCTGATTATTTTTTCTTTATCAACATCCCACCAAGATAATCCTTGTCTGAAAACAGGAAACTTCGGTGGTCACAGAGAAGAAAACATGTATAAAAGGGCTGCATGAACCTCCCACCTCCGATTCCTTAAGAACTCTGTGTTGTCAGAATGTGGTAAATACTGTACTTTATATTTTTATTAAGTAAAAAGAAGTATCTTCCCAAATAATGTGAAAAGGGTTTTGTATTTGTGTTCCTGTAAGGCAGCTTTTATGGAGGAGTTATATTATGCTTTTGAAATTACTCCTTTCATAGAAAATTTTGAAAATAAACTCTTTTATATTGTTGTAATTTCTCACATAAATGTGTATGCACTTAAAATTTTCTTAGTAAAAATGTCTGTCTTAATAAAGTTTTTGCTTGCTTCTAATTTTTTTTCTCTTCACAATCAAACAGCTACAATCTCTACTCAGAAAAAACATTCAGATGTAGTTTGTGTCCAGTTTTGAGGATGCCTCCATATAGCCCCAATGCTCAGACTGCAGGGAATCTGAGGTAAAGGGCCCATGGGTCTGGCAGGGAGCAGCAGCCTAGCAGATTGAAATGTGCCATCTTCAAAAGGAAATCCTTAACCATTTCCTCCAAAAACAGAAACCCAAACTTTTTTTTCTTACTTTTTTTTTTCTTCCTAAACTTGTCTCTTGCAGCAGTTTAACTTCAGTGGAACTGAGAGCTGTGAGCTGGTTTTGTTCCAGCAGCAGGGATGCCATCATCATCTGTGCTGAGGAGGGGATGAAGGTTTCTCTGAAAAGCATGGCGGGTAATGGGATGGATTTGACAAAGGAGCAGATGTGAACAACACTGTCCTTGGGGCTGCTTTTCCCAGGGCACAGCAGGCTCAATCTTCAGCTTGGCAGTTTGGAGATGAAAAAAAAATTTAGAGGCTTGTAGAACTGACCTGAAAACCTGCAGGTATAATCCTATTCCAGCTTCTTAATAAATATTTCTTGGCCAAATTGATGCAAGGCAAAAGGCATGCAAAAAAAAAAGGAAAAAGGAAACTCAGATGACTGATAACCCCTTTGCAAATGCATCAATTATTTACTAAGAGATTTATGAAAAACTAGCAGGTAATCGTGAGTGCAGATGGTCAGTGAGAGATTGCCGGGCCACTGCGAAATGCGTTGGAAATAATTAGCTACAAAATTACACATTAATATTAAGCATTGGCCCCGTGTTCTGTGGAGCACTTTGCTGTGCCTTTCATCAGGTCTTTTCTCTCGAATGGGAAATTTTTGGTTCTTACTTGCTCAGCAAAGCATCATGGCAATGTATCTGGGAATTGCCTCGGAATTGGAGGTGAGCCCACCTTATTAGCACATCTGGCTCTCTTCACAGGCAGCTTTCCAATATTAGCAAGCTGAAGGAAATCAGCTGCATTCATGGCCTCAGCCACCCTGACACTGATTATGGGCTGGATTGATTAGGTCCTGTCGTGGTATAGGTCAGAGGACAGCATGGTAAATGCCGCTGCTTCCTAGGACCAGCTGGGGATGTTACCACTGAGGATGTTACCTTGGATGCTACATGATAAGGGTCACTCCTAGCTTCTAGTGAGCATTTCCCTGTTTTATAGAGCTACTTGCTCTCAAGTTGTCCCAAGAGTCTTTCAGACAAAACAAATATGTAGCTTTGAGACCAGCAAAGGCAAAATGAAAAAAACAAAACCAAAACCCCCAAGGTCTAGAAGCTGAAGCCAGAGAAACTCAAACTGAAAACAGATTTTTAAGTGCGGAATTGATTAGCCTTTGGAACACATTCCCCTAGAGAGGGGGAAGGAAAGCCCTGATCCTTCCTATGCCTTCCTAGCAGGGCTGAAGGCCGTTGTGGTGTTAGCCATACATACCTCACTGGGCTCTCAGGGGACACGGGGTGAAGATCTTGCCTCTGTTACCAGTAGGGTCAGACACGATGAGCTAAAGATCCCTCTGGCCTCAGAAATCCATATGCAGAAAGCCCCAGTTCCAGGGGAGCATTCCTCATCCTGTTATTAATAACACCTGCATATCATCAGCCATCCCAGCTCCTTGGACCAAGGCTGAGGATGACTCCTGCTGTTACACAGGAGACAGATTTGGGGTAAAGGGCTTCTACTTTTGGTCATGAAAGTTGCCCTCCAGCTGCAGGGGCAGGGGCATGACAGTAAGAAAAGTCTGCAGCCCTGTCCTGGGTCCATGCACCCCTCGACTTTGGGAGGACAGGTTTGCTCACACAGGTGCCCTCTGGATCACATTGCTCACACTGATGATCTTTCTTGTAGGAATCCCCTGAGTTTCTTTCTTTGTTCTTTTTGCCTCCTACTCTTATTTGTCTTTCGTTCTCTCCTCTGGCTCTTTTGGGGACCTTCTCTTTCCTCTCAACTGCAGTTTTCCCAGCTGAAGGGACAAATCTTGGTGATTTAAAGCCATTCTCAGCACCTTCCTCCTGCTTTCTCATCACTGTTGGTGCTCCCTGGCTAGAGCCAGCCACCCATTTCTAATCTCTGAAAGAGATGGAAGGACATTGCTGTTCTGTCCTTTGCAGTCACTGTATCAGAGCAGGATCCAGGGTCCTTTTGGAGAGGAGCTGCATGGCTGCTGCTGTGGAGCTGTTTGTCTTTTATGCTCTTGGGCTCATTCCCAACTGTGAAGTCCGATCTGTCTTCCCTGCCTGCACCAGCAACACCCTTTGGCTCATCAGCACGTCCTCGGCTCACATGGCTCCCAGCTTGTCCTTCTGCAGCCAGCTGTTCCTCACAGTAGCTGCCAAGGAAAAATGGTGACCTGTGACTGCTGCCTTCCCACTGCCAGCACACGGAGAGCCAAACCCAGACACACAGGCTTTGTGAGCTGGCAGAACCAATGTGCTGCTTTAGGCTTTCAGCAAACCCAAGTCAGACCACCACGGCTGGAACAGAAGGTGAAGTCTAGCCCAGTCTGATGAGAGGTGGAAGAGCACAACCCAAGAACAGAAGGACAGAGGTTTAAAATGCTGTTCTATCTTACTGAAACCTCCAAAATGTGTGTGATTCTTCCACCCCAAAGATCTGCAATCAATTCCAGCTGCCTAGCGTGCTGCGTGATTTATTGCCATGCCTGCGAGATTTTGGCTGTGGTGAAGCATGTTTGTGCGTTGCCTATAAAACAGCAAATCTGAAGAAAGGACTCTCTGGATGTGGTTCAGAGTGTGTAACAAAACCCAGATCGCCAAGTCCTTCCACACAGTACCACAACAACACATACAGCCAGTACAAGTTTAATATCTGGCACACTCTATCTATTTTGCCTCTGAGCACCAGAGAGAAACTTTAAACACTGCAGACTTTACTATTCCTATGCAAAGGGTAGACTACTTAAGGGAGCAAATGCCAAGCCCCATTACATAGCCTAGTGCATCTTTTCTGAATTAGAGCTTTTCCACAGGGCAGAGGACTAGCAAAATCGTTCTGCACAAAATATGTGGAAAAGGAGGAAGAGAGGAAATACTTCTTTATTTCAAAATATAAATACTATGAAGGCAAATAGGAATCCAACTCTCTGTGCCAGATCTACAGCCACAAAAGCAGCTGGATGACTACCACTCATGCTAAGTGTCCGTATTCAAAATTAAGGTGCTCAGTAACTTCCAGTGCCTTCTGCAGCCTGGTTGTTCCAGCGGTTCTCCTGCTGGCATTATTGCCTGCTAAGCAGTCTACCCCAACTCAGTTACTGAGGGATTGGTACCACCCTCCCCACTCCCTGAGGCCTCCAGAGCAGACATCTGGTCTTGCTAAGAATGGGGGAGGAAGATTCCAGGGGCATTTCCAGAATATATGTGTTGTACAAGCTTGCACACCCCTACCCTTGCATCTCATCTCCCAGTCTGATTTTCTTTCAGTCTATCATTATTTTAATTCAGACAGGGTCCTATTATGCAGGAGTTGCACAAACACAGAAAGATAAAGACAGTCCCTACCTGATAGATTTCATGGTCGAAGATCTGCTCTGCCAGGCTCTTATCAAGCATACATGCTGCAAGCAATGCAAGTCTCTATCTCTTCGCTGGGTGTTGGAGAAGCATCACACCAGACATGGGATGGCTTGTCAAGCAAGGAAAGGAATACAGACCATCTAATTTCACATTCACCTCTTTCACCATACGCAAGGTTTGGTTAACAGAAAGTTTTTCAGTTCCTTGGAGGGGTGGAGTACTGTAAAAAGATAATGGAGGAGTGACAAGGAGAAGCAAAGCTTCCCAGTCATTCAGTTACTGGAGATAAAGCCAGGAGAGGGATGCTCTTCAGGCAGGAGATGAGTAGGTCTGAGCTGTGCAGCTCACTCCGCACAGTCCCCACGTGCCTTGTTCCCATGTGTGTCTTAGCAGCGCTCACCCCGTGTATCACTGCTTTGGGCACCCAGCCATCCTGGCTCCTCCCCTCCTTCCCTTCTCCTGCCCTCCCTCCTTCCTCATTTCTAACTACTTTAAGATTTCTCTTTCCTGCTGCCATGTTATTTGTTGCTGACTTTGGACATTCTTTATAGCCTTTCATCAGGCTTCCCATCGCTCACACACTCTGCGTTGGTTTGGCCTGCTCTGCCTTTTGTCTGTGCAAAAACAAAAGCTTTTTCTGTTGCCCAGAGACCATGGTGACTTCAGGACTTTCCCAGTGCCAGCACCTAATTGCAAACAAATGGAAGTCCCCAGCTGCATTGCCAGCAATACTGTGTCTTGGGTGGGAGGGCCTGATTCTGCTCACTCTGCACTGTGGGACTGGTGAAAGGCTCATGATTTACTGTCGTGTATCTCACATTGCCATCTGGCCTTCAGCAATCTAGCTGGCTTGGGAGAGAAGGCATAAAAGCCACACAATGCTCGTGATATGAATATCTCTCACGTCTGGTTTTCCTTAATGTCGATGTATAAAGGGGAGTTGACTGCAACGAACAACCTGTATACTCCTCAGAAAATCCTCACAGAGCACAGAAGTAAATGGCATGACATTTCCACTCCATTCCTGCCTCTCTTTGAAACCCACAAAGGGATCATCCCTCCATGATGAGGACTGCCAGAGAGAGGCACATGGAGCAGGGCACTGGGCTGGAAGCGTGTGGCTCCCATGCTGTGCACGGGCATGTGCTGCCCAGTGCCCAGAGCTGCTTCAAAACTAGGTTTTCATCCAGAAGAAAGAGGGAGAGATTCCCAATACTCTCACATATGTTTGTATTCTGAAGCAGGACACAAAAAGTCCGAATATCATATTTTCTAGTGGAATGGACAGTTTGGAAAGGATTCTCTCAGGAAATGACAAAGTAATCTGTTCTGCTCAAATCGACAGAGATTTGGCTTTGCCTACAGATCACAGTGACTGATAGGAGTTGGAGTTCCAGCATTCCACCCAACCCTGGCTTTCCCAGGCTAGCCTGCATCTCCTATACTGCACTGCTTCATGGCCCATCTATGAATTACTGGAACATGTCAGCCAAAGGTGTTTCATGGGGTTTATATTTTCTCCACAGCACCATGCTCATAAAAGATACTGAGAGCATGAAGCAGAGTCTGGGGGCAGGTCAATTTATTCTAATATCTTCTATTATGATTTGATGCCCAGCAGATTGAATACAAATTTCTGCAAACTTTCTCTGAAAACTTCAATTTAATGAAAATTATTTTTAATTGCATGAATACTCCAGCAGAAAATTCTCAATCACTTCTAAATTTTCTGAAAAGTTATCAATTATCTGCTGTTTATTATTTTGTTTGCACTCTTCAGCATATTTGACATAGCTGGGGAATCATTGTCTGGTATTGATCAGCAGATAAACAATGCCAAATCTTGCCAGCATTATTTCTTCCTCTTGCTCTCAAATGCCTCCTTTCTCTTGGAGGGCTTCTTAACTTTCACTCACTTAACAAATCACTCTTGGGGCCTGTCCCACTCCTTCACCTGTGCCCCACAGCACCTGCATGGGCTTATTCTGGGGGTATACACAGGCTCATCCCAAACAGCAATCCCCCCACCCTGTGGCAGGTTAGGTAGCAGAGAGAGGAGAGAAAGGATGGTTCTTGCCTGCTCTCTTACAAACAGATCTGGATACAATTTCTTTTTTGTCAGGCTGATTTTCTTGGAATCCAAACATTCAATGGGAACATGGCCATGTTGGTTAAACTTCAGTGGGAAAGTCCAAGTGCTCTGAGGTAAATTTTCATTCTCTCTCAATAGTTCTTGATTGTTTCATTTTCATAATATTGAAACCTGTAGTTCTGATGAGGTAGAATGGCTTGTTTTGACTTCACTATTTCAAATATGATCTAATAATATATCAGAGCAGTGTAACATCAAAAGTAGATGTTTTTATCTTTCAGAAATTAAATATATTCCCAAATCAAATATTTTTTGTGGAAATAGTCTTCCTGCAAGAAGTTATAATGACTGACTTCCCCTGAGTCAATTAGTAATGGAAACAAATGGTAAAACATCAGCAGTACTCAGGAATAATTATTTCTTGTTTTGATCACTTCTAACAGCCATGGTTGGGGGAGAGAGGAACTTTAGAGGAACAGAAGACCAGTTTTTCCCTGCAGCCATAGCAAAGCTCTGAGGGATCCCTGCAGTGCTGCTGGAATCTGTCCCTAGCAGCAGGGAGCCTTAGTGGTTAGAAGGTGAAGGTATGAGAGTGCCCCAGAACGATGCTCTGGCAACATGAGTGCCTGCAAACCATGGAAAGCAACACGTGCAGCAGCCAACCTGGATGAGTCTTTCACGGACATTTGCCTTCAAGGGCTGTTCTGCGATGGGTTTGAATTAGGCTCAAGTTATGAATCTATAAATACGGTATTTTTTGTCATTATGCCTGTTTTGTATTAAACTTCCGCAGCTTTTTTCTTCCTCACCTCCACTGCTCCCCCCCTGCCGCCAACCCCTTCCTCTGTGTGTGTGTCTCTCTCACCATTTTGGTAGCAGTGCACTGCCTTGACAGCATCAGATAAAAGGGTAGGAGAGTCGGGAGAATAGGGGAAGGATGAGGTGTTCTTCTACTATCACAATATTTGGGGTCTCAGTGGTGAGTGAACTCAATGAGTGGAGACATATTAATCAGAGCTTAGCAAAACCTAAGATTACAAGTCTTGTCCGTCTTAGAGGTAAGAAGAGCATCTACAGGCAAAAAATAGTGGAGATATCTTCTGATTTCCTGTGGGGAAGGAGCCCATGTTCAGATGTGCGCGGTACATCCATGACCTCTAGTCCTTGTTGTTCTGTAAAGCCAGGACCCAGACACCACAGGAGCACGTGCTGTGCAGAATGGGCACCGGTGGGTGGGGGTTTTTCCCATTTCATTACAACCAAGGCTGAAGAGATACTTTCTGATGTAATTTTATTCCAAACTGAGAAAAGCATGTTCGTTTATTTTACCTGCCTCCTGAATCTGATATATCTGTGAAACTGCTCTGAAAGTACTATATCTGTATAAGAAATGGATCTAATTCTTGGGGTTTTTTAATACAGAGAGTTTATCTCTAGCACAACTGTATGTGTTTTCTCATCTTACACACCAGGCTCTGTAAAAGCAGAATCAGATCCCAATGCCTGTTAGTCTTCTTGTCCATCTAGAAAAAAAGGCTTAAAAAAAAAAGAGACCTAAGTGCTTTCAGGTATATGGATTTAATAACATGGAGAACAAAGCCTGCAGACTTATTTTGGATTATACTCAATAGCCAAGACAGAACTTGGCCAAGTATCCTCCCCTTGGACTTTTCATCACTTTGTTTTACTTGTTACTTAGGACCTGTGGATCTTAACTCTTTGAACACTTGCCTTCAGAGGAATTAAATTAGATTATTAGTAGCTTTCAACCTGCAGTCCCAGTTGCTCAGACTTTGGCAAATGTCCTTCCACAGAGGAGCAACCTCTGGGACCTGCAGGGTAAAATGCAGAGAAGGCTGATGAGACAAAGCCCACACTAATTCATCAGGATGAGTAACCAAAAAAACCCATTAAAAATGAAAAGTTTGCTGCGTCTCAAGCGCAGAGATGTGCCTGGTCTTCAGGGTGGATGGGTGTCATCACCCTTCTCCACAGCACTGGGAGCAGTGCTCGGCACTGAATCATTCTCAGATTGTGCAGCAAAATATCCCAGTGCATGGATGATTGTGAGAGGGGAGGTTGTGTGGCTTTGGGGTTTGGTTTTTCTGTAGTTTTGTTTTGTTTGTTTGTTTTATTTATTTATCTATAAGGGAGAGTTTTATTGTAGAAAAGAGGTATTTCTAGGTAGGTGCTGGTAGATTGCAGTTAGGGAAGACTTTTGCTTCAGAGAGGATGGGATTTGCTTAGGTGGATGCCACAAACCAGCTGGGATGCAAAAGAAGAGTTTGCTCTCACCCTGCTTCTCTCAGGGGCTGCATCTTCAGCAGACTGTCAGATCAGGTCCTAAATGTCTCTCTGCATTGCCTCATCACTTCTAATTACCCCGAGTTGCTCTGCTCACAGGAGTTTCTAGGGAAGATGGGATCTGCTTTTCTAATACATTGTCCAAACTTGCATAAGCAAATCAATTTAAAAAATTGTTTGAGGAAGTAATTTAGGAGAACTCCTACAGAAATGAAGTGCTGGGTGACTCCTTCAGCAACCAGCCCTCCCCTCTGCTGCAGGGCAGTGGAAGTCTGTGCTCCCTCAGAGATGTCTTCTGGAAGCTGTCCCAGAAACAGGTAGGAGCATCCAGGGTTGTCTGGCAAAGGTTTCTTCCAATTCTTCGCATCTCTGCAGATATAAATCACCAAAGGCCCCTTTGGTAGAGTCCAAACCACTCTGCTTCAGACAGGTCAGTTTGCAGCCACGATCCGAGTGACATCTCCCATGGCAGACTTACCCACCAGCTCCTTCTGGATCTCCCCGGCCACCAGGAGGTGATGCTTGCAAACCTGGGATGCTGCAAGAGTGACAGTCAGCTCAGCTGGTTGGAAGGCAAGGTAAGCTGCTCAGACTCCTTGCTTTGCTGAGTCACCACACAATTATTAAGCTCTTAAAATCTCCTTTACATATTTCCAGTGGCCTGGAACACCACCTCTCATTCCCTTTGAAGAACTACCCAAATGCTTATGTTTTAAAGAGGCTGTTTAGTTTGATATGAGACAGGAGCTAACACACTCTCCACAAACCATCAGCTGGGGAAAATCCATTTCCTCTTCGCTGAAATCCAGGGAATATTTACTATGGCTTCTCTTTGTTTTTGGTTTTTTTTCCCCAAGCAGAAGAAAAAGAACAGCATTGCAACAGGTTGTTGTAAAATTTATTTAGTTGTCACCTGCCTGCAAGTGCTGCCATGCCAGAAAGAGCCCAGATGCAAACCAGTGGGCAAATGAACGGCAGAGGATTCGGTCTCAGGAACAAAAATGGAGACCAGCCCTTCTCTTTGTTTTCACGAGTGCAAGCATCGGTTCAGGGTGCCTGAACCAAACACTGCAGAGCAAAGGACACAGCAGCCCAAAGAGAGCAGCGTTTTAGATATGAAAAAAACTTGCATCCAGCTTCCAGGTTCTGGTGATTATCCCTGGTCAGGCCCTCTGTTCCTGTTTCAGCACAGACCCAGGTGTCTCAGTTTCTTGCAACATCCTGCATCTCCCTCCGAACACTCAGAACTCTCCTTCCATCTCTCCTTCTCCATAGTTGCAGCCCATGCAGCAGTGAGACCATGACAGCCCTGGCCAATGCAGAGCAGGAGCAGCAGTCAGCAGGTGCTGCACCATGAGTGGGAGATGATGAGACAGAGGGGGAGGGCAAGGAGCTGAGCAGGCTGCAGGCAGCACAGGAACTGATTTTTCATTTGGCACGTTGGTTTTCAAGTCACCCTGCAGCTTCAGTTCAGTTTGTTCTTGACTCAGCCAACTACTATCAATATTAAGAAAACAAACCAAATAAAGAAGAAATTCTGAGTTTATTGCTTTGAAATTTGCATGCATATATATAAATTTTAGCAGGGCCATTGCACAGTTCAACACTCACTGCCCATTCAGTTGTAAAGAAACAAGAAGCTCTAATTATGCTGAACACTCTTCTAAGTGAAATGTGTGTATAAAAGTCATATGTGTATTGATACATACATAAATGTGCTTGTATAGGTATATTTGTATGTATATATGACATAGAATCCATTTTACATATGTATAAAAGATGTTTGTAAAAGGCAGCCAGCAACCCAACAAGCCAATAAAATCACACCCCGGGTGTTCCAGCTAGAAAGCATAGGGAATTTTATTAAGTCTGTTATTGAGCTTGGCATGTAAATCAACCCTTACCCAGTGCTACCCATAATATTAATCAAGAAACAGCACTGCAAAGAAATTTGAGATAGTTCAGTCCTTGTAAGGGACACATGAGAAGTATATGAGCCCTTCCAGTGGGAGCACAGAGGACACTGCATACACCCAGGCAGAGCTGTGCTAGAGGTCTCTGGAAATTAAGGGGTTTTCTCATTGGAAAATTGGAGCTGTGTGAAGATCAAAGCCTTTTGAGGAAATAGATTGGCAGATCTTCCCTTTGGGAAAAGTGAAGTGAAATGGCTTGCTTGGAATTGTCAGTCATGTCTCATTCATGCCAGTCATTCAGTGCCTCATGTAGTTTTCTTTCTTGAGAGACATTGCATCAAGGCTGTGGCCATAAATTACACTGCAGACTGGGATGGGGAGACTACCTGGGACTGGGGAACTGCAAAAAACCACCAGAGTTTGCTGCAGAACAGGCAGAGAGCATCGTGTCAGCCAACAGCAAGCAGCTCCACATTGCTGAAAAGGGCTCCTTAATTGATTTCTCACTCTCCATCACTGTTTTTCCTCACAGTGATGCATGAAACTGTAGAAAATACCAGAGTTGCCTGAGGGAGATTGCATTTCTCAGCTAGGCTCTAGCTGATAAGGCATTTGAAGAATTGTGTTATCCACTTTTTTTTTAAAAGCTCACTTAGCATAGAAGTAAACAGATGCTGTAAGAGGCCATTATTTTACAAACCCATATGCACTTAACTGCTAGCAAATGGACCAATTGCGTGCTGAGATAGTTTACATGTGTATAAGGAGCAAGCACCATCTACTAGCAGAACCCTGTGTGGGCAGAGAACTACTGAGTTATTGCAATATTTTGGCTAAGCTGCACTCAGCTGTTGTTTCTCAGGTTAGTCTAATCATCCTCATGAAGTTTGCACAGAAGAATTAGATTCAGGCACAACCTCAGTACAGCCAGGCCAAAGAGATGTTCACAGACTATATTCTGCTTCCAGTTCTGGTCTGCCCTGCACATGTGCTAAACAGCATTTCTTCTCAGCTTTTTCTACCATTCCTTTATCCTTCCTCCATTACAGGTTTGCCATAATTGCTGTAAAGACCCTTAATGTCCCTGACACTGCCCTTCCATTTTGGACTGCAGACTGCAGTTCAGAGAAAGGAAGAGAGGAGCTGCAGATAGACATGTACTTAGAAACCTGCTCTCCTACAGATGCTGCCAGCGCTCTGCTGTGTCACTCCCAGCCACTGTCTGTGATTTCTTCTCCTCTGGCGTGAGTATGTGTTGGAAACAGCCACTCCACATCTGTCCCTCAGTGCTGCAGGGTGACAGTTGTCCTTTTTTCAATGAACATTACTAAAGCACAGGGGATTGAAATTTTCCACACGCTTGGCTGAATCCGAGTTTCAGATGAAAAAAAATAAAGCAAACTTCAAAAGTACTTCAGGTTGCCATTTTAAAAGTAAAATACTTTCCTTTTTCCTTCTAAAGGAGCCTTGTCTAAAAGGTTATTGAAACAGTAAGATAATTTGAGAAAAAAGCAAATGGTTCTGTGATGATTCTCTTTTTTTTTGTTTTACTGTTCTATTACAGTCTAAATCAATTATCTCATCCTTTCCCTAAGTTTCCTAAATTGACTGCCAAAACCCCAGTCTCTTTCTAGTTACTTTCCATGCATACTCTCAGTCAATATCCTCTTCCTGTTCTCACCACTTACTGTTTATTGAGACTGCACCACTTTGCTCCTCCTGTGATCTATGTGTCCCTTCACCACCAGCCTCCTCAGTTTCCTCAAATGATTGTTTGTGAGGCTGAAGTCTTTTTAGTATCCCTGCTCTAATCTGGTTATCAAGACAGGGTAGAGTGTGTCTTCAAGAATGGTCATTCCCAGGAGATCCTTTTACTTGTGAGTAGGATAATGGCCAGGTCCTCAGCTGCTGTAACCTGGAACAGCCCCAATACCTTCACATGGGTCTGAGGTGTTTTACATACCTCTAAAGAGGTGGTTCATCCAGAAAGACCACGAGATACTCTACAGGGGGAGAGGTGAGCATTGCCTTGCCTGTGGCTGATGTGTAGCCAGCTTTGTTCTGTCTATCACTTTTATTAGACTTGCTTTCCTCACAGGCAAACCTCCTGCAAGCCTTCTATTTGGGTAATCTGCTCTTCATCACCCTGAGTATTCCAATCCATGTATTTACACGGCTGAGATTGTGTGAGAAATTAGATCCACATCACCCCACATCTGTGCTCCCACTCTGGAAAGTGTTTCGCTGCTGGGCTGTCAGGAATCATTACAAACCTGAGGAGCAAATACCCTCATCTGAATGCCTCCAACTCGCCTCCAGGACCAGAGATGATGTATGAGCTGTGATAGGCTCTCTGCCTCCCCTGGTGCTCAGAAACACAACTCCTCTCTGGAAGGAGGATGCCTATTGCTTAAACACATCTGCACTCAAGGATCAGGGAGTGATAAAGCCCTGAGCCTTCCACTGCTTTGAGATGCTCCATGGGCTGTGCAACCTAAAGCACTCCAACAGAGGTATAACCATGTGAACAGTGCTCCCGGTTAGGGGGGAACAGACACCTGTGAGGTACTGCAACAGCAAGTCCTGGCCCTGGCCTGGCCTGATGGATGGCATCTTGCTTGCAGACTGACCCTGTGGGCTGGGGGGCTGTGCTCCCCTGCCACTGCTGCACTATGGCTGCTGAGCTTATAGGGCATGGTGTGATGGTGTCACCTGGCAGTGCCGACAAGTGCCCAGCACACACTCACTCCACAGCTACTGCTGCACGTCAGGATGCCTCCCAGGGCCTTCCTGCGGGCCTTCTTACCTCCTGGGTAAAATATGGATGACAGCATGTCCTCTCCTCACAAAGGTATTAGGAGGATAAATGCCTTAATGTAAGAATGCTAAAGCATCTGAGTGTTTCAAACAGATGCCACTTCTGTTGAGACCCAGCTAAGCAAGGCATGATTACATGTGTGTCTTTTAAATGCACAAAACCAGTCCTTAAATTTTTGCTTTTGTTCTTCCAGTAAATTTTGATGGGTAAAATCCATCTCAACCATTTTTTCTTCTGATAATTGTGTTTAAAAGAGAAACCAATGGAAAAGGGTAAATAACAGCGAGAGGAGACCCTGCTTGATTAGTCCTCAGAGTCCACTTCTTCAATGTGAAGAAATTGTGGAAAGGAATTTTCAAAGCTAGTAGTACTTTTAATAGAATTTGAATAATTACTTTTTTGGGAGAAGGGCAAAAATCTATAAAAGCAAGAAAAAAACATCTGTCAAAGTGCTTCATCAGAAAATGAATGCTAGTCACAAGAACTCCTCAGGGATTCCAGGGCTGCAGTGGCTGCAGGGTCTCCTTCAGCCTTGGTGGCCTGGGTGGCTCCCTGGCAGACCCTGTGGTGGGACTGGTCTGGCTGGGTGGCTGCACAAGCATCCCAGCAAGAGCTCTTCCCTCTCCTGAGCCCCACAGCCCAGCACACATCTGCCCTGACCCCCTCCCTCCTCCTCACCTGACTCTGAAAGGAAGGGAAAAGGGGGCCTAGGAGTGACATGGGAGGTGTTCATGTGCAGTGACTCTTGGTTTCCTATCCGCACATGAAATCCAAGCCCTCTTTTTCTGTTACTGCCCATTTCAGAGTTTCCGTGGTTTATGTCAGCTCATGGGTGACACAATGTCACATTCAGAATTAATGAGGCCAGTGAGGCCAGGAGAATGTCATTAGACTAAATGCAAATGAAGTGCTCAGAACTGGCCCAGACCTTTGCCCCAGCACCAAATGAATTCAAGGCTAAAATTTGGAGCAAATAGCCCAGGGCATGACCCAGTTATGGTTCACACTAAATCCAGACCTTGAACTTGAGAAAACCTTGTTATTTTTTACTTTCGATTTTCATGCACTACTTATTTTCTGTCTGAATGCCAGATATGAAAGAAGAAATGCAGAAATCCTGCAAAGGAGGTCATTCTTCAGCTCCCACCAGTCAGACCAGAAGGGAAAGCAGCTAAAAAGTCTATATGTATTTGAAAAATTTCCAGCATTCATTTGCAGACTCTCCAAATCTGGATCAATTCCCAGTGATCATCCAATCTGCTGGGTCTTTCATGCAAATTGATCTCAGCAAGGTCTACTCCATCACAGAAAAAGACACCCTGTCTCCTAGGGCTGAAACAAAATAGAATGGAAATAAATATTCACAGAGAACCTGTGCACATGGTCTTTGTGTGGCTTATTGCCTCTGAAATGAATTCAGAGTGGCCATAGCCTCCAGCAAGTCCACAGATTCTTGTATTGGGTAGGTGGGCAGAGGGCACATTTAACCTTCATTCTGAAATGGAGCAAAAGCCAAAATAAACAAGCCCAAGAAAGGAAATACTAAAAAACAAAGATGAAAGGGGAAGACAGACCAATGCAGTTTTTCTAGGCATAAAAATTCCTGGTCACAAACTTTGGCCAAAGACTTCATTTTCAAAAGGTCTGTTAAAAAAAAAAATGCCATATCTTCTGACTTTTTATTTGCTATAAAAGCATCAGGGTTAAGCTTAATTTTCATTTCTGGTTGGTGATGTCATTTGATTTCTTTCTTTTCTCCTTCTTAGGCAGCCTGAATACTTTCTATGATGAAATCTTTGTCTTTTCCTTCCCAGTATGATTTCTTCCCTTCCCCGCTTAGAGATGTCCATTGCTAACCCAGAGATGAGCATATGTTCCCAGAGCATCCACAACTCCTACTGACTTCAGCATCCTCACTGAAACTAAACTGCAAAATCCAGAACTAAAATGTGGTTCAGATTTCAGCTATGCTGTTTGGAAGCTGGGCTGACTTTTAAAAGTGCACAAAATGAGGACTGAGCCATAGTTCTCCCAGCTGGTAGATACCAGGCTGTAATAGCTTTGCCTAGCACTGCCCTCCATAAAGAAATCCTGTGTCCAGAGGCCTGAAGTGAGTAACTCACTGCACAAGGAAGCAGGTTCTGTCTGTGAGCTCTGCATAAAGCTCGCATCTGCACATAGCTTTCTTTTTCTTGGGTTGGTTTTATTCCTGATGGCTTATTGCCAGTGCAGGGTTTGCTAGTGAAATTCACATGGGAGTAGTTTTGAAAGCCTAAAAATCAATCATGAATTTAATCTTCCCCCATGGCCCCACTCTTTCTATAGGAATAACACCCCTTCACCACCCTCCCTTCTCCTCAGTTTGCATTGCTCTGGTAAGTTATTTATCAATAAAAATTCCACAGCCAACACATAATTGGATTTCTATAAGAGATTTCAAAACTGAGCTGTACTGAGTTGCAAGAGGCAGACAATTAACTTGACAGAGGAGTTAGCACTTCAGCCTTGCGTCTGTTTTCGTTGCCTGCTTCTTTCAGAGCAATCATTTTCTCATTTTATTCTGGTTGTGGAAGGAGCAGGTGAAAACAAGCTGGTTTCTTTAGCAGCCAGCTCTGGTGGTTGGCTGATACTCTTTGAAGGGCCAGCCAAGTAAAGTTCTGGAAACCTCTTCTGGCAATCGGTTTCAAACTGGTGATTAATGTGAAAGGGTTCAGGTAAGTTAAGAACATACAGGAGGCTGCAGACTTATTTAAGGGTGCACCTCATCTGGAAAATTCAGTGTCACAGGTGAGATGGGCAAGGGAAGGTGGGAAGCACAAATGGTTTGGGCTCTACCCCCAGCAGTAACACCTATTTGGAGCAGAGTGGCTTCCTTCTGATGAATGGTGTGAAACACAACTGCAGAGCACTGCATCCTCCATCTGCCACCACAGACTTTCCCACAGCAGAGGACAGACATCCGCACTGCTCAAACCAACTAGGCAGTGAAACCAGCTCAATCAAGCAGCATATACGACTCTTTTCCAGGTTGCTTGCTACTCCTTTCCTTTGCTCCATTTTTTCAAGCCTTTGTTTTAGAGGGGCAGAGGAGGCTACATTCTTCCCTGGGGCTGGTAAGTGATGGAAATGGAGATGGAGATGGAGATGCTGATGTAGATGGAGATGGAGATGGAGATGCTGATGCAGATGCAGATGCAGATGCAGATAGATGGCACCAGGAGTCTGACTGCTCTCCCCTCCCTCACACTCCCTCTCACAACATTGTCATGCCTCCCACAGGGCCATGCATAGCCCAAGGGCAGAGCTACCAGGCAGATGGATTTTTAGCTGTAAGGAACACAGGCAATCCAGACTGGTGCACGGCTTGTGAAAGGCAGGGTGTCACCAGTGTCGCTGGCAGCACTTCATCAGCACTGCAGCTGGCAGTGTAACCAGACATTAATGTCACCATAGCACAGTGCCCAGCAAAAGACCAAGGTCCTGCACTGCTAAGCTGTGCAAGGAGCTTCCTGACTTCATTACATGTTTGCAAGAGAGCAGAAGCAAACTGGAATTTACTTTGTGCCACTGGGTAAATCCCTCTGGGCTCACAAGGTGATCTCTCCCTTACCCACAAGCGCGGCTCTCTCACCCAAGGCAGGTCCTGCCCTGCTGGGACTGGGCTGGGCTCCATTCCAGAGAAGCCCCAGCAATGTCTCCTTTCTCTTGCAGTTTGTTTCACCTCTGCCCCACTGTGGCTGTCAGCTGCTCCCCTCTCCAACACCTTTTCCAATAGCTGTTCTTTGTCGATGCAGGAATGAAGGTAACAGAACTCTTCCTTTACTAAGAGCCCTTCCTACATCCTCCAGGGCATTCACTTCCCTCTGCCTGGCAGGTGCTACGCTCCCAGATCTTCTCTTTTTCATCTTGCGCATAGCAAGCCTGTTCATCAAGCCCTGACAAGGACTGGGTCTGAGTTTGGTTTCCTAGCTGGCACCACAAAGGAGTGGACTGCCTCGGGGCTGCAGGGACGTGCAGACATTTCTGATGAAGCAGGCAAGGTTACAAATTAGATTCAGGTCTAAACCAAACTTTCAACTCCAAACGGTTCTCAAATGAAGCTTGGGACTGAATCTGAGCTTAAAGCTTGGTTTGGTTCCTACTGCGTAAAGGAGCCTGAGCTAAGTACCATGAGCACCTTTGGAGCTGGGCTCTTTTGAACCCTTTAAATGAAACACAGGCTGTATTTTCTAGCTTTCCTGTCTGAAGTCTTAGAGCTGCACTCCAGCAGAGCTTGAGGTGGAGGGTCTGCGAGCCCCTGTTTTGGCCTGGGCCACCCACCTCTGTGTCCTTCTGCTAGCAGTGACCAAGGGGAAGGGCAGTTCTGTTGCAGGAAACGTAATTGCTTTACAATTTGCTTCCTGTTTGAATAAAACCAGCAGACTAAATTACTAAACCATTTAAAAGAGAAAGAATTTAATTAGGGATATGGAAACAGAATTTTTGAGGCATTCTCAACAAAGATTAAAAAATAAAAAGGCAAAACTGATGAGAGCAGCTTTTTCCATCTCAACTGAATGTTTTGAAACAAAATAACTTTATTTTGCTCCAAAGCTCAAGTGGAGGCAAGTTTTCTTTTTCCTTCATTTCATCTCCCTGGAATATTGAAAAACATCTGTCATGATGGGCAGGTCCCTTTTTCCTCCCCACAAATATGACTTACACTTGAAACCACGTTTTCTGATAGAAAAACTTCTCAGGCAAAAAAGCAGTCTTTGTGAGAGTGGAGACGGAGCTGTTTGAAAATGAGCCATAACTCAGCGCAGCGCCTGCATTCATGGAGAACTTCTCCAGCCTTTTGAGCTCCCCTCAGTACACGGGCTTGTAAAGAGAACACAAAGGCCTCCTGCTCCCAACAGCCCCAGCAGATGGAAATAATCTGCGCTGTTTACGTATCATTTTACAACCTGGGGAAATCAAGCAGGTGGTGACACAGTTACCTTTACCCAGACTTTAAAGCAATCGTGGTCCCCACGGTGCCCAAGGGCAGCTTTCCCCTCCAGCAGAGCCAGACGAAGGTAACAGTGAATGGGTGGGTGACACGAACAATTTCGGCAGCCCCCTCCTCCAGTCTGTCCCGGGAGCCCGCGGCGGGGGCTGCCCATGCAGGGACCCCCGGGTTCCTGCGCCGCCGGGAAGGAGCCGGCTGCCCGCAGCAGGGACACCCCTGCCCTCAGCATGCCTTGCCCGCCTTCCAGGGACTGGGAACAGCCTTCACTGGTTATTCACCATCCGCAGCAAAACTTAGAGCCAAGGCTAGAACACGAACGCTGCTCCCAGTGTCTAACTTCATCTTCTTTTTTTTGCCCGATTTCAGCGTGGCAATTCGCAGTCTAGTATTGTTATCTTCCTTACTGCAAAATCCTGCTTGGGCATAAGACTATTCCTTCTTCCCTTGCAAATTATTTTATTTTACTTGTTCATATATTTCTGACAGGTCACCCCAGAAGGCAAGGCTTAAGTTATACAGTGATTTTCAAGTGAGACCACTCAGCTTTGGCAGGATCTGTGCTCCCCCACCCCTGGTCCCTGTGTTTGATGATGTTCAGGTCAGGGATGACTCGTGCAGAGACGATGTATGCATGAGGTGATCTGGGACCTACTTATTCCTTTACTAAATGATCAGAAAAGATTTCAGAGGTCCCTCATCTCTGCCTTGCCTTTGTTTCTGAAATATCCCTTGAGATCTGGAGGGAGAAGTCAATTATGTTTCATAAAAGTACCAGTTGGCTTTGTAAAAAAATATTGTAGTCTTCTTCTTCTCTTCCATTTTTCAAGAAGATTCATGGAAAGGGAAAGAAAAAAGTGAGTGGGATTTTAAAAGAGTGTTTTAAATAAAAAGTTTCAGGTTTGTATTTAAGTTTTCAAAAAAACTCCCACACCTGAAGCAGTAAAATAATAAAAAAGGAAATAGAGGGGAGGAAGGATACAGGGGAGAAGAAAAGTCACATTCATCATTGTCCAAAGCCAAGATCTAGTTTTAACAGCAAACATCATACAATCAATCCATCTGCTCATCATTCCTATCCCAAACACATTAAAAAATCAAACCTTTGTTGGCACAGGATTTGTCTGCACACACAGCTATGTTGCTTTAAGGGGACATGGAAGTAGTACACATCTCACACAACTGCTGTACATTGTTTTCCTTGTAGAAATGCACCTTCAAGCTGGATTGTTCATTCCAGAAGCCATCTGGGGATATGTTGTGCCAAAGTAAGACATCTTTATTTTGATATAATCTCATTCACATTGAAGGTTGCACATCTCATCCATAAGTAAAAACCCCACATTCCTGACCAAAGCTGTTGTGAGGATACAGAGCTGGCCTTAAAACAAGCTAGCCGTGCTACAGAAAAAATGACCTCCTAGTGAGGGCCCAGTTTCCAAGCTCCCCTCCAAGCCCTTCAAACCATTTCTGAACACAGTAAGGCTACCAAAGAAGAAAGTGCTCTTTCAGTTTATAATTCTATCAGTGCCAGGGCGTTTGCTGCACTGGCTTCATCCTTCTGTCTCACATAGCTCCAACAGAAAAGCATTAGGCCAAAGAGTATCTCCTTGTAGTGAAAGGAAAGCTGTCAGGCAGAGAGTACCAATGCAGTGCCAAGAATGGGCTGCCTGATGGGCACAGCCTGCAGGGCTGCTCCTTTCAGCACTGGTGATTGGACGGACAATAATCCAGTCAATAGCATAAAGCTATCGCATGTATCAGCGGGGACACTGTCCCAAAAGGAAGCTCTGGAATCAAAAGTGTGATTAGAGGCAGGAAGAGAGATTACAGCCTAGGAAAACACGCTGAGCAAGAAGACACTGAGAATAATGGGACTTGCTTTACAGTGGAGATAAAAAACTAGGAATGTTATGGAAGTAGACAGGACTATCAGGGCTACATAGAAGCCAGATCATCACAGAGCTTCTGTTGCTGTGTGTCCTAACACAGGAATATCCTGGATGTGCACAAATACACTGTGGAATTGAGTCATAATATTTGAATGTATCTAGAGGAATGGCTTCTCCATATGTTGCATTTGGTGCCTGGAGATAGAGAGGTTCAGATTAAAATAGGATGCTCCTCAAAGCTATGGGAATATTCACTATTATATTAATGCAGTTACATGAACAAGAGTTTAGGGACAGTTGTAATGTTGGCGGACAACTGCTAATAAAGTAAATTAGTAAGCAGGTTCCCCAGCGGGCAGTTTCCCTCTTCCTTAGGAGCACCTGGTTCTGCATATAACCAGAGTTGGGATATTGATGCAGATGTCCCAGGCAATTTGGCAAGCCTGAGGTTTTCCCCTTCTGAAATTACTCCTTCAAGTCAACTAAGGTTCAAAACGCTCAGAGTTCTGTCTTCTCCCCTCTGAATTTTCTCAATATCTACTGCTGATTTCCTTACACGGGGCTGGCGTTAGCACACCAGGGTCCTCTAACCTCCATCCATGCTCCTATAAACTGCAAAGTCTGAGGTTTGTGAGAGTATTTTTATAAAGAGTTTTGTTTCTAGCCAGGACTTGGTTTGCGGCATTTCCAGACTACTCACAAACCTCTGGAGGAAGTTTGGGCTTGAGAGATTTGCAGCTTCATTTTGCTCACTGTAGAAGTTGGAATAACTTGGATAAACACTGGTAATCGGTCCTTGTGCTTATCTGCCACAAACCCAGACTGCCTACTCACTACTATTCCTCCAGCACTAGTTTTCACCAGACATAATCACAAGCATTCCTGTTTCCTGATAACATGCAGAGGGGCAAAGTTGGTTCAGAAAAGTTTTCTTGTGCATAAGAGCACAGGCAGCTGGGGCTGCTGCTTGTGCCCACAGCTGATGCTTCAAAGGGCTTGCCAGAGCCAGTTTGACACCCAGCACAGCTGGGGTGATAGGGAGCTGAGGAAGCGTGACTTCTGAGGAGCAGAGATAGCCTGGGATAAGCACTTGTAAGCCACTGAAGTAGGTCTCTTGAATTTCTCTTTCCAATAGCATTGTGAAGTGTATGCATGAGATGGTGACACAAGAGAAATGAAGAACTGACTGGAGGAGTTGCACGCTTCTGAATGGATGCTAGACTGTAGTGGATTTTTGGTGAACCTGGTAAATCCAGCAAATTTTAGGTTTATAGAGGGAGTAGAATTATTTTAGGAGTTTTCTTCTGCTGAAGGAAAGATCCCTGATCTCTGGTGGGCTTTCCCCACACCATCCGTAGATCCAGACCTGTGCAGGCATGGCTGGGCCAGCATTCCCACCTCCCCTCTTCCCCTCCTGCTTACTTCCCTGTCTCTACCTTGAATTGCTTCCAGTGCTGTCAGCCCATCTTGACTCCTCGCACTTCTGACCCAGAGACTGGATTTGGGAAGCCCCGGGCTCTTGCAGGCACGAGTAGAATTCCCAGATTTGCAAAGTGCAAAGTGGGCATCATCCCGGGGTGCTGCTCAGGCTGGCTTGGACCAGCACTCCATCACTAGGACCTGCTGAGGCTTGAACAGCAGACCTGCCAGCTCCACATCAGATTGCACGTGGAGAACACTGGGGAATAAATCCTAGAATGCAGGAGACAAGATTACATGTTCACACATGTTAATTTACATCCATTTCTAGTTCTCCTAGCTTTTTTGAAGACATTTCTGTTTATTTATTTTCTCATGTTACCAGTGACATTAATAGTTTAGCAGCAGCTGCTGCCAAAAGAATGATCCAGTTTATAGGCCCAGTGAAGAATGACCTTTTACATTATTGGAGATAAATAAATCTTTGTTCCCCAAGCAGAAGAAATTATTTCATTCAGTAAAGTAACTAAGCAAAGAAGTGTCTTCCCTCAAAAGTGTTCAAGAAGTGCTAGTAATGCAGAATGCAATCACCACAACAGATTTATTTAGCCCTCTTCCCTCTATCACTTGTCATATACTTCTAAAAATAAAATGACTCCCAAAAGGACCAATTCTCAAGACATTTATACAAAAGTTATGTCCAGCCAAAGCAGATGGAATGCAAATAGTGCAGGATATGACAGGGGAGCAGATGTTTTCTAATCATTCCCGCATCATTCCTGGTCACTAGCCAGTTGTATTGGGATTACCCAGTCCCCACACATAAGCAGCATGGCTTTGCACTCTGCAGAGACATGTGGTAATCCAGATGCCTGCTTGGGAGAAAAATTAGGAGTCTCAGCACTGGTATTTTTATGATGCCTTGCTGTTGCACCTCATTTAATTGGTAAACAAAGGGAATGAGTATCAGAACTTAAATCACACTTTTCGCAGCCATCTCCAGCACTGGTATGGCTGCTTGGGAGCCCTCTCCACCTCCAGAAGAGGTGAGCACCCCTGCAGGGCTGTGTGTGGCTCTTTGCTGGCTTCTGGCTGTTGTATCTCAGTCCTGGCCTGGGATAATATAATTTTTGCATGCTCACTGGCTTTTCTAAGTCACTCTTTGAATTCTATTAAAGAATTCTACCCAAATTCTGAGAAAAAAAAATCACTTTTGTCTTCATTTAAACAGTGGATAAGATCCAAATGGTTTCTAAAGGAGAAAGATTTATTCCAGACAGACCTGCTGTGAAAACTCCCCATTCATTTACATACATACATACGTATGTGGAGACAGACACACACAGATGCCCATATACATCATCTATCTCTACATCTATATACATTCACACATAATGCACTGCAAAGACATGCAGAGACAGCTCCATGATGCTTTAGCCCATGCTGTCATGGAATCAAACCACAATGACATTTCCTGAGTTAAGGCAGAGATGCTTTCATTCAAGATGTTATATGGATTAAAAATCCCACTCTGTATGACCTGCGTTTTACTGTATGAGGGTTCCTGTATTTGCAGTAAAGTGGCACCTGAAGTGGGCAAACAGATTTGTGTTTTTTCACAAGGTCCTGGGTAGGTTTCTGCCTCCTGGGCTTGAGGCAGTGTTGTGCCTTCTCCACACCAGTCCGTCACGTAGCTGGTCCCAACTGTGCCTGCAGGTATTGCACTCAGACCTCGAGGCTGCAGAGCTGGTACAGGTTTAGGGCTGTAACCAGTTTAGGCACATCTGAGAATGCATCCCTATGTGTAGGCACAAATATTGTGTAACTGGTCTACATAGGTACAACCTTTCCCTTCCAGGAGCCAGCAGATAAAATTCTGCCTCTAAAATAAATCCGGAAGTTTTTATAAAACCTCATGAGTGAAGGACTGTGATTTTAGTGTAGACAAGGACCAGTCTGGGAAACGTCACTGAAAGGGTTGCCTGTATTAAGGATATTAGATGCTGTAGAGAAAGGAGCTGATGGCCCTGTGAATTTTTCATACTGAGAGATAACAGAGTGCAATTATTTTCTTCTTTGGCTTTCTTGTCTTCAGCAGCAAGGGAAGGGCCTAAGTAATGAACATAATTTGTAGGAGACTCTTCACTATCTCTGGCTGAGAATTACAGGGCAAACAGAGGTGATAGAGAATCCGTCAGCCAGCTTGAGGACAGAGAGACATTGGGCTGCTTGGGAAAAAGCGGGAAGGCAAAATCCTAATGCTCAGGAGTCCAGTAATGTTATCACTGTTGATAGTGAGACACAGATGAATGACTTGGACCAGCTGGACTTAGTCTGTAAGAGCTCAGGTTAGGGCTTCGCAGGTCTGACAGTTTCCATCCCTTAGCTGGATTTGTGTAGGACTTGGCTCTCAGTCAGACGTGGTCAACACATGATCCTTCCCACTGTCCTTCTAGGAAGCAGTGGGACTGGCATGCTCCATTGCCTTGGCCAGTCTTGTTTGGGAAATGCTCCTAGAGCAAATGGTGTTTAATCGCTCTCACGCACCCAGGGAGGAGAATTGAGATTCCTCTTGGCAGGGGCCAAGTATGCCTGGAGGTAGATGGAGAATCAGGTTTTGTTACTGCCTTGTGTCAGGCCTCTCTTGGTGTCCAGAGGACTTTGCTCTTCAGATCCCCTCAGCCAAGCCCTGCTCATGAGGGTGCAATTTACAGCAGACTTTGTGTGGGTGGGTCAGCGCACAGCAGAGTGATGCTAACCCAAGCACAGAGCCAACAGCTTTGCTTTCCCAAGGATGATGCAAAGATAAAACAAATTATAGCTAAAAAATATTTTTTCAGCATGAAATCTGGAAGTTGTCAGGAACATGGAATTGCAATTACAATTCTGTCCTGCTCTCAGCCACACCATAAAAAAAGGTCACCAGGATCGTTCTGTTGATGACAGCAGACATGGCTATTGCTCTAGATATGGCAGCTGCTTCTTTAGAGAAAATGGTTTCATTTTTCCAGCCTGGAAAATGCTGCTTGACTTGAGAGCAGGACCAATCAGGAGGCATAAACTCTGCAAGGGCAATAGACCTATCTTGAAAAATTCATATCCACACCTGACCCTTCTGCTTTCACCTCTGAGAGATCATTTCCAGGGAATAAATAACCTGGTCATTTGTGAATCCAATGGGCAAACACAGCCCTTTCATGGTCTTCTTGTAAGCTTCAGACATCCTCAATAGAGGAACACATGCCAGCATCTGAGTCAGGGGTTACAGTGGGTGCAGCAGAGGTCAAATGTAAAAGTCTCCTAAGTGTTGCCTGTGACGTTAATTCAGCAAAACACTGAAGCACATGCTTAGCCTGGAACTGTAACGCAAGCAACAGTGACTTATCTGCTTAAAGCTGGGCATGTGGTTAAGTACTTTGCTGGCTCGAGGCCAGCACGTACAGCATGATGCTACCAGAGCAGTAATCAGCAGTGAGGACTGAATGCACACACATGTGGAGTGAAGGCATCCCCCTGATCCCTGAGCTGAGCTCTGCAGGCAGCCTTTATGACACAGGCTGTCACAACAACCCCTGGAAGGAGGCAGCAGACTGACTGCCCAGGTCTAGCTTGGCGCTGCCTCCTGGCACAAAGGTGTAACCCCTGTGTAACTTACACGGGTTGGTAACTTTGCCGTCAAGGTGGTGAGGTCCTCCTGCCCCTTTTAGCTGTGTGGCTGTTGCATAGGTGAGCACAGAATGAATAGAGAATTCCTGCCAAAACAAGGAATACAATACCTAAGCTTTGGGTCATGGCCTGAGAAGCAGCTGCAAAGGCAGGGCCACCTATGCACAGGGCTGCTTGGAAGGAGACCAGAGCTTCATCCTGCCGTGTTTAGCAAAAGGCGTTTTGCTTGTTCTTTGCAAATGTGCGAATTGCAGCAAAAACAGTGACTCAAAACAGCTCTGGACTTTTTCCCTCCTGCCAGAAATAGAACTCAACACTTTGAGCAGTGCTAAACGCTCAGGGCAGGGTGGGCTGCAGTAATTTGAACACTTCCCGTGGGTTGTTTTGTTGTCTCCAGGCAGTCTTCTGAGGTGAGGATGCGCTTGAGGTTGCACTCAGAGTGGTGCATCCCTGCCAGGCTCCCTGGAGGGTTTGCTGTGTCAGAACCCATCCAGCAGCAGTGAAGCTGTGCAAAGCAGAGCTTTTAGCTCTGAGTATCTTGATTTTCACTTGTCCAAAGTGTGGATCCCAATCTGAAATCATGGCAAACAGTCAAACAATAGGATTTTTTCATGAGGAATTTGTGATGGGTTTTAATTGTTCTACCAGATCAAGTGGCAGAAAGAATGTCTTTTGTTAGTTAAGAAAATGAAGTGCATTTTGCCCATTTAAATACGTATGAGATTAGACAAATATGCATTCCACTAAAAGAGGTTTTCTTTGAGGAAAATACCTAATGCTAGTGGGGGAAAAAATAGCTTAAGGAAGTAACTTCTAGTATTACACTGTGTCACTTGTGTATTCTTGGTGAATCGGTGCCAAAAGCTAGATTTCATTCATTAGAAACCATATACTCTTCGATCTGAGCCTGTGACTGAGCTAGGATCTGGCTTTTGTGTCTGGTGGGAAACTCAGATGAGATGTCAAAAACATTTCTATCCTAAAATGAGACACATAAAGACAAATTGGGGACTGCTTAAGCACCATGTATGAAAAGATTCAGAACTTTTCATTTTGCTTTTGATTTGTAAGTCTTGAAATATTTTATATACTAAAAAAAAAAAAAAGACATTCTGAAAATTTATTTTCAAAAAGAGACATGAATCTTTCTCTGAACTGAGTTCATTAAATAGATGGTGTCAGTACTTTTGAAGTGTTTCATTTTGGAGCTTCCCCCTAAACAAAATGTTGAAATCAGCTTCTGTTTGGAAGGAACTCTCTTTTTTTAGTCAACAATTCTCTCATAAAGAATATGAAATATCCTCTGAAAAACTGCTTCATGAAAGATGGGTTTATTTCACAGATCACTGGAAAGCAGTCAGCTTTAGCAAGGGCAGTGTGGAGGTTTTCAATGGCTCAGGAATTCATAATGATTAGACACTTAAGCTAAGATGATTCCCAAAAGGGATTTGGAGTGTGGAGCTCTCGGTAATATTTGGTCATAAATATAATTCAGATTTTAATACCATGTGCGGTAAGCAATAGACTGCAATGAAATTCAGAAAGACTGCCTTGTGTGTCTAAAATAGACCTTTATTGCCAAATGCTATGTCTTAAAAATGTATTTGAGAGTAGCTGTATCTTGGATTTAGCTGAGTGTACTGGGATACACCTTGCCCAACAAAATAAAGATATATTGCAGCAAGAGATTTGAAACTGGTCCATTTTTTTTGTTTGTATGTGAAAATTTCTTTGTGTGGAAAAGTAATATATAAAGCAAAGGTGAAAGAACAGAAAAATGTAAGTTTCCAGAACAAATATTTCAGCTAAGTTTGTTTTGATTAATGATATCCAAAAGCAGTCTTTTATATAGATATATATACACAAATGTATATACGCGGCTTTCAGATATAAAGTAGTCTTTGTTAGAAAAATTTCTGACTTAACTCTGATCTTAGGCAGAGGCCTCTTCTCTATACAGCATTCAGTAATGGAATAATCTGATTAAAAGTGTTTCAAATACAGATAATTTTATCAAAAGCACTGAGCTATTCCAGGGCACGATTACTATCATACTGCTTTATTATATTTTCTTTCTTTAGAAAATGCAGCTATCTGAAAGTGTAATGAAGTGATTGCTGTTTGTGTAGCTGTGAAGAAGGGAAGCTTGCTGGCTCATTAGCAAAGCAAATGATTTGCCTTTGGCATTAGTTAACCCTAAGGGCTAAATTCCACTCTCAAGTACATCAAGAGGAAAATAACAAGGGATAGACTGAATTTGCAGTGCTGTTAGTGGGAGCAAAATTTGGCCCTTACCCTTCAATGGGAAAGCAAATATAATATTCCTACTTTCCATCCATCATGTCAGATAACTAGATGATTTGATTAGATTACAAAGCCCACACTAACAATGATGTATATTTGGCTGAACTGAAAAACGCCATTAAAGTGGGATTCCTGGAATTTAGCAGGAAAACAAAATATTTCCTCTCTAAACTCATTATACTTACAGAAAGAAAATTGGATAAGTAAAACAGAAAGCCTCGAGAGACCCTCCTGTCTGTGTTTAGAATTAAAAGCACTTAAATATGATCAGATTTTAAAATTTTTTCCTGTATTTGTAAAAATACTTTGGATATTTCTGCCTATAAAAAGCTTTCATTTTCTAAAACGAGATATTTTTAACATCTTCTCGTGTACAGCACAGACAGAGCATAATGCTTATCCCAAATCTGAAAGATGGAATAGACCTGCAAGCACAAGATTTCTGTTGGGAGAAACGTTTTTGACTTTATAATGTGTTGATTTCTCAGTCAAAACTCTGCACACACAGCTTTGATTTTGGCACAACTTGGGGACAGTGGAGCATTTGGCAATTTTCTCCCAGCTTATTTTTCTTGGTCAACAGCTGGAGACTCTAGGATTTCGGGGATGCACCCACAATTTGCCTTCAGGCTAGGGGAAACAGGCTTCCAAATTTTAGATGAAAAACAAGGGGACAAAGCTGACCTTGGCACTGGGCAGCCAAAGATCTAAGTATCGGTTTTCACAGCAGCCCAAAGATATGCAAAGGACTTCTGCAGGCTGCATTTGGCTAAACGCCAGCTCATTCCAGAGGGATTGGTGGGAATGCGGAGTCTGTGAAGGGCTGCCTGTACTAAAACAGGAGGGGAACCGTGGTCTTGTCTGGCTTTGTTTCTGCAATATTAGGTTTGTATTTCTGTAAAAAGATCTCTGCAGGGGAAACCAGCATGGAGACGTTTAGCTGTGAGCACTGGCAAGGAAAAGTTGGTTGAGTGTGGAAAGGGACTTAAAAGGTGAAGCTACATGATGATGGGAGGAATATCGGGAGATTTTTAGCCCTCTGCTTTTAAGGTCAGAAAATCACTTCTGTGTCATCTGGGCAGCATAAGATTGGCCACAGGTTTGTGGTGAGCCGTGAAAATCTATCCCCAATTTTTTAAGTTTTCTACTGATCTCTCCTTCTTGAATTAAGCTTCACTTCTGAATAACCTTGTTATCCCCATGTGTCAGGTATCCCCATCATTCCTATGGACATTTTCCCTTCCTCTTGTCCATACACGCACAGCAGGTAGACAGAAATTTGTCATCCAGTGTGATTTTTAAAGGTATACAGGGAAGGATTCCAACATTATTAAGCTTTCTCACATTAAACAGTTCAATTTATTGTTAATAAGTTGTAGTTTTTTCTTGGACTTGCAATCCTTTTGTATGTTTTGTTTGAATCCCTTTACGGCCAGAGCAGTAAAAAAAATTTAGATGACTGCATCTAAAAGCATTCCTAATAAATAATCTAGAACTCCACTTATTTCCCATTAAAAATGACTCTGTTTGTAAAATTCCTCTCACATTTAATGGATTTTTCCTTGCATTCAGAATTTCCATCATTTGTAACTGGATCTAGTGCAAAACCTTGTGGAATAAATTCTGATCCCACTGTATAAACTGAGAGTAATTTAAGTGACATTCGAAGAGCTACTCCAGATTTGCACAAGAATAACCCTGAGAAGGGTCTATTGAAAAAACAGACACATTTGAATTTGTTAAATAAGGCATCTCATGTACTGCAAAGCTGCAAACAGTGAATTCAGGTGCACTTTACAATGCATCTAATGATGGTGTTTCCCAAGGGCATGTCACTGACTTAGCAAGCACTTGATCAAGGGACTAAAACCAGCCCAGGTCCTGAGAGTCATTTGGACTGTGAGATTGCGTTGCAAGCCCATTCCTAGAGGCTTCCAGCTGCTTTTGCAGGAGAGAAAGAAGAACTGTGAGCCCTTCTGCCGTGCAGGTGGAGCCTTGGGTGCCCAGCAGCAGTGCAAGGGAAGCCAGGTGCCAGGGAATGGGACTGCAGAAGAGGATACATCACGTAAGGAGCTGCCTAAACTGCTGAGCAGAGGGGAGGGGGAACATCAGCTTCCCTGCAGGGAGAATTTTTTAACTCCACATCAGCAGCAGCAGCACAGCTGTGATCGTCTCCCCACAGCTGGATACCTAAGCTAGGTAGAGTTTTCCTTCCTCGTGGAAATTTGGCAGGCGTTACAAGCTTTCCCCTATCTCACCATCCTCACCCCCTCCAGGCCTGGGGACCTGAATAACAGAAAAGTGAAAAATTCAGGCAGGCGACCATTTTCACGTGCGTGTGGAGCACGGAGAGGTAGCTCGGTCTCTGCAGGCCACAGGGATCACTCGGGGCTGCTGCCTGAGAGCAGGACCTCTCCACGCAGCACCTTCCCCATGGAAGAAGGCAGATCACCATGGACTGATCAGCCACCTCAGGCAGCTGAGACCTCACAAAGATTCAAAAGGGTTATATTTAAAATCAGAATGAGTGTATATGGAGGTAGGGAAGGCTGAGAAAGTGTCTGAAGTAATTGGCCACGAAAGATTGTATCCTAGAAAGTCCATTCATCCACAAGATTTGGTACTTCCTCACTTCTGCCACTTTAATTTCATGATTCTCCTAATACAATTTTTTTTGCAGATATTGTAAAAGACACATCTGTAGCTACAGGCAGCTAGATAATGAAAGAAAGTGCAGAAAACTGGTGATGCGTGTTGTTAATAGTAGCCTGTTCCCTGTCTCTGTCAATGTTTCTACAGAGAAGTCCAAGGAAAGAGGAGTCCTGTCTGTCTGGGTGACTACCTTTCAGCATTTGTAAACAATGCAAAAGAAAGAAATCAAAGAACAGATCATTACAGTCTGAGCTTGTAAAGGAATAACTTCTATGTGTTTTCCGTCCTTAAGAGGTGCACAATGATCTCTTCTGGTACCTTTTGAAGTCAAATTTATAAGCTTTTCCTTTGCAATGCAAAGATTGTATAAAACTCCTCAGAAAAAAAAGTTGCAAGTTGAGTTCTGCGTGGAATCACATAATTTTGGGACCTTGTAGTTTAAGTAATGACAGCAACAGCAGGATACATTAACAGACCATCCACAGCTGGATGGAGTATAGTGCTGGCACTTTTGGTGATGCTGAATTTGTGGCACTGTCACATTTGGAGTGTGGGGCTGTTACTGCATCTGCGAGCCACAAGAAAAGAGTGTCTTGAGAAAGCTCTGTGCTGTAAAGGCATGACAATGAAGGACTTAGAAGGTACAAATAGATGGAAACTGAGTGGTAACAGGACACTACTGCATTTTAAATGGTCTTGAGTGTGTTTTGTGTGAGAGGATGATCGATTGACTGATTTCTGATGAAGCTGTTGCGAAGAAGGGGGATTTCACACTGAAGAGGAGTTTCAAAGTATGCCAGTAACTTTTTATATTTTTCTCCCCAGAAAGGAACTGCAAAATAACATTCATGTTGGCTTTCTTCCTCAACGTATGTATACGGGGGTAATAAACCCAAGGTCTTGTCTCAAAGGAGAGGATATCTGCTCATTATTTTGCAGTGATTGCAAATCATCTTTCTTTTAAAGTCTCTTTTAAAAACAGTCTCCAGCTCTGGCTAGCTTAGGGCCATGAGCCCAGTGCACATTTGGCTAATGTGCATCTCTGTGACTGCTGTGCCTTTTCCTTACGTGTACTCAGCAACAGAGTCAGTGACTGCATTAGCAAACAGCAGATCTTCAAGCTCCTATGGAGGCCAAGAAGACCCTGAAAGAGAGAAAGGGAGAAAAACAAATCCAAATAAGGCTCATTTAGTCATTACCGTGGCCAGCAAAATGTTAGATCTGTGCTCTTCCCTTTCATTTGCTGGGGCCCTGACAACTTATAAATCTGATGTAAAAGACAAACTGAGATTCCATGTAAAATGTGTCTTGAAGTGTCGTCTTGAATATGGTTACAAATGATAGCCTAGGCCAGAGCTCCAGCAGCATCAGTTCTAGTGCCTAATAGTGGGATTACATGTAGATGTGGTGCTTAGAGACATGACTCAGTGGTAGACTTGGCAGTGTTAGGTTTAAAATTGGGCTCTAGGATCTTAAAGGTATTTTCCAATCTACATGAGTCTATGTTTCTAAGATAATGGGTGCAAGATTTTCCTGGCAGCCAAGTAGAGAACAAGATTTTACAGAGAGACAGATCAAGATAATAACTTCCTCTCCAGCCTTTTCCAAACCCCAAAGCTCAGTAGAGAAGGCTAGAAGAGCAACTAGAAGCACGTTTGCACAGTTTGAACCCATGTGTGCAGCAGCACTTGTGAGGATGCCTACAGTCTTTGAGGGGTGCTGTTGATGGGGTTTTGTAGCACTATATTTAAGCCATTGGGTGATATCAAAATTGCCTAATGTGCAGAGAAGGTGGAACATGTCCCTTGCACACTGGAGAATATTAGTCTGAAATGCTCTTGATCAGGCTGCGTGGAAGCACTCTTTAATGGGGATGTCTACCAGATGTCACCATCCTCGTGTTCCACAGCCAGAGCTGTTTCTGATGCTGCTCCTTACATTGTTTTCCTCAAATTGAGCTTGTCCTATTACTGTCCCATGCTCTTAGATAACCGGTACTTCCTAAGCAAGCTCATTCTGCCAGGAATGAGGTGGGGAAGACCCTGCCAAGCAGCTTTGCTGGCATGCCTGAGCGCCAGCACGCTGCCAGGTGGTGGTGAGCAGAGGGCTCCTCTGCAGCCCAGCTGTGTGCAGGGCTGGCTGCAGGGAGCACAGCTGGCTGTATGGCACACAGCTGTCACATGGCACACAGCTGTCTACAGGCTGCACAGCTGTCTGCAGGCTGCCCCAGTGTTCATGTGGCACTGTGTGGCACACGGCTTTGCCTGGGACACAACTGTCTCAAGGGGCACATCTGTCCCAGGGGGCTCAGCTTTGCAGGGCAGTTATCTCAAGGTGCACAGCTATCTCGGGGCACAGCTGTCTGTGGGGTGCACAGCTGGCTCAGGATACACAGCTGTCTGCAGAACACACAGCTGTCTCGTGGCACACAGCTGTGTGCAGCTGCAGAATTCCAGTAGCATTGTTCTCCCCAAAGTGGATTCACCTTAATGCGGTTTAATTGAGCCTATCCAAATCCATGCCTTTCCTTAGTTCAGCTTAGCTTCATGGGTTCCCAGCAGCTGCCAGAGACACAGCTCTCACAGCCCTCAAGTCAGGTGGGTGCAGGGGATCCACTTGCTGAGGGCTGCCAGAGACTGCAGCTGATATCACCACAGGCACTGCCCTGCCTGTAGGTGCAGTGTTGAACTCTTCGCAGAACCCACAATTACCTTTTCCATGACATCATGCTGGTCAAAAAATTGGAAGGACAGACTCTGAGAAAGGGAATGTGATATGACAAACTAATGTGACATCTCTCAGAAAGGTTTTAGCTGAAGCTTATCTTGACCTGGGCAGGAAAAAAGATTAGATGATGTCTCAAGGTCCCTTTCAGCACTGTGAGAGAAAAATGAAATTCCTCATGTGAAGTACAGAATGTTACTGTTATACATGATCATGAACAAAATATTTAGTAGTACTGAATAGTTAATAGTGCCACCATCAGTTGGGTCAATTATTCACTGGAGGTGGTGAGAGGTGCCAAAAACATTTTCACCCTACCTGCTTTCCCACCTTCCCTGCATGTGTGGCGGTAATTCACAGCACAATGAGGGCTGTCTGGCCAGCACAAGTCTAATAACCTTTCTGGGTCTGGTTTGAATTTTTTCAAGTCCAAATCATCCCAGGAGGTTGAGTCATCTGGCAAAGAGAGCAGCTGCCTTCTCCGTGCAGGGGAGCAGTAACCCTGTGGCACACAGCATCTTCTGCAGACTGATTGACTTCAGACTCTGCTCTCCGTGTAATGAACTGTACTTTATGGACTGGCAGCTGGATTTCCTGCTTCATACCTGGCAGCACCCACTCCTGCGTGTGACACGGCAATGCTAGCAGGAGGAAAGGGTCAGAAGGCCTCTGGCAGGGTGCAAAGATTCAGAGAAGGCTGGAGAGCAGGGCCATGGAGCAGGAGATGGGAGTCACAGGGTTCCAGGCTAATGGGGCAGATGGGTCCTAGGAGATGGGGAAGTGGGCTGGGGTGGGATGGGATGCTGCTCTGTGTTCTGGCTGGGGACAGGCCAAGCTGGGACCAAAGATTATCAACAGGATTTAGCCCCTTCTTGTTGCTAAATGCTTTTGCAGAGGAGCTGGGAAGCACTGCCAGGCCGCTGTCCCATTGCAGGCAGACCCTAAGGCTGCTTGAGCCCTCCTGCTATGCCCTGGATGTGCAAACAATATCTCCCACTTCCTGTGCCTCTCTCCATGGGCCAAATCCCCATCACATGGTGCAGTGCAGACCTGCAGAGGGGCCAGGCTGTCCAGGGACAGGGACTGCAATCAGGCATGCCATGCTGTGGCTAGAGTGCAATGGAAATCACTCAGTGAGAATGCTGAAGACAGGGGTGCCGAAAGGTGTCATTTGTGGGGTTAAACATGCAATTTATGGTCTAGCTATGTTGGGCATGTCCCCACTGCAGAGCCCAAATGCACAGTCAGGACACCTTGTTCAGCATATTCTTGTAAAACAGATTTCACTTGAACTGCATCGTTTATAACACCTAGGGCACAAATAGCTGTTCCTTCTCCTGGGGAAGTTTGCTGCTGAGGAGCAGACGAGCATCAGGGATGCAAGGGAGAGGGAGGTAGCACACAGAGAACAGAACAACTGCCCTCTCAGCAGCCAGCCTGCTCAGATTTACTGGATGCAATGTGCAGCTACACTGGGAGGCTTTTCATGCTTTCTGATCACTATCAAGCAGGCAGCTGTTTCCACACACCGCATAATTAATCCAGGATTTCTTTTCTAGGAGTGGCACAACCTAACTTATGGCCCATTATTGTGTGTGGTGAATTAGTGTTGTTTCTTTTCCAGGAGCAATACTTTGTACTTTTTAGCATTCCAATTGCAAATGAAACTCACCTCATTCAGCTCCCCACTGCTCAGCAACCCCTCTCCTCAGGCTGAGATCCCCTGCATCCTCAGCTCTTATTGTCACCTCTCTTCTTGCCTCTTCCCAAATCATTGCCAGATCTATCATGAAGAGATTTCAGCTCAGGACTGTGATCCTGCCAAGAGCCCTTATCACACAGACCATTATAGACAGAACATTGTTCCAGGACTAGTATGCATGGATGCCTTTTGTAAGGTAAGAGCCTTTACTAGGATAAGAATTAACAAGAAAAGGAGAAAAAAAAAAAGGGAAAAAACTTTGTAAATTTAGGAATATTAATGAATATCCAGTGGAAGTACTGGAGATTGTTGTTGTAGAAACATAGTCTCATTCAGGCAAAGTTCCTTGTAATAATTTCTTCTTTGTACCCAGAATTAAGAATGTGAATTTTAAGAAGCTGAAGAAGAAGATATTATTTACTACATTTAAGAAAAACAAAACAAAATAACAAAACAACAAAACTATGAACAAGGGAAAAACCTTAATATAAGCAAACTCAAAACATCTGGGCCTTTTAGGAAAGTTCTATGAGCTCTCCTTCAGAGAAGTGTCATGTAAACTGGGGGTTTTCAGACGGAAGTTGGTGGCTCAGTGGTCATCTGCAGGACCTCAGGTCTGTCCACAATCATTTCTACAAGACCACCGCAGAAAGGTCACAGTGGTGGAAGTGGCAGCTTGGGAAATATTTCCACTATTCTAGGCAAGTTAACTTTTCTCTGTTAATGAAATTGCTGAGTAAACAGGTTTCTTCTGGATCACAGGGGCATAGTTAGTCCCAGAATGTCCCAGTCTTAGATTTAATGGATTAAACCATTAACTACTTAATTTACATATTATAGTGATTGACTCAGATGCAGGTGGAATTCATAACTGTGGATAAGTATGCTGTTCCTCAGGGTTTCCCTAGCAATCACATAACATTTATTAGAACAGCTAAAGGTAGAATACTTCCATCATAATCCCAGAATAGTCACAGAAGCCCCACAATATTGGAATGTGGAACCATTCCAGGGGATATTTGCTTTGCTGTAGGCAAGGTGCTGGTATCTAGTGGGTAGAGGAGGTGATGAAAAGAACTTGACATTTGATGTAAAGGCTTAGAGGGTGTTCAGTTCTACTATTTCCTCTAATAGGAAAGAAAGAGCAGGCAAGAAAAGTTCTTTTTGTCGCAGTGATGTTTTCCAGTCCTTCAAACTTAAGCTTTCAGGTCTGTCTTTCTGCCCCTAATGTAGGGTCTGACTTGAAACTGAGCTCTTGTTCTTGTAACAGGTTGGAGGAGCTTTCCAGGTGCCACTCCTGGGTGACTTTCAGTCACTGCCAGCACTGGTGGAGCAGAGCTGAACCTGTAAAGGATCTGTTCTGTGGTGGGCTAGAGGAGCAAACTTCCTTTCAAAAAGGTCAGGTTGAGCAAATCCTACCTTGCTCCCTTAGCTAACACTTCTGCTGGAGCAGGGAACGCACTGGGAGCTGTCCTGCACTTTGCAAGCTTAGATAAGAAGGGATCTTTTCCTTCTGTCTGCATCCTAGTCAAGGGCACAACCACTAGACAAAGCCAATTCTCATTGACCTATTATCATTCCTGCCAGAGACTGTAAGAAGTATTCAGAGCTGTGTTAGTGTGCATGAGTGTTAATGGGAGACATGTGAAAGCGCTGAATCTCTATCCTATGGGAAATGTAGATATTTTAGCTTCTCCTTTAATCTTAAGGCAGAAATGAAAGGAGTAAAGGAACTAAGAGGAAGGAAAAGTCACCAGAATTAACATTTTTGTGGGATGGGATGTCCCTGGAAATGTAATCTGAACCCTCAAAAATGTTAATTTTCCATGGATGAGGAAGTGCTGATGGCTTTGATGTGACAAAACCACTAGTTGGAGCAACATTTGGTGTTTCAAAAGGTTGATGTTAGAATGTGGTAGGAACACAGAGCTAATGGAATCAGATGACTCAGCCACTCCCCTTTCCTGTGTTATCACAGACACAAGTATTGCAACCCCAGTATCCGCTTGAAAATACCGAACTCAGCCTAAAAGTAGTTATCTTATCCAATTTTGCTACTTTTGGAGTGCTTGAGCCTGAATACCACTGCTTCTCATTTCTAGTAAAAATATAATTAGGCTTATTAGGCCTTGTATCAATATTTCTTTTTGGCTCTTCCTTCTCTGCAGTTTCTGCCCACTGTCACACGGCAGTTTTGGGAGGTGTAACCACACCACCTCTCCTCTGTTTTGGTGAACTGCACAAGCCAGGCAGGCTGCTTTAGTTCTCTTGCACAGGACAGACTCTCCAGTTTCCTCAGCATCCCTGTAGCTCCTGTTTTACTAGATTATGGATGACCAGGTGTGTGCAGACAAGCTCTTATTAGGCTTCTGCTTTCTGGCATGAATATTTCCCTCTTCTCTTGGAAATACCTTTTTTCCTATTGCCTGAGAAAAGTTCTGCATTCCTCTGGCGATGTTGTAGCGGTGGCTCTGAGACATCCTGTGCCTAAGGTCTGCAGAGCTTTGTTAGCTCCCACTGATGGTCTGTCTGCCAAAGGGGCAATTCTTGAGCCTAATCCCTATCCACACAAAATTGTGTGAATTGGTTTTGCTCCATTTATCTTGTTCTAGTTCCTGAGACCATCTGATTTTTCCTGTATGCTCTGTGATTACATGAAAACTGGCATCTTCCCGTCCCTGATTTCTATTAAACCTCTGTTTCATAAGAAGTTTGGATGAGGCATGTTTCTTATTGTTGTCTATTAACCAGTTTTCATAATTATTTGCTTTTTTTTTTTTCTGTTCTTTTTTGACAATATTCTGCCACTGTTTTGGATTAGTGGTTTGGGGCTGGTAACTGGTGTCAGAAAAGTTATGTAAATTGGCCGCAATGCCATAAAAAACAAAATGTGTCTTCAGATTGAAACTAGAATACCCCTTAACACTGCTGAGGTGATTCTGGATTAATTGAGATTGGATTCTACTGTAGTGACTCCACTGAGATAGCTTATTTGAGTAAAAGAATCAGGACTGTACCTAAAATGTAGAGAGTATTGCACAGTAACAAACCCACCCCTTGGACTGGAGGCTCTTTCTTTGTGGGAGGCTGCCAGCAGAGTCCAGGCAGCCAGCAGAGAAGCAGGGGACCTGAGCTGGGCTCCTGTTTAATTCACAGTACCTGTGACCCACCATGGGCAAGACATCAACTGTTTCATGAGGTATTTAAAGGCCTGCAGGACTGGGGCCATTAGTTCATCCCTTCAGAGGAGATGGAGGATCAGACTGTTGCCTGGTAGGATCTGCAAGAAAGCCTCAGCAGGCATCAAAAGCAGGTGTAAGTTTACTGGGAAGGTGCCTGTAAGGGATTGGAGCTCTCCCAAGAAGAAACAGCTTTCCAGTACTAACGCTACAGGTCTGATGCCGAGGAAGAAGACGAGAGCTGCATGGTCTCCCCATGGCTGCAGCCTGCCCTGAGCTGCATCTAGGAGCTTCTGAAACATCTCACTAAGCATTTGGATGCATTTTTAGTCTCTAAGTATTTCTGGCACTTTAGTCCCTTTCTTCTTCCTCAGCATTTGCATTTGTGAAAGGAAACATTTTCACTTCTGTGCCAGGGTGGTTGCTGGGATTGGCGCATTCATGAGTGCGAAGGGCTGAGACACTGTAGCAGAGACAGGAACAGAAGTCCCCGAGACGCTCATCCCTGTGCACTCGGCATGGGAACGTGCCAGCCTTGTGGCAGGGCTCATTGCTTGGCTTAAGCCTCCAACATACTTGCAGGAAGAAAACTGTAAACAGAGAATACAAATGTAAGCATTGTTATTTGCAACTCGACTTTCAAACGTCTTGCCAGACTATAAATCTTGACCGCTTGTACCTCTGCCGTTTCTCAGGTCTGAACCAAAAATATTTACCAAGGAAATAATGCTTCTAACAATGATCTCAGACCAGTGCAACTCATTAGCTAGTAATGTGCCTGCAGGCAGTATGAAAGATTCGATCCATCTGGAATTAAATAGCAAGGGATAGCTGGAAGCTGTATTCAATACTGATGGTGGGAAAAGCCTTAAAACTCCTTGATTGCAACACATGAAAGCTGTGAACCATCAATAACCAAAAAAATATGATGTGCCAACGATAGCAAAAGTAACAGCAGGGCAATGCCATTATTTGAGGTCATTCCACCTTCATCTTGTCAAAAAGGGATAAAGGAAGGGCATGACAGAAGCCAGATCTCCAGCATCCTACTCCCTTGTCAGTAGGACATAATTGGCATTAAATACTGAATGTGTCTGGATTTAATATAACTACGCTGCTCAATTACTTCATCCACTCAAGCAATGGAAAGCTGCCCATTTCAAGAGTTTATAGGGGATAACTTGCTCTAAGTCAGACACCAGAGACCCAAATGTCCTAATTGATATTTCATTAATAAATTCTCAAAATTATCATAACTTGTTCCAAACAGGAGAGGTAAACCCATGATTGATTACCAGGGAAGGTCTCTTCTTTATATAATACATTTTTTTGTAGCTGATTGGAATTGAGGGCAAACACTGCCAATCTGTTTCCATCACTGGCAGCTGGGTCATTGGGAAACATACAAAGCACAAAAGCAGGAGGACAAAGTCTTTCTGTGACATTTTTGACTATTGGCCCCATTTTTGGGCAAGCGGGTACCTGAAGGTCCATTGCCGTTTTCTCAATAACTTCTCTGTTAGCAAGTGGAAGCAGGATAGGATTAATGGCCAAGTAGGACATTGAGCGTTTGAGATATACTCCAAGCTCATAGAAGATTGCTTGAGAAGCAGAGGCCAAATTCCAGGAGTAGGGATTTCTGTCTGGATTTGAACTGGGTGGTCAGCTTGGGGTGCGAACACGATGAAAAGTTTACTGCGTGAAAGCAGCATCAAAACTGCTGCCTTGCACTTCCTCTGGGAGCACCTTTGTCTTGCAAGCCTCTCCAAAGCAGAATGCCTGTCTCCAGTGTGTCCAGTTACAGTCTGTGTGGGGTACTCAAGGTTGTCACCCCATGAGGATGGTCTTGTGCCTTCCCAGTCTCGGTGGTACTAACAGGGAGGGAGTGAGGTTTGACCCCATTAGCTGCCAGGTGATGGAGTGAAATGGTGGGGCACCAACCCCAGCCAAAAACCTGCACTCCACATTAATAAATGAACCATTTGAGTCGTTGTGACAGATTGATGGACTCGTAAAAAGCAAGATGGAAAGGGGCCTCAAAGCATCATCTAGTTCAGTGTTTCTCTGCCTCTCCTCTGAAAGGCATCAGGAGATTGTCTGTGAAAGCAATGCAGAAAGTCTGCTGCAACCCCCCCATACACTCTCATGGTTGCCAAAACATAGTGAGGGGAGGGAAAACCCAGCAGAAAAGTGCTCAGAACTTCATTTTCATCCAGTAGTGAATGGAAATCACGGTCATAATGCTGTGTAAGAGCTGGAGATTCCTCTCAGATGGTTTGTGAGGCCTTTCATTAAAATAAAATGAGAAATCATGCAGCTGCAGTAGTTCAGACTTTCTCTGTGTTTTATGGAAAGATCAGCTCCAACCATTGGTGAGAAAAAGTATTTGAGTTTCCTGGATGGACCCCATTTTTCGTGCCTGGAAATCTATTGTGCATCTGTACCAGTCAAGTCCAGGAGAGCTGTAGGCAGGAGAGGCAGAGCAAGCTTCATCCTACTGCAACTCTAGTAATATCAATGCAACAAAATCAGGCAGTATTTTTCCTTTTTTTTTTAAAAGGAAGTAATTAATAATTTTTCTTTTCCCTTATTTATATCTGATTTTTGGAACTTAGATGGTCCTAGGTTATTTAAAGCACACGTTACAATGTCCTGATTTCTGAATCCTGATTTGGGTGGGGAGTGTATACATCCTAACAAAGGAATACAAGTGTTATCTGTCCTTTGCTTTTTCTGAGTCATATTTTAAAAAATAATGAAACATTAAACTGTATTTTATTTCACTTGATTTTACTTACACTATTATATAAATAAGAAAATATATTCATCATAATGTGTATAAATTGTCCACCTGTGCACAGTCAGCTGTGAGCTATCTTTGGAAGAATTTTTGGAACTTCAGAGAAGTGTTGCCAGTGATGGTGAGGTGGGAGTACATGCATCTAAATTAGTTCTAGCATTAATAAACCTCCCCAGAACCTCAGTGTAGCAATAGCCAGCTGGGATGCTGCAGAGCTAATAAGTGCTGGTGGGCCCCAGCTGGCCCTGTGCAGAAAGCCACCTGGCAGGCAGTGAATCCTGGTCCCCAGGGAAGCCTGGAGCACGCACGTTTTATCCTTCTGCTGTGCAGGCATCCAGTCCTCCTTCCTCTCTTGGCGATTCATTCATGGAGCACATTTCCAGAGTGATGAGATCTGAAAACATTGTTTCTAGAAAGCCCTGTCTGGTAAAACACTCAGAAGATGGAAACTGCAGCATAAAGCATAAACAGCATCACTGTTTATATCTGGTTTTGTGTTCTGTCCTCTTGGGAATGATAGACCTGTGGCATTCAAAGACAGCAGTATGGCCTAGGTTCAAAAGCAACATTTATCTCCAGGAACAAGTGAATGTGGCAACCTTTTAGCCCCAGCCTTAGTTGTACAGCTCCTTGCACAGTAGAAGGCTTCTTCAGCCACTGGGATTTCCTGACAGTGCTGAGGACATCCTAATACTTTAACAACCCCCAAAACATAGAAGTAAAGGCTTCTAGAGCTCACTGTCCACTTTTGCATTTCTCAGTGTTTTAAAAAAAGTGCCTAAGCTTTACGCAATTCAAGTAATTTGTTAAGAGTCAAAATTTCATTTTCACTCTTTCATTTTGAACAGGATATTGGATCAAAGGATCATACATTTGTGCTCAGCGAATCCTCCTTGATTTTCACCCATCTGCGTGTTGGAGGGCTCCTGTAGGTGTGGAAGAAGTTGAGTTAAGGGGTCAGAGTTTCAGAAAGAAGATATAGGTGATACCACAAACGTTCAATTGAGGCTGCCAGATCCATTCACCCACCCGGTGGCTTTGTCCTCCCAGTGTGTTCTCTGGGGACTAAGTCATTATGACAAGTCACAAGTCTCTGGGACTTCCCACTCCTGTAGGCACCACTTAATTTACAATCCCTTTCAAATCCTGCCTGTCCTGAGACCAGAGTGGATTTCTGAACTGGCCATTTAGGTTGGAGGTGGTAAAGCCTCTGTTAGTATTTTAATACAACATTCTGCTTTGGGAGCCTGGATTTTCTACTGGAGGACAAAAGCAATAGCAGAAAACAAGGCATTCCTGAGAGGCAGTGCAATTTGTACATGGCATCCTTATGTTACCCTCCTTGTGTAGTACGGAGCTCTTTAGAGACCCCTCTTTGATCCAAGTTGAACTTTAGCCCTTTGGAGTTCAGAGGTTACGTCAAAAACTTTCTTCCTGGCTTTTAACGTCAGCAAGTAGAGATTTAAGCCCTAATGGTGACAAAATCCCATTGTTTTCTGCACACCAGGACTTAGATGGGATTAAATCCAAGTAGAGGTGCAGCAGCTTGCTGCTGGTAATGATGTTTCTCTTGGGATCTTCAGGCTTTCAGGAAGAAACTTAGTGCCCAGTCCTAGTCTGCATATGTGTGCTAGCCAAAACTGCCTTGTCCAAATACATTTTAGTGAAAGAAATTAAGAAGGATTCCTGCTTATCCTATCTGCTTCCCTTTTCTGTGTTACTGTTGGCTCATAGAGTTTACATATGTAGCAAACCACCAGTGCCCAGAGAGCTTCTCATCACTCAGTTTCTCATGGATAGCCTTGAGGAAAAGAAAGTGCAAGTGTTTTGCTTATGGGTATCATGACAAAATTCAACTTGTAATATGACCAGTCCAAGCCCAGATGAGTAGATGCTTTATGTTTCCTGTAAGCCTCAGCCTCTAATAAGGGAAAATAGCAGAAAAGTAAGGCAGATGCTGCCAGAAAATATCTCATCCCCTGGAAGGAAGGAGGAGAATGAGAGAAATAGCTGGTGGTACAAAATATTTTGCCTAGAGAGATTTTGGAATTGTTCCCTAGCCACATTGGGCAAATCCTTATGAATCTCTCATCTGGGCTCCATACTTACAAGTGCTATTAATGCACCTAACAAAATCCAGTCTTTTGTAAAAAAACCACAGTAAATCACTTCAGTGTGTCATCCTGTAGGTGACAGCTTGATGTACCACGAAATGGAGTGAGAGCAGAACCTTGCACAGTAGGATCTGCTGTTTGCCTCTGATATGCTGCTCCATCACTGCCAGGGAGCAGATCCCACCTGGGCAGCACAGCTCTCTCTTCAAAGGCCAGCATGGAGGACCTCCTTAGGACAACTTGAAAGAGCAGCAGCGGGGAACGGAAAAGACCAGGGTCACAGTGGAGCATAGATCACTCCCCAGGAGCAGCCACACAGCCTGCAAGACCCTTGGCACTTCCTGGAAGCCTCCGAGTTGCAAGGTTTTCTGCATTAACTAACTGGCTGCTGGAATGCTGAGGTGGGCCCCATTAATCAGCAATGTTGTTTTTGATGACTCCAGAACGCAGGGTTCCAGGAGGGCACTTGCATGACTATACAAAACTCACACCAGTTTTGGTTGCCTTTAAATGGAAGAGAAGGATATCAATCTAGTTTTTGATCCCGCTGCCCCAAAATTTCCAAGAAACCTTGCTCTTGTCCTGGCTGGTCATAGCAAGGCACCTTAGATCCTTGGGGTTTGTGTGACTCTGGAGGAGGATTTATAAGAAAGTCAGATCTGATATGCATGCCCTGTTAAATGCCTGACCACTGAGTTCTCTGATGTCTGTGAGTGCCTGTCAATGTGGTGCTTCGTGGATGCTGAGGGTCCTGGACAGCTCAGTCTTAGAGTCTGCTGACAGAATAGGCACAGCTAGGGACATCTGCACCATAAATGTCCTGCATAAGTCACTGGGTTGTCTGCAGGCAGGAGTTCAAAGCAGACTTCCACAAGGTCCTTCTGAGAGTCTGGAGTACAGGCCTGAGGAAGGTGGGGTGTGATTTGGTGAATGTGTGAAAAAGCACAGCAATGATTTTTTTTTGAGACCAAGCAATAGGTCAGAGAGGGAAGGAAGTGTGGCACAATGTGAAATTTCACAAGGCAAAAACACAAGAGAAAGAGGAACTTAAATTGCAATGACCTCAGATTCACACAGATCCTGACAGAATTTACCACACACCTGTGTGCAGAGGTAGGCAGAAACAGATAGCAGAGAGGCCTCAAGACTTGCCCCAGCAGAGTCTGTAGTCCTCGGTCATGTCCCCATGGTATTCATGGTCATCTTGCATGGGAGGCAGAGCAGAGGAGCATCCTTCCAAGACAAAGAAAGAGCCCTGTAACTCAGTGCCGCACAGCCTTTCTCCACAGGCAGATGCAGAGGCAATAGCCCAGATTGGCCATTGGGACTCGTGAACTGTCTATTCTCCTTTGTTTCAAAGTGCCTGCCAATGCCTCAGATGTTTCACACCCTGCTTCCCTCAGAGATCTTCAATAAACATCACCTCTGCACCCCAGGGAATTCCTGCACTTGTTTCTCTTTGGCTATTCACTGCTGCTGCAGAGGTTTTGCTGTGCACTGGGGCTCTGGGAGGACAGCCCCACACCAGGGACCTCTCCTGTACCCTGAATGGCAGAACCTGGCTGAGGAACATCCCCTGGCACAATGACAGGAACAGCTGCAATTTCTCAGGACTCAGCACTTTGAGAAAAGGAAATATTTTTAAATGCCCTTTTTGTTTCCCCATTGGGACAGCAGGTTCCCTGAGGAGAGGGTGTGAGAGCAGCATCTGTGAGGGCCAGGGATGCGTGCTTTGCACGGGGAAAAGAACTGGGCAGAGCTCAGCCCAGAGACAGGATCAGGACACCCCTTGGGGGAGGCACTTCTAGGCTTTCATGGAAAAGTGGTAGGTGGTGCAGTGAGGTACCACTGTGTGAAGGACAAGCGAGTGGGAGGAGGCAGAAACATCTGCCAAGTTCCTCCAACAAGTCTGGTTTGTATCCCACAAGTAGGCAGCTTTTGCTCTGCTGGTGACAGGATCAGAAGACATGAGACCACAAGACTCCAACTCAGCTGTGCAAGGTACAAAGAGCTGACCCAGGGACAGTGTCCCTGAACCGCCAGGGTTGCCTTTTACCCCCACGTTAGCCTAGTTTGTTGTGGTGGTGAACTCTCCCATTGAGGCTCAGAAAAGGAAGCAGTGAGGGTGTTTATTTTTCTCTTCCCACACCTTCTCTTTATTCTTCTAACGTTTCAGGGGAAAAAATATGGCTACAAATGGAATTAAATTACATTTTCAGCTGATTATGGCAAAATTATTTGCCTTTTCTCTCAAGAAACTTGATTATTTTTTGCTATATTTTGAGGGGAATTTGTTGGAAAAAAAAATCTGCTCATTTCTGTGAGGCTTCTGTGCAGAAAGATTTTTTTTGCCATAGTGGTATAGAAGTGGTATCCTCCAAAGCTTTTAAATGTGGAATAATGGCTCTTAGCACTATTGCAGTGCCCTTTGCTGTTGCAGTAGGGTTTAAACCTTGCTGCCACATCCAAAGAACTAGCTATTCAGCCTTCTCAATTCTGCTGTCCAAACTATTGTTATCCAAAACCATAAACCATAGTCCAAGCACAGCTATCCCAACTGTAGTTTTGGACAGATATACCTGACCTTGTGGGTTGGTGTTGTGCATTCTTCAGTTTCAGGCTATATTAGCAAGTCTGGGAAGGAATCCATTTGTATAATTATTCCAGCGTATCAATTTGCTGCTCTTAGAGTGAAATCACTCAGCAGTGGGAAGCACATAAAGAGGACACACAGAGTTTAATGTAGGAAACACTTTAATGATGAAGAGATTGCCAGAAGTATCTTGGTTCAGTCCAGATCCCTAAAAGAGTAATTTTATGGGATACTACAATTCTTTTGCATTAATTCAATGATTTTCTTCTGTACAATGGAACATGTGGTTTTTTATTCAGTATCACTAATCAATGTATCACACACTGTAGCGATTCCTGAAACTGTTTTCTCTCCATTGCCTCTCATTCTCTTCCTGCTCCCCATCCCCACTGCCTCCTCTTTCCCTGTGAGTGCTGTGACCTCAATTGTGACCAGGGTGGTCTGTGTGTTCCTGGGCATGAAAGGACGATGAGAATAGCACTGTGCTGCAGTGCATCCTTGTGGCACTGTGGAATGACCAGCTGGGTGTTGGAAGGGCAGTTGGCACAGAGCATTTTCAGGAGTTCACCCTGCACTAGATAGATTTAAACGGTATCAGCACTATTTGAAAGAGGCATACATGCTTCTGGGCAGTGCAGCTGTTGCTCCCCCTCCGTGTCCTGGTACCCAGCAGATCCAGGAGGCCATGAGCCTGCCAGGGTCAGGGCTGCCGGACAGGAGCTGAAGCTGGAGCTGCAAACACGTACGGTGGCGTTCTGGCGGGGGACGACATACCAGTTGTGTGGTCCCTGTGCTCAGTATTCAAGGCTTGATCAGATTTAGGTTGTCACAAATTTGGCACCCAGATAGCTGAGCTGTCTCTGAACACCTGTGGTACAGAAGAAAAATAAAAGGATGAGGCCTTTGCATAGGTTGCTCACTGCAGAGTTGCCAGTGCTCAAGTCTTGTAACATTGTTTTTCTTAAGCATCAGCTGCCAGAATTAGAGTACCACTGAGAATAGCAGTTTGCATCTCTTAAGTTAGTTTCCTAAGGAAGCCAGGTTTACAGGATCACCATACCTATCCATCTGCCTCTCAATCCCTCCCTAATGACTTTCAAGCCTCTTAGCAGACTGAAGAGAAGGGATGAAGTCTCAAAGTTTGCATGATCATTGCGACACTGAACAAGAAAGGGAAGGAATCTTGTTAGAGCCCTCCCGAAGGAAGGATTAGTTGTCAGGCATGCTTTTTGTTAGCCCCTGGTGCTTCTGCATAGCCAGCCAAGGCAGTCACCACAAACCAGCCATCACCACTTCTGACTGCAGAACAGCTTAACTTACAGGCAAATCTTCATGGACACAAAAACAACCTGGAGAATAAGAAGCCTACCAGGCTCTAGTTTCAGAAGGCCTCTATGGGATATGCCCTGGACAATGGCATTTTAAAAGCATGGCTCTTTGGATGCTTTGCATGTAGGCACTGCAGTGCTCCTGTTCTTTCCCCTACCTGACACCCTGATGCCAATGGGTTAAGCGTGACATCTGGAACTTTGGGACTCAGCATCGCTATCTTGATACCTCAGTATCTTTCTTGTACTTCTTCTCACAGAACCTTTTCTGATGTTTGCTGTTGCCCATTTTCCTAATAATAAACCATGAGATAAAGTGATTTGCTTCAAATCATGGGAAGCCAGACACAGAGAAAATTTAACTCTACCTCTGCCATGCCCTAGGATCCCATGCAAAAACACGTAGGACATGCTGAGAACTGCTGATGAAATCACCTATGAATAAGCAAAGCCAATTGCATTCACTTAACATGTAAATAAGAACAGCACAAAAACTCAATTTATAAAATATTTTTGATTTGCACTGTAAGTTCCTGAGAATAAAATCTTTCACTTTGATTCGGCAGCAGACTGAGCAGTGGGACCTTGTTAAGCTTAATGTAAGACCATCAATATAAACAACTACTAAATGGATAACAAATGATGATACCTGCTCTCAAGGAGTTACTGTAATGACTGTTAAATTTTGATTTAATTCATGATTAACAAATTAGAAGCATAACCTCTCCTCTTGCTGCTTTTTTTAAAGGTGCAATGAGATCACCTAAAGCTTAGTAAAATATTTTTGGCAGTCACATTCCTGATATTCCTTTAACTGAAAAGAGAAAAAGATCGGCTCCACCATTTTACCTCCTCTAGCTGAGGTTTATTTATGGTCCCACTAGAGAAAAATTTTGTGGGCTGTTCCTTATTTAGCTGGAAGAAAAAAAATGCAAACAATTTCACTAACTGCTGATTTTTTGGATCATTTGGGCAGCCCTTTTACTTTCAATAAAATATATTTTTTCTGTTAAAATATTTAATAAAGTGATTGAGAAACCCATGCATAAAAGTTCTCTTTGCATTTCATGATGTGGAAGGTGATTGGTTGTTTCCAAAGAGATTTTATTCCTCTGTGCATTAGCAGGGTCTCAGGTTTCACAATTAAAGGACACAGTCCTTTTATGAAAGCCCATATTGTGGACTGAGGGAAAGAAGGGAATTCATAAAATTCCCCTATTGCAGAGCTCAGCTGCATCCTTTGGTAGGTCCTTTTTAGTCAGAAAGAATTGTTAGAACTGGGGAGACTGGGCACAGCAAACACATGCAGTCATGGGCCAGCTGTTTTCAGCTCTGTGTCATTACCTGCATCCAAGGTGTGCTGTGCTCCTCGTCCCTCCACGCCCCATCTCACAGCTCCCACATGGCTTCAGCCCAGGAGCCTCAGCAGATATTTCAGCAGGGCAGGATCAGGGCTCAGGTCCTGAGGCAGGAGTAAGTCCGGAGATATTTGAGGCTCAACTCTGCCAGAGACTTGATGTGACAAGTTGGTGCTTGTGGATAAAAAGCAGGTCCTGGGCAGGAGAGGAGATGTGGGCAAGGGAGTCACACCATCTCCAGGTGGGGTAGTCAGCCCTTGATAGGATGTAAGAGTTTAGAAGACATTTAGAAAGGCTTAGGGAAGATTTAGGATCATACGAGAGCTGGCTTCAAACTGAACAACTTCTGTCTGAGTAGTTTGTTTCCTCAGCAAGTAGTTTTCTAGATGATAGAAATGTGGTAAGGTGAGCTGGATTTATGCAAATCCTCACTGCAGTACCGTGTTGGGAAGGGTCGGTTTGACTAAGAAAGGCAGTAGTGGAAAGAATAGTAAAAGAATGTCAGTAAATGAGCAAAACCTAGCAGAGCCAAGTCTGGGCTCCTGCATGAGCTGCTGGGTAACCTCCTCCCTGCCTCTTCTTCTCCTGCTTGATACCAAGCGTGGTATTTATCAGTTAGTAACACAAATGAGTCAATGAACTTGTCCCCAGGGGTTAATGTAGCACAGACTCACTAAAAAGGCTAATTACCATGCTGAGGAATGCGAGATTGCAGTAAGTCATTCTTTTATAGCTCAGTTTTTGTACTTCAGGAGGAAAATCCTCCCTGTAGATATAAATTACTATTTTTTCATATAAATACTTTCTAATACACCAGTGAGTGTGCCTGGGGGGCTGGGCTCCATGGTAGGATACAGCAGCTCTGACTCACAGAGTGTGGACACACATGCTTCACAGATTTCTGCCGGTGTCTCTGGGCGTGTTAAAGCCTCTAATCAGCAGAAGTTCTTTAAAGACTGAGCATTGTTTTCAGTGATTCCTTTGAAATGTTAATGGCATTGATCACTCTGCAAGTTGGAGTTATCAGTTCATCCTCATCTCTTCCCCGAGACAGAAAGTGATGGAAAGAACATTTCTTGGTGTTTTGGTTTAAACTGCATGGGTACCATAGCCCAGCTGGGTCTCTTCCAGGTGGGCAGCAGTGCAGCATGATGCCAGTGAGGTGGTGGGATGATTTTGGGGAAGAGCAGAGCTGTTTGGGCCTCCACACCTCCTGCTCTGTGACCCGGTGTGCAGGCCATGCTGGAGCTGCTGTCAGGGAAAGGCACTTGGGGAAATCAGCAGCAGTGGACCGCTTTTTTGTTTCAAGTTGACTCAAAAGTCTATCATAGCCCCAAATCAAGCATTTAACTGTTTTTTTAAAATTTGCTCTGAAAAGCTCTTTAAAAAGATCAGTTTGTCAGAAAAAAACATTGTAGGTAAAACTCCCGCTATCTCAAATGGAAAACTGGAGGTGGTTCCTTCTAACTTGTATATTTTATTTCTGTGTTTTTATTTTCATATAAAAAACTGTTCTCTGAACTAGAACAAGGTCTAAGAATAGCTTCCAACCCTTCAAAGCTGGCCTCATTCAGCTTTTTTTTCTTTGACATTTCATTAAAAGTATTTTGGTCTGTTCTCTGGCTGTTACATCTACAAGGTGTGTGTCCACATGCATTGTCTGAGAGCAAGGGCTCTGATAGCTGGGGAGCCTTGGAGCCCTGTGACCCTGCGGCCAAGGGCACTGAGCACAGAGGGCCTTGGCACAAACGGTCTGAAAGACTAAATCTGCCCACAGTGTAGTATTTTCCAGACTCATGACTCCAGATCCAGACACAAGCCTCACTTATGCTTGAACTTCCACCAGGCTCCCAGCCCCTAGTTTGGCAATTGCTGCTGTAGTTCATCAAAAGTTTGTCAAAACCCATACAATTCCACAAACCCCACAGTTTCAAGAAATCAGCATTTTTCTCCTGAAACCTGTTCTGCTGGAAATTTCCCAACCCAGTTCTACAGAGAGCCATTATTTCTGAAACGCTTTTGTAAACATTTATTGCAGGGGTTTTCTTAATGGCAACAGCCACAAACTCTGGCTGAGCTTAATTTGGCAATTTGCAAATCTCACTCCTTGTTGTCTCTTGGCCAGTTGGAGTAAGGGAAAAATTTTTTATGTCTTTCAACACCACCACTGTGGTTTGGCTGCAAAATACGCTCCAAAATGTTTCCTGAAGATGTCCCTGTGCCTGACACAGCAGTACTGTGGAACCCAGGGCATTGCTCGTGATAGTGGCAAAATACTCAATATTTCCTCAGGATCCTTCTCTTACAAATATTCAGTATAAAGGAAGGTTTACCAGTGTATAGGGAATTATAAGCAGATGGGAAGAAATTCAACTTGTGTTGCCTCCATGAATTTGCTTTAGTCTTTACTAGAGAAAGAACACCAAGTCTTACCCCAGGGAAAGAGGATAGACCAGATCCTGGAGGGACTCAGCAGTGGTCAGGCTACAACTGGAGGGACAGCAATTACCACTTCCCCAGAGGCTCTTGCTTTCTACCCAAAAAACCCTGAAAGCACTCTGGAGTCTGGCACATGAACCTTATTCATGTTTCATAATACCCTGGCACGGTGGTGGTGGTGAGAGGTGGCAGACAGGGAATAAGAGTGGGGGGACAACCTCCCCGTGGGAATTGCGCCAGGAGTGAAAGCCATCTGTTGTAGGACTCCCTGGGATGGTGTCCCAAAGGACTGCCCCTTTGTGCCCAGGAAGTGGAGCAGAGGACCCCACAGCCTCCAGTGCACCCTTTCCCTGCCTGGGCAGACAGACATGTTCACCAGGACAGCTTTGCTCCTAGTGCTGTCACAGGGAGGTGGCCAGCAGGATACAGCCAGCCTGGATGTGATTTCATTCACTGCTTTGTGAGCCAGTGTCAGTCTGCTGTTTTTCACATCATTCCTGATCCACAGCTGCAGTTAGGAGAGGAGAGCTCAGCCTGCAGCACTGGCTGGGGATATTGCAATCTGCTGTTCCTGTTAGCAGTCTGCCTCCTCTTGCCCCAGAGATCTCTTTCCCCACAGATGCTTTCCATGCTGGAATGTGGATTTGCTTTTTGTGATCATTCTATTCAAACCTTCTCTCCCTCAGTTTTGGATTACCTGCTTTTTGTCCCTGAGCTCTTGTGTAGGTACCTAACACAGCTCTGGGATCTGTCTATTGTCTAAACTTGAACCCTGCTGAAGACAAATCCTCACCTGCACATTGCTCTTTGCTCACACACTTTGGCTGTGTGTTCTTGGATTCATCCACTAATCTCCTTGAAAGCCATTTGTTCAGTCCCTTTGCACTGAAGGAGAACAAGCAAAGGACTGCTGTTGCATTTGGTTCCTTCTTACTGCCACGTCACACTGTGAGCAGACCACTGTGGCAGAAAAACCTCAAACAATGGGACTTTCTTAACTGTGCTGTTTTATTGAACATAATGTTTTGGTGAGTGTAAGACCTAACAAAGAGTGTAATCATCCTACAAGAGATGCCCCTAGCAAGGGCAGAGGTGTCAGGCTGCCATGAGAGGGCAGATGCATTCCCAGGCAGCTCAGTCACACCAGTGTTACCTGTCTGCTCCCCGCAGGCATCAAGCTTCAAAACTTGTTCCCATTGCTTTGGCCTACCCACACAGTGTCCTTCCCCTCTACGGGGTCACTCTTTGCACCAAGGGACATGTCCTCAGCAGGACTGAGCACATGCAGCTGCTCTGGAGAGGCTCACATCGCTTTGCACAGGGTTTCTCACCCAGTGCCATGCTGAGGCTTCTCTCTACCATCCAGGAACCTGCTCCCATCCTGTTGTTGATCCTCTGAAGCCTGCAGTGAGGATAGGGCCTTTAAAAATGAGCCCCATTTTCCAGTCACCCACTGCAGAGAAAAACTCTGGAGCACTAAGACTACCTTTCAGTGTGAAAATCCCAAATAATCTACTTCTGTGCTGGAACAGAGAGGTCAGGTATATGCAGAAAACCCTCAGAGCCTTTCATAGATGGGTCAGTTATGGCTTGTCCTTGCACTCTTTATAGGAATCAGGCAGATGGTAAAAAGGTGTCATCTCTGCAGGGGTCCCTGAATGCTGAGTTTGTTGCTGATCCACGCCATCCTGAGTGTTGAGGATGCTCTGCAGAGCAAGACAGAGTGAGGCAGTCCAGCTCTTGTGCTTAAAACTCACTTCAGACCTCCTTAATAAGTTCAGTTGCATTTAATATAAGCACCCAGGAGAATCCAAGCATCATGTTTGTGTGCTTGAGGCACCGAATAGAGAAAGTAACATGTTTTTCATCAGGTGCCTCTAATTTGTCCATTTTTAATGTTACAGTATCTGTAACACTACTTGAATTACAGCCCAGAACACATTCTCCTCTTAAACTACTTTAGAGGTAGTAGAAACCACACAAAGCAGAACTGCTAACCCTCTTTCCTCCTTAAATCATTTCATATTTCCCAGGTCCTACAAAATACTTTGCAGTTCAGGAGAACAGTCTCTCTGGGACACCACTCATCCCATTTTAAATAATAGCCCAAGTGTTGCCTGGAGGAATATTAGTAACATTTGCCAATTTTAAAAGGTTTGTAAAAGAATTTCCCATTATAGGATTTCTCAAAGCAGCCTATCATTTATGCGTTGTTACGTTTCAATATCTTTCTAAGTTTATTTGTAATTTCTAAAAAAAAGAAAACACTTGCTCCAGGAGAGAACTTCCAATTCTCTTTCTAGGAAAGATTTTCTTCCAAGTGAGAATACTGTAGGGTTTCTGGTGCCTTTGTTTGCATTGGGCTCTTTGGTCCTACAGAAGCATCAGCATCCTCCAAAGAGAACCAGGGCAGCTGCCTGTCTGGCAGGGTGAGCAGTGGCGAGGGCTAGCTCAGCAGCTGCTGTGAGATGCTCCAGTCTCCTGGGCTTTATTCTTGGCTATGAGGTGAACTGTCTGCAATGAACTGCAGGGAGAGTTGTGAGCCCAGCTGAGCTGAGACTGGTGCCAGTTTTGGTGACTGGGACCCACGGCTGAAGGACATTTTCTCTGCACAGTCACTCCACTTGTGTGACACTGGCTCTGGTAGCTGCACTGCAGCTGTGACATGAAGGAAGAGCCTGTGGACCCACCCTGAACATTGAACTGCTTCAACACAACCCACATGGAGACAGAGAGTGATGCAGTCAGAGCCAGGCCAGCCTTACCTTGGTCCTTGTCCTTGCCCTTGCTTGGGCTATTGGATGCTTTGTCTTTCCTCTTCTCTCCCTGTTCAGCTGCTCCCCTGAGCTGGCAGCAGTGAGGCCGCAACTCTGCCTCCCAGCAGCCTGCCCCTGCTCTCATCCCAGGGGCACTGACGGGCAGGACAGAGTGGGAGTGAAGCAGAAAGGCTCCAGCTGGTTTTGTTAATGCACAGCTGGATCTGCAGCTCTGGCAGGTGTGAAAATCAGGGCTCAACTTCTAATAGGAGTGGATGTAAAGCAGCAGGAGGTGTTCAGATGGCAACACTGATCTCCTATGCACTTCGCTGCAGAGACTGGCAAAATTTTTCCGCTTAGAGTCACTAACACTGAGCACCTGCACAAAACAGGCTTCTAAACTGCTCCTGGATCAGGGGCTCAGCTTCTGCCTCTCCCTGCCTGCTCCCACAATTGCTCCATCCTTGGCCTGGTGTACCGTGTGAACTCTGGGCTAGAGGATGCTGCAAGCTTGAGGCTTCCCAGGCTGGAAAGGAGTTCAAATGCAGAGGTCTCAGCTCTTGCTCAATTCACTTCTGACTATATAAATGGAAGGGGGGAGGAGGAGACCTCTTCTCTAAAAGAAGAGTAAATATAACTTGATGTTTGGAATGTGAACTTCTTGGTGCGAAATGTTCTCCAAGCATGTCTTGCCTCTTCTGGGATTCAAGAGACCACCCTCCCATTTTAGGATCCACCTCTGTGAGAAACTGTGGCCAGTGGACCAGGTTCCAGGAATTTGGGCTTTGTTGAGAAGGGGAAATCTTGGCACTGAGGGTCTATAAAGCCAAGGAGCAGAAGAGATCTAATACATTGGTTTTTGGAGAATCAGCCAAAGGCAGCGTGCCTACGCCTCAGTGCTTCTGATTCTCAGCTGTAGCATAAACGCACTTCCTTCTGGACTTAAACTGAGGCACCAGCCCAGCCACTGGAGCAGCTGTGGCACAGGCACACTCTGTGCTGCTGTCTAGGGTCCACAAACCCCTGTGCAGAGGCAGGGCACAACGCCATGGGTAGTAGCATCTTAAACCACTTCACTGAGATTCTCTAGAGCTCATTTGTCAGAGCCTGAGGTCTTTAACTGAATGTAATCTTCCCTGAGCTGAAGGGCATCAGTGTTGTATGGAAGCACTGGGGATATTTTGAAGAGTGTAACCACAATGTGCAATACAGAGACCACAGCTGTTTTTCCGTACAGAAAACTCAGTTGAATCTTCCACATTTCCCTAAAGTCCCAGATGTTTGAACTCTGCAAGGAAACTGAGAACTTGGGGTGGCATTTTCTACATGCTTTCACCCTAAACAGGCATAAGGTACTGTGGCTGCATGGCGCTGTTAGACCCAGCAATCCTCAGAAACCTGGGGAAAAGAATGGAGATGAGCATAACAGAAGTGGAGGGGAGGGAGTGGAATGGACATCACTGCAATTGCTTGGAAACATCACTTTTTAATAAATAAGCAGCTAACTTAAAAGCAATTTGATGGCACAAAGATGATAGTCAACACTGGAATGAGCTGAAAGGCAAACAGGATAGGTGACAGCAGTTAAGGGATATGTGGCACCAACTCTGTGTGTGCTCATGGCAGAAGCTGTGCCTGGATTTCCTATGCCATGAGATGGAGAACAGTATTTCCTTATCTCATAGGACTCTTGTAAGCCTTAATTAATTTATGTTCATAAATCATTCTGAGAGTTCAAGTAGGAGTATCCATTTACTGTGGAGCTGAAAATTATATAATCATTATATAATCATTTTTTCTCTGATAAATCACAACACAAGAGAAATATTTTGCCAAGTGAGAACCTTCATCTTAATTTTGAACCGAAAATACCCTAATTTTGAAACAAAGTATTAGCTAACCACAAAAGGGCTTTCCATGTCCAGACTTGAGAACTTATAGCCTAGAGTCATGATGACTTTCCATCAAATCTATGCGTTGGAGTAAAATACCAATGACTGTAATCCTAGGGAAGAATCCCAAGACTGCAATACACCTAAAGGAGAAGGAAGTGAGGAGCGGTGCTCTCTGTGTCTAGGAAATGTTTACTTGACAAATATTTAGCGAGCTTGGAGGTATTTTTGAGAAAAAAAAATGGCAAGGATTCATGTTGATGAATGTTTTGCTACTGATTAAATCTGAGCCTGTATAAACTGTGTAGTGACAAAGAAACCTGAGACTGTAATGAGGAAACAGTTGGGTAGGATGTGAGAGATTGAAACCACAGATATTGCCATCCCCAGGAGAAATACCTCATTCTAAGGACTGGAAATTAGTTTGGGACTATTGGATTCCATTCAAGGAATAAGTCCTATTATGCATAATATCTCCTAATCTTTACCCTAGAAATTGCCTTGAAAAGCCAAATCTTGCATTGCAATAATTAAAGGAAAACATATGTGAAACAAGACACTCATTTCTTGTCTGGGCTTTCATCAGCCTGTCCGGTATAAAACATCCCTGTGTCTCCAGTCAGTATAGATCAACTTCCCTCTGCACACCCTCAGGTGGAAAATGGCTCTGAGAATTTTATAGACACAGGATTTCCAAGGCACTTAATTTTGGTTGTGCAACTTGGCCTCATCCTTCAGTATTCATTTATTTGTGCATTTAACCTTCTTGATGTGAAGTCCCACTAACTTCTCTGAGAGACCGTGTTCAAGCTGCTCCCTAAGTTGTTGTTGAACCGTATTGCTTGGCATGTTATTTTTTAACAGAGGCCAAAAGTTTTGAAAAGTGGTAACCTAAAAATGAGTTCCTTTGTTTCTGACTTGGAACTTACTAAAGCAACACTGGGTATGTAATACATTTGGACATTATGCTGCTAATATGATATGCCCACCTAGTCATCAAAACAAACTTAGCTTTGAAAAATTATGAATAAGTATAATGGTAAAAAAAAAAAAAAAAAGCTACTTGTTGCACTACATTTATGTCTTTCCAGGGTAAAAGTTTGCCACACCCTGGGTAATTTCTGTTTGATATTAATAAACATTTTATTGCAACACACTTAAGCCATGTTATATATCCCTGCTCAGCAATATTGACACTCAGGGGTCAGGACTGTGTGAAATGGCCCTGATCCTGTGAAAATACGAATTAGATTTGTGGTCAACCAAGGCTAGAGCTTCATACTTACACAGATCTAATTGGCCATTGGAGTTTTTCAAGCATTTCCTTTCTGAAGTGTTCTTTGCTGCTCTGCTGCTGGTTGCAAAACTTTGTTCTTCACAAGAAGGAAATTGGTTATACTGAAGTCACAAATGCCCTGTGTGTGAGGTAAGGCTATGCTGGGTACAAGCTCAGCAGGACAAGCTCTGGCTGGGCACAGCCCCAGCTGACAGCAACAAGCATGGGGTCACCTGCATCACCTCCATCGACCCAGAGCAGGGAGTCAGCTGTCCAGAAAACTCACCCTGCTCCTTTTGCCACAGTTGCAAACCCCATAAGAGGAAACTGAAGGTCAGAGCCATTTCCAATGGTGTCCCAACATCTTCCTGATGGGATTTCAAATCACAGGAAAGAGCTGAATGATCCAGGTTAAAACAGAGGCATAGCTGGGAAAGTTCTGAGTTCAGCTAGTAGCTTTTTGGACACAGGCCCTTCCTATTTATGCTCGGATATCTCCTCATCATATCTGACATTTTGATCTGCAAATGCAGATTACATTAAAGGCTGGTAACTATGCTGAAATTAACACTCAGACGTGCTCATTCTTCTAAGAATTATTTTTTCCAAAATGCTACACATCTCCAAGTTTGTATGGATAGTCTGGGTAATTGTTATACCTTAGAGAGAGAAGAATTTGATTCCAAAAATTGAACTATTTTGGAAAACATCAGTGAGATATGCACCTAACTGCTTCAAACCATGGTGTGATATTGAAATGTTTTGGTTCATATACTTTTTAGTCCACCTCAGTTCCTTAACTAGCAAGGCTGTATTTCTAAAGTTACTCAGGGTGAAGGTTGAAATTTAAAAATAGAGCAGTCCCCAAAAGGGAATGGGAAGTGTTCAGCAGAGCCAGGCTCGCTCTCTAAGGCAGGGTGTTTGCAGGCAGTCAGTGTTAGGAGGAAAGGGTCAGATCCAGATGCTGTGCCATAACTGCTGACCCTGAATCATCCCTCAGTCCCTTGCTAAAAATGTATGCTATGTGTATTTATTGCTCTCCAACTGCTTTCCTTTGAGTGTCCTTGGAGCAGTCTGGCCCTGGAGCAAAGCTTTAATTGCTTGTGTTTTAAAGTGCTCTAAAATCCACCTGTGTATTTTAGAAATATGTTCAGAGGAAAACCAAAAGTAGCTACATGGTTTTAACACATTTGAAAACACTGTAGAAATAAGAGATAGACAGAAAGACTGGTAAATGTAGCTATGGATTAATGGACTCAGGGTCAGAACTGTAACAACCACTTTTTTTTTAATTCACAAGTGAAAATTTTAAATATAGTATAAAAGTAAGATGAAAGAAATCTTTTTTTTGCTGATTGTGTGTCATTTGAAACGTTCCCTGAAATCAAGTTTAACTTCAAGGTTCTGTTTCCCCCCATTTTCAATGGAAACAAACTATAGTGATGAAAAAATTTTAGTTTTGTCTGGAAAATTATAAAATGAAGCAGCTGGATCTTATCCATTTTTTTCCAATTTTTATTTTTTGTTCAAATGTGGCAGATATTTTTGTTTTATGAAAATTACAACATTGGCGGAGATTCAACCAGAGAGGCATTAACTTTCCTCATAACACTGTTGTTCCACCTTAGCCCCAATGACATCCTTAGTCCTGCTTCCTGGGGTTGTTTGCTCAGGAGGTTCCTCAGGCCTCTCTTACAGCAAGAAGCTGATTTTAATAATCAGACTTCTCTCTAGGCATGTGGCTGGGGAAATTGTCTTCAAAGCTGGTAGCGCCTGGGGCAGACCTGGGAATGGAAACTGAGGATAATGTGATTAAGGGTTTGCAGGGACAGACCAATCCCTCAAACAACCCGGGGTTTCACGTTAAAAAAACCCCTAAAATTCTTTGGCCAAAGTAGGCTGCTTCAAAAGCAATTATGCTGGGAAATGAGCTGGAATAAGTCCTGCAGAAGTACAGGTCCACAGGCACTATGTGAACAGTATCTCACAGCAGAGCCTCTCTTTCTTGCCCAGAACAAGGACAGAGAGTTTGTATGATTACTTACCTCCACTGAACATCTTGAAAGGGCTGAGCATCTTTCCCTTTCCCTGCTCTGTAAATTATCAGGGAATACAATCAGAGAAAATATTCAACAGTCACTGCTCACGCAACTGGAGTCTAGCAGAGACTGAAGATGCCTAGCAAAGTGGCTGAGTCACCATCTCTGGAGGTGTTTGAAAGATGTGTAGATGTGACACTTGAGGACATGGTTTAGAGTGGACTTAGCAGTGTTAGGGTAACAGCTGGGCTTGATGGTCTTGAAGGTCTTTTCCAACCCAGACAATTTTATGATTCTATGATGATAAGAGAACTATGCTTTGCTCAATTTCTACCTGACTTACATCCAGCCAACTTCTCTCTCCTCCCCAAAACAACCCTCAACCCTGTTGATCTTGGTCAAAAATATAAATCTGGAAAACTTTAATCTGTGCTAAAATTTCAGGAAAGATGCTGACCAAAATGTGCTTTATCTGTAACAGGTGCTAGACTTCCAATTGACAGGAGCAGCAAAAAATGTATCTGTTCAACTATCTGTGTTGGTGCAAGAAAAACCTCCAAGCCTTCGGCAGCCAAAATCTTCTAGAAGCAATCCTGCTCAGTACTGTGGAGGGTGCTGAGCTCCTTGCACTCCCACAGGATATTTTGAATTTCTAGTACCTCCCAAGAAGAGGCACGGAAATGGTGCTGCAGCCCTGAAACCTAACACATTCTGCTTGTGTTCCCCTCTATTTAGTTAGAAAAGTGGTAAACATTGCAGCGCTTAACCTTGTAACCTCAGCCAATTCATGTTAAGTTAGTAAAATGGAGCAGAATCTAGAAACAATCAGCATTTGTGGCTTTCTAGGCCTTTTAAGCTCATTTCTCTGCAATGCAAACCTCCCTCTCCACTGATTTGTTCGGCTTTAAGTCCTCTGAATTCCAAGCTTTTATGTTATTACAAGCTTCCTTTTACTGGCTGTGTCTGTGCCAGCAGGTGCATGAACTGGGAGGCCCATGGCAATGTGCATTTTATTACTTCCAAACAGACTGTATTTTCTGATTCTTACAAGTTCTGGAGTGATTACTTGATACTTGGCTATTAAGGTTACAAGAGCAGAGACACCTCACTTCTGAGCCTGTAGCTACAACTATCAAAAAGGCTACTGTGTAATTGCTGTTTGAAATGTGTGTGCCAGCTGGGAAACCTGCACATGTGGAAAAATACCAGAATAAGGAATAAAGAGATGTCATAAATTCTGCTAAGAACCAGCAAGATGTTTCAACCAGGATTTCTGTTTGTGTCAGAAGGAAACCATTCTACTGTAATAAAGTAAGCAGGACTATGCTCCTACCAGACTCTACTTAGGAGGGTCCCAGGCAGCTCTAGCAGTGGTGTGAGGAAGCTCAAGGCAGCATCCTGGGGCTGTCATTCGGGAAGGAACACACTTCTCTCCATCACCTCCAAACCAGCATCCCGCCTTGCTTGCAAATTGTTTGCTGCCTGTGACGCTGCCTGCTGTTTCTGCCTGGTTTTGGTTATACACTGATTTTCTTCTGGTAGGAAATGTAAAGGAGGGGCTGCCTGTAACAAGTCATCAAAGGTCTTTGAGAGAAAAAAGTCAACTCTGGTAACTTCATGAAAAAAAGATGACTTTGTTGGGTTGCCATTAAACTGTGTGTGTGCAGGTCTGCTCAGAGCTATTTCTGGTTTCTATTTAAATGTTCCAAGAGCAGTGGAAGTCCATTTACAGGAAATCAAATAGCAGACAATAGGGAAATACCTCAGCAGGAAAAAAGAATAGGCTTTTATTTACAAGGAACTAATTCTTCCAAGCAAGGTCTCCCTTGCAGCAGACACAGTGACAGACTCCCTTTCCCTTCCCAAATGACTGCTAAAAGGGACAGACACTGCACTTTGACAAAGTGTTTACATACGGCATCCCCAACAGCCAGACTGACTGTTGCTGAGAGCCCGGAGTGAGCAATAAATAATGCCACTGACTTTCACCTTGCTGCAAAAACTTTAATCTTGGAAGACAGGAAACCCTTTTGGGCACTCTTCACACCCTGGAAAAAAAACCTTTGCAGTAGTACAGGGGAATTGGAATGACCTTCAAGAGAGGTGTGATGCACAATGGAACCTAGTCCAGAGACGATCTATTTGCATCCTTGCTCTGTCAAAGGATAAGACTGGAGAAACCTCTTCCTTTATTACAGCGCTCAGTCAGCTTTTGCTTTTGCCTTTTGGAAGGGGAGACTCCCAGGAAGAGGGTTGTGATTCATTTTGTTGCCTGCTTTTAAGAGACTGTGGTAGGGAAAAACACATTTCTATTTTTCTACAAGTTGTTAAAATTGGGTAATTGTAAGTGATGGTCTTGCTGACACTCATACAGATTTTGTAGCCTGTCGGTGCTCTTAGCAGGCTGAGAGACTGCTGGTTATTTTCTGCAGGCACATGTCCTTGACCAAACCTTTAAATAAAAGCATTCCTCCACCCACTTGTTCTTCTGAGCCCCTTTTCAACATCTCTCTCTTGCCTGCAGGCTTTTATAGCCTGTGGTCTGTTTATGGGTTTAGCTTTATAGCCAGTCTAATTAGTTGCTGTGATAAGGATAATTAGGTAATTAGGATAATTTGGATAGCACAGTATGAGGCTTTTCAGACCTCTTTTCTGGAGAGCTTTGTCTGCCACAGTGTACTCAGTGACACTTGTCTGATCTAATGGAAAACAAAAAGCCCAAATATTTCTGAGCATGATTGATGGCAGAGAGTTAACATCCAAGCCAGAGGGCTGAGAATGAGTAACTTGGAGCCACGCTCTGAGGGCTGAACTCACATAGTCACAGCTGAAAGACACACAACATGACAGCTCATGGTATCTTGTAGGTTCCAAAATGAGCACTCAGATCCCTCTGTTCCTCATCTGCTGAGTTTTGATAGAGAAAACAGTGAAGCACTATTAAAAAATGATAAAGAAAGCATGGAATTCTCCTTCCTTTAATATCCTCAAGTCCAACTGGAATGCTTTCCTGAACAATATGCTCCAGCCAAATACAAGTTATAAGCCACATAGTAGGAATGGCTAGAAACTTTCTTGTTTCTCAGAGAGGGTGAGACTGCAAGTTCCTGAGCCTCTCTTCTCTGAATGCCTGTGACTTGATGGACTTTCTCTTGTAACCCCTTTTTCTCATTCCCTTTTCTCTTTAATTCCAAATTTATCTGTTGAGAGCATGAAAGTAGGAACGTCAATAGGATCATAATTGCAAAGAGAGCGCCTTAGGTAGAAAAGTGTGGAAACATTTCCCTGTTCCTAATTGCAACTGGTGACCATTTCGCAATATTCCAAATTGTTTCTAAAGGTGAGGTGTTGTCCAAAGATCATGGAGGACTGAAAAGCAAGACACAAGCCAGGAGTAAACAGGGAATTTGAAACAGGGAAGTGAGGGAGAATGGACATAAAATAACCAATTTAATTTTCAGCATTCATTGGGAGGAAACAACTGATCAACCATTGGAGTCTAGGCTGAGGAGGAAGAAGATGTAGTATCTATTAAACATGTTGCATGTTCATGGAGAAAGAAATCTGAAGGCTGGTAACTTATGACATTTCTAGTTCATGAAAAGAAATTATTTAGCATGGAAAAGAGCTTCCCTGAGCTGCTCCCAGAAACTTCCTCCTCTGTGTCTGTGCTGGAAGCAGGAAAAAGCTGAGCAGGGGAGCTGAAGGGAAGCAACCTTCACAGCTGGAGCACTACGTGGGTACTCCCAGGGACAGGTACAGAGGCAGATGCAGGACACTCCCCTTTTCTGCACTGTGATGTGCAGGCCACACCTGGAGTCAGAGCAGTGTGGAAGGGATAGCAGCTGGGAGCAGAGATAAGGCTGTGCAGCCCCTCAAGCAGTTGGCCAGAGATCATTCCCAAGAGCTGAGCTACAGAAAAGATCTGAGGTGAAGCTGAAACACCAGGAAGTGTCATGAGAGCCTGCTATTCATGTAATACCAGGGCACAGAGAGAAAAAGATTTCCTAAGAAATTGGTTTACCAGAGTTTTAAACTGGAGACAGGCAAGGATCCAATCTATCTAGGGAAAACATGCGAGATTCCTGCCAAATACAAGCTGAATTACAAGAAACTATGGGCTGGAGCTCCTCTAACCTGCAATACATTAGGCTGGAGTGGTTCGGGCAATACTGGAGGGGTAGAAGTCTCTTGACTTGTGCATGAGGGCTGGTCTTATACAAGTATCATTCCTGATGGAGAAAAACCTGCATTCCCTCTCACGTCTGCAAAGCAGATGAATCAGGGGTTTCCTCATTAGGGAAGACCAGGCGCTCTTCAATACAAACAGAAATGTTAGAGCAACACAAAAAAGCCAAATAGGTTCTTAACTTCTTCCAGTAGTCTCCTGGGTTCTTCAGAGTTAATAGTCTTTGTAAATATATGCTACAATTAGCTGGACTGATTGCCCAAACATATATTGACTAGAGCTGCTCAGGACATTTTTGCTGAAGTGATTGAGTAAATATTTTTTTCCACAATAATCTGTAGTGATGATGATTGTTCTCACCAATATTAATAACTATTTTTTACATTAAAAAAAAAGTTTATTTACTTTCCTCTGGTTTTAGTTATTTGTTGACATTCCTGTGTCATTCGGTCTTCCAACTAGCATGTCATAACCTATTGTAGAAGAGTGGTAGCAGCTATATTTCGGCATGAAAAAGAAGGATGTGTGTAGGGAGATGAAGCAAAGGGGAAGGTGGACACAAGCACACCATGTGTTCATCAAGTGAGATGATATATGACATAAGAGACGGCACAGGATGTGATAGTTATCTTACAATACCTGCTGTAATAGCCATTATTTAATTTTTTTTTAATAAATAGGGGCAGCTGCTACTTCACAATGACTGAAGCATCCTGTCTTTTCTGGATTATGTCTCCTACAAGTGTTAGTGTATCCTAGCATTCAGAGCAAAGAAGTACTCATAAACTAGATGAGCAGCAATTGTTTAAAATATTTTAACATGATTCCCAGTGAAGACTGGAATGGTTATGTCTCAAGAAATGATGTAAAACTAATAAAAGTAACAGAAGAATAAATACATATGTGAACTTTTTTTCCCCAAAAAGGACATTTTTTCTGAGTGTTTACAATAAAATATTCAGTGGGTTTTTTTCATTCTGGCTCAGAATGAAAGGAGGTTTTCAAATTTTGCACTGGTGAAATGAGCTAATAGCAGTACCCATACATAGACCTGTCATGTTCATATAGAAGTGCAATGTTTTGTTGCTGCTTTATGACTGTTGTCCTGTTTATGCATCCAAGGGTGTGTTGCAGCTCCCTGACTGAAGTAGATCTGCTGTACCCAAGCTTTGTGTCCCCAGCAACAGCCAAGACCTACTTCTCCTCTAGCAGTTAGGGTTCTTTAACCTTCTTTCATTCAGGCTGGATGTTCCTTTCAAAATATATGTTATCAATACTCATGATGGATTTAAGTATTACTGTTATCTCTATAAATGTCCATTCTGTTTCTGAGTTCTCTCCCTCAGTGACATTTCCTGGCAGCAAATTACACTATGAAAAATGCAATTAAAATGAGTAGTATGTCCTTTTGCTGACTTTGAATTTGTTCCACTGAATTGTCATTTGTTTGGTTGAGGATTTTTATATTATAAGCCAAGGAGAGCCATATTTCCCTGTCTCTGTTCGCTGACACTTTTATTATGGTTCATGCAGTTTATCATGTATATTCTACTTCTCTACTGCTTGAAAAAATGACATTTAGCAATCTCTTCTCTAGATTTCTATTCTAGGTTCTTCGTTATGTTCATTGCCATTCTCCAACGCCTGTGTATAGAGGATGCTTTTTGAGACAAGTAATTGGAAATGCACACTAAAACTGGCTGGAAATTTGCTGTGTTTCCATCAGAACAAGAAAAAGTATTTATGCTGGAGCAACTTTTGGTGAAAGACACATCTTTTTTTTTTTTTTTTTAATTTGTAACACCTGAAAAAAATCAATAGAGCAACATTTTATCACTTGAAAAAAAGTTGAAAAATATGCTTCATGGAGTAAACACATTATCCATGTCTGCAAACAAAATTACACATTCCCAATGACCCAAAATAGTTTTTGGGAATTTACTTTAAGATATTTCTGGACAATACTTTTGTGATAAAGGTTACACACTAAAATTGCTTGTCCATGTCACATTCATCTCAGCAAGTCCAGCAAAGACCATGGTATTGAGATAGTCTACCTTGCAGCAACTAAATGCTATTAACTTATTAGGAAAAAAACCGAGAGATCTTGGTCTCTCAGACATTTCAGGCAATGCAACTGATGTGTGGACAAATTTACCATGAATTATATTAAGAAATAAAGACCCTAAAACTGTGAAGCATCCAGTGTTCAGAGCTTCTAGTGCTTTTGGAAGGAGGTAGTTTTGTCAGGAGCACAGCAATATTTGACCCAAATGGGCTGTTTTAGGAGGTCAGGCAGCCCTTGCCAAGCTGTTCCCCTTGAGCTGTCAGACCAGTGGGGTTCTTCAGGTGTTATTAATGCGAAAGCTTTTTGCTTGGACTAGCATGGAGAGATAGGGATGTCTCCTGGGAAGTTAAAAGGCTGCTTTGCACATAATAAAAGATGCTTTAATACCATCCCATGGAGATTCATTTTGTTTCTAATCTATCAAAACCAACTTGTCCTCAGGGGCCATTGGACCATTGCCCAGTTTGCCTTGCCCATTTCTCATAAAAAAAACCCAGGAAGGTTTGGCAGCATCATCATTTCATGAATGAAGCAGATTGATGTAAACAACATTGTAAGTTTAATGGGGTCTGTACTTACAAGCATTAGTCCCACTCTGACCCCATACTCTAGACTCCTGCTGACCTGGGGGTGAGGCTCGTCTGAAGATAACATGAGTTTCTGCACCAGTCCCAAGATTTATTCAAGCTTGTTGACTTTCAGCCTGTCTGCCTAAAATATACATGGGGAAGGACAGATTGCTTTCTGCACCAAATGCTGTCTAAGGGAAGTGTCTGCTGAGTTTTTGGTTCTGGGCCAAGTTTCCTGCTGTCTAGCATTAGGGCTTTGGCAAGGCAGTCTGGGCCCTGTCACAAAGAGAATCTATAAAAAAGGTTTTTCCCTGTCATCACACATAATTAAGGACAACATTTTAATCAGGCTGCTCCCACTTAATTGCGGTGCTTTGCGTAGCTACCCTGGACCTGCTGTTTTAAATAGATCCAGCGCATTTGTCAGACTGGGTCAGGCTGGGAAGATGAAACCTCATTGGAGACATGGAGAAGTCAATTATTGTGTAAGGAAGGAATGTACTCATGTCATGGTGTGTTACAAAATAGCCATGGTTAGATGCAGGAGGGATTGATTTCTGTGGTACTGGGAGCAGCAAGCTCTAAACTCTGGTAGCTTGCTGTGGTTTAAGAGACCACATGGAGAGCTGAAGCTTTCAGAATCAAATCTCGGGGCTGGGCAGGCAATTTTGATCGACTGATAATTTTACATTTATTAAAAAAATAAACAGAGCAACAAAAAGAATTTTTAGGTGCCTCACACATGCAAGAATATTCCTAAAAACTCAAGGCATATTTTTATTTAAAAGAGAAACCAAAGAACTCAACCAGGAAGATATGACTGGTAATGTTTTGATCCTTCACAGCCCAACTGCTCCAAAATCTTTTTGCCAAAAGTTGTTTTTATTCTGCAGCATGCCTTGGAAGTCACCATTTTTAGACCCTATCAACTCAAGGTATAGGAGAGAAGAACATTTGCCAGACTTGTGGAGGCTTAAAAACTGTCTGGTATATAGCCAGAAGTATCCCACAGGAGCACTCAAGGAAAGGAAACTCATGAAAGGAGACGATTCTTTCATTTCTGGGCCATGGTGATCCCTTGCTCTAAGCGCTGCAGAGAAGCCAGTGGGCAGACCTCATATCCTGAGTTCCCTGTGCTGTGATCCACACAATCCTTGATGCATTTTGCTCCAGGTTCAGCTTGTAAACTGCAGCTCAGTATGGGAAAAACAAAGACAATGTCACCCCCGTTTTCAAAAAGGGCAAGAAGGAGGACACAGGGAGCTATGAGCCAGTCAGCCTCAGCTCAATCCCTGGAAAGACGGAGTGCCTCATTCTGTAGGAGACCTCTATCCTTACAGATGACAAGAAGGTGATTAGGAGTAGTCAGCATGGATCCACTAAATGTATATCATGATTTGCCAACTCAACTGCCTTCTACAATGAAACAACTACCTGCAACAACTCCAGCATGAGTGCATGGGCTGTAAAATTTATTGAGCAGCTTTTGAGCACAGCTGGAGTCATGGCTCCAGTTTTGACCCAGCACTGCCAGTGAATCTGATACACAGGTGTTTTGAGGGCACTGCTGAAAGTACAGCACAGACATCCTAAGGGTCTGGACCATCAACTTTATGTCCTAATGATAATCAACTAGATTTTCTGCTGTCTGAATAAAAGGCTGCCCGAAAGGCTGTATGACAGTCCCAACAGGTCCCATGCAGGACCATAAGATCTGCTGCTGCTGGAATATCTGTGTGAATGTGTACAGCTGCAAATTCTGGGCTGAACATAATGCACAGCTAATTTAATTTAACAAATCAGCATCAGTAAACAGGAGGCAAGAGATAAATCCTTTCGCCTACAGCTGTTATTTTGGAATGCTCACCAGTGTGTCTCTTCCTGTGAGATGGGATGGGCTGTGCTGCTGCACACCTATTGGTCTCCAGCAAAGGGCTGGCCCTAGCTGTGATCTTCCCCATAAGACCTACACTGGCCTCAGCAGCTTTTGGAGGGTTGGACAGCTGGTGGGGAAGTGATGCTAAGCTGGCCTCTGTGCTTCCTGGCTTGGCTGATGGTCCCCAATGCAGTTCCAGGTCACAGATCTGTCTCACATGAGCTTGCCCAGAAGAGACACATAGTGTCCAACGTGACAGGACCTGCAGGAGTTTCAGAAATGCCCTGTCTTGGGATTCTCTATCCTCCCCTTGGTGGTCAGTTCAGGTTACTAAAAAGTCAGCCCTGCCAGTGCTGTTGGTTTTTTGTCAATGATTTTGGCCATCACCCACTAAAAATCTCTTTCCTAATTCCTACTCCAACCACAGATATTCACAGTAGGGGAATAAAACAACTGGATTGACCAGAAATAGGAGATTGGGAAGTCAGCAGTGGAAATCCCCTCTTGGCAACTGCTCCATCTGTGGATAAATGCTGCAGGAGAATTGTGCAAAGGGGACATCACTGTTGCCAGCACTGGCCTCTACTGGACACTGTGTATTGGATCATATTTCAAGGATATCTGTAAACATCATCCTCTTTCCATCATGTCAGGTGTTTGACAGGACTACGGAGGATTTACAGCTAGGCAACATGGGAAGGATCAGCTGAGGAGATGGTCCTCTTCTCATTCCAGGATGGCTTTCCAGCAGGTTAGCAGTCTTACAGCGCAAGCCTTCACAATCCCACATTTTCCTAATCTTTCACAGCACAAAATCACCTCGTGCACCCATTTATCTTTGCAATGGAATGCAATGGAAACACTTGCAAAAGCTGTTATGATATCTCAACAGCAATGAAACCAACTCCCTGTAGCATTTCCTCAGCGGAAGAAGGAACAGGTGGGCCAGTAACTTCGTCGGCCATGCTAGCTGTATCCTCAGAAGGACCTGACTTGGCTAAAAGTTTTGGATCTCAGCAGAAGCAACCTGCAGAAAATACAGATGAACATCCAGAATCCCAGGTACTAAAACCACAATTACAAAGGACATTTGATTGCCAGACTGATCACTGAACATTTCTCATTGCCATGGAGTTCTTGAGCTCAGCCCACAAAAAGCTTCTTCTGAAAGTAAACCTCTGACTGCAGTGAGGGAAGAGCAGCCATAAAAGCAGAGAGCAGCAGGCTCCAGTCATTAGCAATCAGCTTATCTCAATTAGTCACCAGAACGTGGGATGGAACTCCAAAGATGTGTATTCTTCTTCTGCCTTCACTGTTATATGCTCTATAATCTGTGGTAAGTCACTGACTTGTCCATTTCTCAGTTTCCCTTTGTCTTCTCTAAGATGGTAAGTTTTTCCAGCCAAGGACCTGCATCTCATTCAGGGCCTTTAGGTGCTACTGAAATAGAAAAACACAGCAATACTAAACTCCCTTGAGACCTTGTTCTCATTCCGTTTGCAGGCAGTCACACCTCATCATAGCCGTGTGGATGAGGTTTGGATAATGTGACACACCTTACATACTTCCTTTTGAGCAGGGTGTTTAAGAGGCCCAGTATATTTATTTAATGAGATGTTAATTTACTGTACACATGCTTTATGGCTCTGGACAAAGGTGTCTTTTGCATTTCCTAACTTCTTAAATAAGGTAAGCTTCCTCAGGGCTGCCTCAGCTCCAGCCCCTGGTACAAGATGACCACAGACACAAATGGTGAAATGAGCCGTGTTCTGGTGAGGGGCAGCTGCTCCATCAGATCCCCCCCTCCTGTGCACATCCCTGGCATTGTAGTCAGAATTAGTTTTTGCCAGCCAGTGAACTGTAAGCAGAAATGACATCCCTGGAGAGAAGCACATGGCTGACACCACAAGTCATGCTCCTGGTTTCTATAAAATGTGTACACTATAGGGCCATGCTTATCTGCTGCCTCTGTGCCACCAGCCTCATGACACTATTGGAAGGCTTGGCTGTGTGTCATTTGTCCTGTGTTGTCAACAGTTCCTGGGAATTCCTCTTTTGTTTGATGAGGATTTTTGAGGAAAGAGTAACAATTTTATACCTGCTGGTCCCAAGAAGGCCTCAGTGGTTGTGATGGAGAGCAAACTCACAACATGAATATGCTGCTGAGCCACAGAACACTAAGGAATTGGCCTGGGTCAGCATGTTTCACGTTGCCATCCAGCTCTTCAAGCCAGCAGCTGATTTCTTGGCTCTGAAAAGCTCTAAGGTTATTCAATCTATCAAACTATCTCTTCAGATTTGTTTTTCTAATGACAAGTCAAAATGTGGTTTCAATTTCATCAAAAAAAGTCCTGTTTATACAAGTGTTTGCAGTGGAGCTTTATGGTCTTTTCCCAGTTGGATCAGCCCATTACATCGCACTCTGCCGAAGTTCGTGCTGTGTGTGCTGCAGCCAATGCTGATGGGGGTAAATGCACCTTACGTTCAGCACTTTGCTCTTCCTTTTTATTCTTCATTATCACTGAGGGAAATAACTGAGGAAAAGCCAGGAAGACTCCTTAAGGCACGTTTCCAAGTCAGGACCTGGGTTGTGGCCAGGTAGTTTTCAGTAACATAACAGGGCGCCAGTTTCCCACAAAGCATTTCAAGAACTCACCCTCCATCTTCACAGTCCAGTTTCATCGTAAATACTGAGGATTCACACACAAAGAACAAAGCAGAAGAACACATGGCAAAGCAATCAAATATAAAATACTGGCATTCTTGAATTTCATTTCACCTCCGTGTTTTGGACTCTTCCCTTTAGAGAATTCACTTGGTCAGATGCATACAGTTGTTGAGTTACTGTCATGGACAGACTCAGCCTGTGATCAACACATTGCTGTCTGCCTCTTCTTTCTTTTTTTCCTTCTT
>VZTE01003426.1:1068713-1124290 GCA_013397775.1 Eulacestoma nigropectus | reverse complement strand
ACCACTCACTAGGATGGGTTTTTATTTACCTACCAGGTTGTGAGATGGGAATTTGCACTGGAGCTCATCAATTACTCCCTTCACTTCTCCAGTTCCCTTATCAGCAAACAAAAACAAATCAGTGGAATTAAGCACACTGAGAGAGCCACTGAATGTACAAACACTAGTTTTGCTCTCAGACTTGTGCACAGGGCAACAAAAACAACATTTCTGCAAATGAGAAACCTTTTCCTTTCACCAAAGCAATCCCCATAACTATAGCACTACTCTGCTGCCCAGGTAAATAGCTGCTGGCTGAAAATGCTCAGCTCCAAGAAAATCAAAGAACATATTTAAAATTGATATTGAAAAATGCATTATGAGCTGTTTATTTGGTTAGGAAATAGTCTCCAAAATTCCTTTCATAGTCTAGTCACAAATGGTAACTTGCCCATCCCTCCTCAGTGGAATGTCAACACAAACTGCACAGCAGTCTGTAAAACTGTGCTCCAAAATTCAACAGGTTAGTTTCTTGGCACACACTCCAAACCAAATGGTGCTTTAAATCCTTTCAGCATCTCCCTTATGAAAATAAGAATCTCAGTTTCTTAGTTGGCTGGTCAAAGAAAAAGAGTATGTTTTCAAATCACATTGACGTGCTTATGATTATTTTAACTTTCCCACTATAAGATATAAAATAATTTATTTTCTTTCATTTTTTTCTCCCGAGTTTTTCTTTTATAATAATTTATAAAAAATTTATTAAGCAATTTTATTGGTTAGGGACCAATAACAATTTTTAAAAGTAAAAATCTGTATTTTAGACGATGTTACCGCAAAATTTCCATCTTTCTCAAGTTCTTCTTTCTTGAAATGTAGTTAATATATAAATTTGTACAGTTTTTGTCATCACAAGCACATATTTTTCAGTGGAAATTGGTTTGCCTGAGATGATATGCATTGCTCAGCATCCATGATATGGAGGAAGCAGAGAGAATATTTTGAGCACTTAAAGATTTTCGTATCAAAATTATTGTTTAATTTAAAGTTTTTCTAATAGTATATTTTAGTTCCTCAAAATAATTTCAGGAGTCAGTTCAGTGCAGCCATCAAAGATGAATTTAACCATGACTTAAGCACGACGCTACTCACAAATCCAATCCATTGATGTGTCAAAATAAACATAAAGCTCAGCAGCACAGCTTTGGTATCCACACTTTTCTGAGCCACAGCCCTCACTGAAATATATTACTCCCTATATAAATGGCAACAGTTAGAATTTTTTAACCTCAATTAAAATGCAAAAACAAAGCAGGAATCCCTTGTCCAGTCCTTACCCTGTTAGATTTATGATCAAAAATACAAAGTGTCTCTCAACAGGGGGAGGTCACAGAATGGTTTCAGCTAATATTGGAGCCTGTGAAAAAATGCATTGTTGTTTGGTTAACCAGTGTCAGACAATTAGGCAATGCTCAAAAATCAATTAGTTATACACTATAGCCAAAATGACATGTTTTCCTAACTGTGGCATATTTTATTTCCTCTTGGAGCCCTGATAATAGTTCTAACCAAGACATTTTTAAGTCTTTTATTACTCAAATAGATGGTTTCTTAGAAAAAAAATTTCAAATCTGGAAATTGTAGAGTTCCTAAAACATCCAGAACAGCTTTAGAACAATTACTTTTGTCTGCCCTGGTCTGCATTTTCAAAAGCTTTTAGGTCAGTTTGTCTTTCTTCTTTTTTGTCTTTTGGTTTTTTTTTTTTTCTTTTTAATTTAACTAAGATGCAGCTGTGAAAACTAGATTCTTCTTTTGAACTCCTGTATTTACGTTTGCTTCTGGCAGCCCTGAGGAAATGTGATTGTTTTAAAACTTGCTGCAGAGTTTAAAAGGTTTTAATATGGGGGGCCAAAAGTAACATGTTACACAGTTCAGTGAATTTAGAGGTCCATACTGCCTCAACCTCTGTCTGTGGTGATCAGGTGAAGCTGGGTTGTAACTGCAGCATAGGTATGCTGGTGATTTCCAGTGATTAAGGCAACTAATAAAAAGATTAAGGAGTGAAATGGTTCTGAGCTTGACCAGACTTTCCCCAAGGTCAGGATCATTTTTGCACAAGGCAATGTGTCTGATCTGTCTCAAAGGAAAACATTCAAGGTTTTGGTAGATATTGCCTCTATATAATTATCTTACATTTGAAGATAGATGGAAACCAAGACTGTTTTTTTCAAGGTGTACCAACTAACACACTGGTCAGTGTAATGCACAAAATAGGATTCCTGACACGGGTAATACTTAATGCAGAGGTGCCATTGCCACAAAGCAAAGTGGTCACACTTGTGGCAACAAAGTCAGCAGCCACTGGCCTCAGGTAAGTGTGTGTCACCCCAGGAGCAGAGTGTCAACCTGCCTGCTGGTTTCCTTTGGGGAGGTTTCCTTTGGAGCACCCCTGTAGGTTTTTGTGTGTATCATCTATGATGGTGGAGCTAAAAGTCAAACATGAAATCTTAGAGCAAAAATTAGTCTCACTCATAATCTCAATCCTAATTAAAGAAAGGTTTAAACTGAGTTTTAATCTGCTAGTTAATGTGAGTTAGCATTGATTCATTTAAACACTATCACCATATCAAAATGAAAAGAACTAAAGGCCTTAGGTTTGCTTCAGAGAAATACTTAGGCACATCTTTTTATATGCACGTGTAAGTAGTTCTGCTAGAATCAGTGGGACTGCTTATCCAGCAGGAATGTCCCTTTGTACACTGCTGGATCAAGATAACGAGTGATATATGGCCGGTGATAAGTTTTATGTTTCAGCCAACACAGATGGTGTCATGGGCAAACTCCTATTGTGTTTTGATCACCGAAGCTTTGATCCTGCTTCCACTGCGTCTGGAAATCAGCATTACTTGGCTTCACGTGTGTGAGTGCAGGGGCTGCTCTTTGGTGAAGTGGTGGGAAACATTGCTGCAGAATCTACAGCTGCTGCCTCCAGAAGGAGTCCTCGGGACCAACTTCCAAAAAGCACTAGACTGGTAATACAAGTGAAGAAGGGAAGGAAAATGTTATAAATATCTCTTATGTAACATTCAGTTAATTAAATGTCTGTATCAGATCAGTGTTCTCACCTGTTTTGCTTTATTTTGAGGAGGAAGAGATTACATGCCAAGCTCTCTTTCATCTTTTTTTTTAACCTGGGGGTACAAGCAAGATCTGATGGCCAAAACAAAGTCAGCCATTGTGTTGCAGCCTACGCAAGGGACTACCCTAAAATACTCTGGGTTTTGTAGTTCTACTTACAAGTGGTCCCCAAAGCATGGGAATTTGTGAAAAGGAGCTCTGTCCTAATTAATCCCAACATTATGTTCTCAAGTTCAGCTCCATGCTAGTGAGAAAGGGATAAAACCATGTGACCAACCAGGGTAAGATGATTGTCACTTAAATACAGTTTTTTCTATATGCTGATGTAAATCAACCATACCCAGTGAGGACTCTCCAACCTTTTCACCAGTATGACTTCAGAATTTGTGTAAATTGTACAGAGAAGAGCTACTCTGGTGAGATATCCGTGCAACAGTTTTCTTTTTTACTTAGGGTTCAAAGTTCTTCTTTGCCTAAATTTTGATGCTGGGAGTGGGAAAAGTGCCCAATTGTGTTAGTATCCATGTTCAGTCTTCTCGGTACAGCATGTGCCTGGCTCTGCTGGCCTGAATGTCACTGAAGAGGAATGTGTGTGGGCCATGGACTGCTTTCATCAGCAATATTTGCTGATCACTGCAGTGCTTACAGTGGCAGGAGATCACAGCCCTGTTGCTTTTGGGGATATGTCAAGGAGGATTTGGGAGGGAACTGTCCAGAACGACATGCTCTGGTGTGTGGAGGGTCAGGAGAGGAAGCTGAGTTACTACGAGTCCCCTTTAGTAAAAGTAAAAGCAGGTTTTCATAAAAATATAGTTGTTGTCCCAGAGAGGAAGGGACATATGAGAAGCCATGGTCCTCTTTCTGAGGAGGCTCATGCTGCTGAGATGATTGTGCCAAAGAGTAAACCATCACTCTGGCACCATGAGATCTCAGTCTGGCAGGACTCTGGCTGCATATTTTAGAGGTTAAAATACAGTTTTAATGATACAGTCCAGTGATGAGGAAGGGCTGAGAAAAATCTCTGTAACATTCAACGGAAAATGGAAGGAGCAATAGCATGCGTGATGCGTGAGAGAGCTGAGTCCACAGTCAGCAACAATGCTTGAGAACTTGAGAATATGGAACAGAAATATGAGGTTTATTTTCAAAATATTTTTTCTTCAGAGACCTTTATTTGTTTAAAATTTCCTAAATCTAAAAGAAAATAAGGACCCTGAACAGATGGGACATCACCTCCACCTCACAGCTCCACTGTATATCCCTCTGTCCCCTGAGGAGAGCTGTAATCAGGCAGCAGCAACGAGGTGCACTGCAGCCCAAACCTGGGAAAGAGAAGTTCTGGCTTGCACAGCTGCCTGGAGATGTGCATTCTCCTCACAAAGGGTGGCTGTGCAGAGGTCATTGATATCCCAATCCTCCTCCAAAAGTGGGGTTACTAAACCTTTGCCTTCTGGCCAGTATGCAAGAGGCCTGTTTGATCTCTTGTTTGTACATGATTTCACTCATCCCCTTCCAGAGGAACTCACTGTCCTGTTGAAGAAAGCCCTCCCTCCTGAGACACAGCACAGACCCGTGGTGGGTGATCCTCTGCACACATGTTTCTAGATAGCAAGTTTGCCAGAGAGAAGTGCACATCCCTTCCCACTATTTGCTATGTTGGGGGTTTTGACAGCTGCACTGCAAGTTCCTGTCATTGGTGGGGAAGAGGCATTGACAGAGGACAGAAGTCCTCATCTTGGATATATCATTTCTCTTCTCTTTAAAATATGCAAAACAGTCACCTTAAACTAGACATGAGTCAGACACGGATGCTTAAGATCCAGATTTTGGTTGTCCTCTGGAGTTTGGACCTTTAGTTCAGGCTTGTTTGATAGCAAGGCTTGACCTGGGGTCAGGACACCCAGGGAGTATGCATCCCAGCCCTGGCCAAACTTCGCTGTCTCTGGGTCAAGGGCTGGGAAATGACTTGTGGGTCTCTTCCAAATCACTCATCATTTTTCATCACCTCCCTACTGGTTCTTGATATTCCCTTCACTCCCTATAGTGAAGGATTTCTTGAGTCCTCGAGAGGACGTTCAGACACTCTGGGACATTATACATTGTCAATTTCTTCTTATTTCTCTTAATTTCTCCTTTTCTCCTCATTAGCCTTTAATGTTTTAATTTTTTTTTAATGCCCAGTATTTATTTTTGGGTTTGGGAGATATATTTTCACCAGCTGATCTGGGAGATAACAGAGAAACTAGGCTATCTTGATTTTCTGCCTTAACTGTCAGTTTATTTAATTCTTTCTACTGATCCTAACTTAACACCCTGAAAGAATTTAAAATAATTTACTTTCCTCCTGCAGTATCTCCCCTCCAGACACCCAAAGATGCTCTTACAACTCCACAGATCATCCTTTCTCCCTTGCATTTTGGCCAAAACAGAACTCACAATTCTTTTGCTATAATCCCACATAAATCAGTCTCTCTAGCCACTCTATCATTTTGTGGTGCTTCTCTGAGTTCCTTCCAATTTGTTCTCACTGCTGTTACTGAGCTGTCCAGAACTGAATGCAATATTAATATTCCGCACACTGTATATAATGCCTGTCAGGCAAAGATTAGGAGTTTTATGAAGATTGATTATTTAAACCTTCCAATACCACCAGTGATCATGGAGTCACTGACTATTATTACCCCAAATCTGAAAAATTCCATTCATCCACTTATCAAGGTCAATTCATGTTTCTGATGGTTGAGTGAAATGTTAGCTTTTCTTATCCTCACTACAGTGAGGGGTAAGCCAGTAGACTTTGGCATCCAGCCACAAAAAGCCTCGTATCGTGACAGCTTTATGGTATTTGCAGGCTGGGGCTGCCAGCCCCAGGTTCAGTGTGTGCTCTGCTTGTTCACTGCATGGGAGGGTTCAGTGCTTCAGGCTGAGGAGCCAACCTCACGCCAGCATGTTGGGAGAGGAGGCGCTCAGTGAGCAGACAAAAAATGCTAATGGGAAAGACGGGTTTCAAATCCAATAGAGTGGAATCTATGTCCGCTCTTTACTCCCCAAAACAGAAATGGGACATGGGGGAACAGGGCACTTCACACAACCTTTCTGAGGTCAGCAGTCATTTTTTTGTCTGCATCCAACAGCTTAAGACAGCTGCTCTGCCTTTCCGGTCTGCTGCTCAGGTTTAAGGTCCTGCAATACTTCAGTTTCCAGATCTTTGATTTACATTGAGTAAAGTACTTTGCAAGGAAGGCTGCAACTAAAACATTTCAAAATTGGATGTTAAAACCTGTATATAAAATAGATGTATTAAGATCAGCATTCTATGGCTGAACATGCTGCTTTAATAGAGATGAACAATTTTTCACAGCTCCTGCAAACATGTAGAAAAGAGAGGTAGGCTTCAGGTTTTGCTTATATGAAACCTTGAAATATGCTGGAAGAAAAGAACCTACATATGTGTGGTGTATGTTGAAAAGATTTCAAGGGGCCATAGTTATGTTATCTCCTTTTTCCAGATGCCTTCCAAATGCTAGGCTTCTGAGGGCTGTGTCATGGCCTCGGGAGGGGGCTCCCATGAAGGACCAGCCAGCCCTTTGTGCAGTAACACGGGAATGCATCATGCTCTTGGCCACAGAAAATGCTGGATATATGTCGTGTTCCATACACCCTTGTCTTCTGCGTGAAATGCGGCACAGATGGAACGAGAATTGGCAGTGTTCTGTTTTCATGAAAGTAAATTACCAAAAAATAACCAAACAAAACAATTTTGCATAAAGCATTTTAACAAAAACATGTGTTTCTCCAATTCTACAGAGAGTGGAGTTTATATTTTAATGAAGAACCCTGTCCTACCTGTAGACTTGCTTGGAAAAAACCCTGATTCCACCACACGCTCTGTATAGTTCCCCAGACATTTCCAGGATGGGGTCAGCAGTATCTAAAGCTTATTTGTTTACTTGTCATTGGCAGAAGAATGAGACTTTTCAGACATGGCTATGCTTGGGAGCCTTTCCTGCTGTTCTCTGCCCATAGACTCAGGCACTATCCCAAACTGTCAGATAACTATTGCCACACAGTCTGGCAAGTTGGTGAATCCCACTGTGGGATCAGTCAGATATATTTAAGTCTAACCCAGTACTTGAGCTTATCAGACGCTGTAGTGTAGAAGGGGGAATGACCAGAAAAAAAAATGTAGGTGATTATCTGGAAATAAACAGAAAAATGTAGATTTGCCATGACAGTGCAAGCAAAAAGCAGCTTAACCATTTCCTGGTTTTCCTCAGTATCTTTGCAGGTGATGGGTGAAAGTAATGAAAGACCAAGTAGTGTGAAGTCATTTCCTTCATTGTTAATGTCCACTTGCTGATACTCAAGACAGCAACTTGTACCACTTAAATGTTTGTACTTGAATGTGGAGCCACTGATCGCTGTGGTAGGAAGCTGTAAATTAGGATGGTGGCTCAAGAGTGTCTGCTCTGAGATCTAGTGGTGCTAGAGGTTGTTTGCTACACTGGGGGAACAGAACTCTTCTGAAGCAAGTCCAAGTTCAAAATCAAGTCTCTGTTCTGAAGGAAGCAATAAGTGATAAGTGTGAGATATGAGACTGAAATTATGGGCTGCTAACAACTCTCAAAGGCTTCTAGATTTAGTTCCTGGAGCTATCCTGGGCCAGATTTTCATGCCAACAAGTTTCCTGAGGAAAATATGTCTGTTGTACACTGATGAGAGCACTGCAGAATTGCCATGGAAAACCAATCCATACGGAGTGCTTTCCAATAGTGTTTAAAGTTAATGGAAAGGGTCCAGTGGTTTAATTGTGCATAGTACAACACCCCTCTCTGAAAGGTTGCCTGGCTCTGCTAAGTTCATGAAAAGGACTGAATCAAATTCTTCTAAACTTGCAGTTCTTAATGTGGAGCAGGAAATTCCCAGTTAACCTCTTGTCTATTTCCAACTGCTCTTAATCACAATTCTATCACTAATTTGCTGATCTAATGACTTCTTCAGAACATCTTTTAGCAAGTTGTTATGCATATCGGAAGGTAACACTGGCTTTGTGCAGCCTTTATGAGCTATTTTAGATGTGAACAGTGGTGCCAACTTACTTCAGATTCACGAATTGCAGAAAGAGAAATTGTTGACAGAACTTCTTCATCATTAAGTTTCAAGAGAGATGTTAGCACTAATTTGATTTTTCCTGCACAGTTCTCATGGTATGAGGGCTAAGTAACTTTTTCCCAAAGGAAAAAATTTTGAGAATACCCGACAGAAAGTTTGGGACTTCATTTTTAACCAAACTGTCCCACAGTTACACCAGTGGCAACAGTCTATTCTTGTGTATGATTGTGGCATTTTTAGAGGATTTAATCTATATAGTATCTGTACCAGCTAAGGATTTTGGCATTTTCACACAGCTCCTGCCAAAACGCAGCTGCCTGCATATGATATTTTGCAGGCACAACAGCCTTTACATGCATTGGCCTTTAAGTATAAACTGGGATATTAAAGAGCAATAGTGGCTAGAAAACGTAACAACACCAGTGCAAAGAGATCTGCCTTCAGGATATTATTTCTGTACACAGAGCATTAGTGTTTGGAGCATTGTGCAATCCATGACTGAGAAACTCTCACCTCACTGGTTAGTTTTTGATGTCTCAATGAGGCATGAAGACAGCAAATCCCTTGGTGGTTGGCAGGAGACATTGATTCATTTCACGGGTCTCAAGAGGGCAAAGACCAAACTTAATAACCTGAGAAGTGAACGTTTTGAGAAGTCTGATATGGAGTCAGGCCTCCTATTTGAGCTCCTGACGCTTACTCAGCTGAAAGTTGTTCTCTTTGTGGAAATTTCTGAGAAGGCCAAAAATAACAGCATTCTGTTCCTCTTTGGAATTCCCTACGCCCGTCCTTTCCATTCAGGAGTTCAGGATGCTAAATGAAGGGCCCAACCTCTGCTTCTTCTCTTGCCCCCCTTGACTCCATGCAAGGATGTCAGGGGAGGTGAACCACAAGCACAGCACGGAGGTAGTCTGTGTTTCATCTTGGGAAAGGGTGACTCCATGAACCATGTGCCAGTGTGCCCCACTCCTTGTTTAGCTCCTGATCCTGGCAAAGGCCACTGGCTCTCCCTTCCCCATGGCCAGTGGTACACAACTTTTGTGACATTGAGGACTACTGCTCCCATCAGGTCATCCTCCAGTTTCCAGGGAAAGCAGTAGACAGAAAGAAAAAGTAGGATCAGAGTTTTTATCGCAATCTTCAATAAAGCAACTTGAAGTTTCAGTGGGAAATAGCAATTATTTATCAAAAAGAACTGCAAGTATCTTACAAGCAGAACTAGGGTGTTTCAGATTTCTAGCCTACCAGGAGGAATCAGAAAGAAAGAAAACAAAGGAAAGCAGAGATTCTAAAGAAATCTTTAATTAGACAAAGATTTCTCCCCAAATTCCACCCAAGCTTCTCAGGCCTCAGGTTCCTATAGACAAAGTACTTCAGAAGGACCAGAGAAAGCTGGTAGGAAAACCACTAAAACCTGGGAAATCAGATTGAATATGGACCATGTGAATCTGAGCTATAACAGCTTAAAGTAAGACTGTCAAAGTGAGCAGAGATTTTCTGCTTGCAAAGCTCTTAAAGATAGCTCTAAAAGTCAGGAAATGGTCATTCTTTGATGTCTAAACTTTCCCTTACTTCCTATATTTTTTATTTGGTGACTTCAGTTTGTATTTGTCAAACTGGACCATCTTATTCTGGTTTGATACGCACTGCTGTGGTGCAAGTAGGAATGCAGCATATGTGTAGCACACTATTTAAGCACACTAAAAAACAAAAAAAAAAAGCATTATGAATAGAGGCTTTGGAAGGTGTTTAAAACTATGCTTATGGTGGTTCAATGAAATTTAGGGTGGTAGAGTGACTGACATTAAAGGGTACAGAAAAATATAATGTCCTTCCCATGGGAAAAATGTAATTTAATCACTAAAGACAAACAAACATTTGGGACAAGCAGTTGAAATAAAATTTAACAGAGTTTATTTTTTAAAGAAAACCATGGGTTTAGAAATGCTGAAAAGCTAACTTCAGTTTTTGTTTTGACCTTATTCTTGGCATATCCTTTTCCCACAAGGGCCTGTGGTGCCCCATGGTCCATGAGGTCTCATGGCCACTCCCTGCCACCCCTTATCCATGGGTTGGGCCACGCAGGAGGCTGCAGGCAGCCGACCGTACACGGATCCTGCAGCACAGTGCAGACACGAGGCATCACGTCAGCGTTGCTCAAAATCCTGCGGGTCTTCTGCTCCTCGTTTAGTGACTTCTGTGGAAAATTCCACTGGAAATAATCCATTTAAATGGAAAATGTTTATAATATTGAAACAGACCCATTTTTGATAAGAGAAAGTGTGGGGGTAGAGGGATGCTCTACTCAAAATACTTCAACTAACTCTGCTTAACAGAATAACTACTCATCTATTGGTCTAAAAACAATGGATTTACTATATTTCTTGTTAAATAAAGTTCCAGGGAAAAATACCCACTAATGAAGCAGGAACAAAACTCAGCTTGCTTTTATTTTTCATCCAAAAATAACAAGTAACTGCAAGTTTTAAAACAATGAGCTATACTGCTGGAAAGACCTAAATTTCATTGTTTTGTTTCAAAATTGTGTTTTGCCAGGAAGTAAAATGACCTGCATCAGAAGAACTCAACATCGCTTCTTAAATGCTTCAAGGTGATTGAAGTGCTTCAGGTTAATCCACACTAATTCTTTCAGTATGTCCTGGTTTTCTCAAAAATCCAGAAACATTTTTTGGCAAAGCCCTGTTAACATAACCCTAATTATTGCAATTTATTGAGATTTGTAATGTACTTAGGAAACAGAGTTTATCAATTTTAATGAGGCTTCACACTCAGTAGAATGAAATATCTGAAGTAACACCTGGATAAAAGATTCCCAAATCTCTTGGACAATTCCAAAAATCTTACATTTCTGTACGTATTTCCTGCAAGGCAGGCTGGCAATTGTGCACACTCTATTAGAAATGCATGATCAGAGCACACACAGCTCAGCAATGGCATATTAACTTCTCCTGAAAGACCAAAATGAGATCTGCTATTCCTGATCACATCAGGCCACAGTATGTGGGTCGTTCATACTCGCCCAGTGACTGACTGAGCAAATGATGTGAAATGATCCATTCCTGCAGCTCTGACCTCATGGTACTGTGAGGGGCCCAGAAGGAGACGGAGTTCACTGAGATGTCTTTTCAAAGTTTATTTCAGATTTGGTGGAGCATGAGTTCTTCTGTTTAGAATGTTATTATCTAATCTGTTCTCTAACATGTTGCATTATAAACAAACACTCGTCTTCTCTTTCCAGACACAGAAATGTCCTCTATTCCCTCCACCTTTGTACAATGCATTCCAGCCACAAACACTGTTTTTTCACTATCCCTGACATCCTGTTTAGAATGAAGAATGACTCTCTGTTTGGCCTGGGTATGGTTATTTACAAGTGTTTGTAAAATGTCTAGGACCTAGAAGGAAAAGGGATAAAAAAGGCCAAAAGGACTGAAAGTGGGAAAGGACTATTAGCAATTGTTTGTTTTATTAAAACTAAAAGTTAATTCTGGTTCTGTTTAAAAAAAATAAACCCATATATTTTATTGCATGTGCTTGGGCCCAGCACAGGCTATTTTGGCCAGAGGGCTGCAGTGAAAGGTGGGAGTTTTTCCACTGATATCGTGCAGGGTCCAATTAAGTGAGTGATGCTTACAAGATTCATCACAGCTCAACAATTCATGGACTGGCATTAATCTGTCATGTTTCATTTCTGTTTCTTTCAGTGAAGTCTGTAATGATGGAGCCTGTGCATGTGCCAGCCCCAGCTGGTCCTATGCTGGAGGTTTTGATCTGGACAGCAAGGCTTGGGCAGCAGAGCCAGGCTGAAAGCCCATGTCCTTCTTCCCTCACTGCTACCCCACTAACATCTTAAGCAAAAGTCCCCTCTAGAAATACGCCATCTTTCAAATTTTTGCAGCTTTCTCACAGAAATGTGCACTTGCTTTTTACTTTAGAAGGTGGTCTGAAAATAAACATAACTTCTAGGTCCTCTTAATCAAGAAGTCCACAGAATTTATTTATTTATTTACCCAATTTTGAGATCAGATCAGTCATGAAATTCTCTTTTTTTCTGCAACTTTAGGGGCCTCCAGCCTTTCTATAACATTTCTGCTGCTTAGGTGTCTCTGCTTGCTGTCTAGTAATGCTCTTTGTTCAGACACTTCCTTATCTTCTGAGTCTCTCTTCCTAGGAAACAGTAGGTATATTTGCACTTGGGTTTTTCCCATCTTCACTCTTTTGTACACTCTGTCCTCTTTAGGTGGAGGAGATGGGAGGGAAGACACCAAAAGTGTAGGGAAGGAGAAAAAGTGAAACTCTGCCTGCTCTAATCTTTTGCTCCAGGTAAAGCTCAAGTTCCAGATATGGGGCCAGAAGCACATATGTCTTGGTCAAAAATTAGCACTAACCTGGTTTTCCAACATAGAGTTTCTCTTCTCAGTTTCCATCTGGAAAATTTAACTTTCCTAACATTTGATATCTTCAGAAAGTTTCTGGTTTTGATAAGGCTGTGTTTTCTGTCAGAAGAATTTTTCAATTTCACACTTTTGATCAGATCCAGCATTGCACATACTCCACTCTGCTCCTGTGCCTTAGAAAACTTACATAAAAACACTCAACACAACCAAGAGTCTTTTGTAGTTTTCAGCTAATTTCTTTTTTTTTTTTTTTTTTGACAGAAGGAGGATACCAGAACACAGTGACCCTTGCCTTGTTATTGTTAGGCTTTTTTTCCTGGGTGCTGGTATCTTCTAATGAGTCAAGAAAATGTTTCTGTTCATGGTACAGTCCTGCACAGTCACTCCCAGTCTTATCATCTTGCTGCCCCATCCCACTGTTTCCTACAAATGTGTGCGTGTGTGGTGTTTCTGTCTCATTATTCCTATTATCCCTTTGAGGCAGAGGGTCCATGATCAAAGCCAGCAAATTGGATTTAACGAGTGAAAACCAGAACTAATGCTACTACAGAAAGCCATATCAGATCTTTAAGAAGGACATGCTATGGAATTTACTGAGCCATACCTCTTATAAACCTGTTGCAGTCTGACCATGGAGATTGCTGGTAGGCTTCTAGGTATTATATAGGCTAAATGCACTTAATTTGCAAGACAGAACAAAAAAGCCAAGAGTTTTGTGTGTGTGGTCTGATTGAGGAGCACTGTTTTCTGTGTTATTTAATTTGGAGAAAGGAAAGCATATTATGGGTCAGTTTATTTTGTTTTATAATTCACTACTCAGTAGAGAAAAGAAATGCCTTCAGGGCTCCAATTTGCGTGTAGCAGCATCACTTGGACACTTCAATGTGCAGGACACAGAAGTAAAAACTTTCCACTCCAGCAATAAGAAGTTCCCATCAGAGAGGAGCACCTGAGCTGGGGCTGCCAATGGCCACTCCAGGAGGTGTGCATGGACTTGGTTTTAATTTCTCACTATGTGATGTTCAGAGGGTCTTAGTTTAGGCTCATTACATTGCATGTTGAATCAACAAACAGTGCTTGATAAGCAAGAAGAAGATTGATAGCAATGACATATTGTTTGGGACAAATCCACTTTCACTGACTTCCTGCAATCCTGTGGGTCCATGTAGAACATGTGTCTACGGTGGTGGGCAGCAGCTGTCTTTAGCCAAAAAGAAACAAAAGAAAATGGAATTGTTCATCACCTGCTTAGCAGTTTCCACAGACACACAGGGGTACATGGGTCACGTGAATGACGGGGGTATTGAGCTTAACAATGACCTTTCCCTTGTCTGGAGCTGATGCACAGAGGCCATTAGTCCTGGTTTTGTTGCTATTTGTCAGTGAACTGGGTTTTCATTGAACCAATATTTTGCATCTAGTTCTCTAAATTCTTTTATGTATATTTTGTTTCCAAAATTGCTCTTGGAGGTTTTGTGGTATTGCTTCCTTATTGCACCACAGCCCCAGTGTGAATGCAATGGGAGGACAGAAAGCACCAGAAATAAAGGATAAGGGAGGCAAAAGAAATATCAGTTGGGTTCTTGGAGTTCCTGAAGGATTACAGTGTCCCCAGGAGAGCTGAAGGCAGCTTGGTTACTCTCTGTGAGGCAGCCACAGCCAGTCCTGTCCCTTGGGTCTGCCCAAGGCAACTTCAGCCAGAGGCATCAACCCACAGCTGGCAGGAAGGCTGGGATGGGAATTCTTTGAATATAAGCAAGCAGGGTTGTTGCCAAGGCTGAAAAATCTCATCTGTTTTACTCAGAAACAAGAGGAACCACAAACCTCTATAGACATTCTGTACAAACACTTTTAGATGCTTGAATAGTACATGGCACCCTGGTGTTAGCTCAGACACCACTCAAGAGAAGAGTTACTCAACATAGGCATAAAATTATTCTTGCTTCTGTAGCAGATAGATTTAGTCAAACCTAATGTGCAGCAAAATTCTTGTGTTCACAGTGGGGACCTTTTTGTGGCTGACTTTCCCAACAGAGTACTGGGAGGGGGACAGTGGCCGAGCACTATGATGGCCAGGCAGGGAGCAGGCAATAGACCTGCCTGAGACAGCTCTGCTCTCAGTCCCTGCATGTGAACTCTACTGTTTGTTTTATTGGTGCTGCAGGCTCAGGCCAGCAAGTGCATGCTACTTTCATGCCATGCTTTCAGGGCTTAAAACCACCTTAGGGAAGATGCAGTTGGCATAGGAGGGTGTTCTGTCCATGAGGGGACACTTCCTCTGGAATGCCTTGTTTTTTATGGGTTTTTGGGCTCACTGGGCTCATGCACCTACAGAGGGAAAGGGAATGTAAGTGATCCTTGCAGAGGGCTGCAGTGACTACCTATGGTCTGGTAAAGCCTGGCTTTGCAGGGCTTGTAGGTTCCTGGGCATGGCTGGTGCTTGATCTGCAGCCTCAGGAGCACTGCTGACAGGAGTGGTGCTACTGAGAGCAGGAAAGTGAAGGAGTAAGGAGGGTGAAGTGTTGTAAGCTGGAATCTGGCTACACTGAGCATTTCTGCACTTGCAGAAGTTGCCATGGTATTTTAATAACTGTGAGTGATTTAATGGCCCATCTGGAAGAGAGCAGCACTGGTACAGCTGGGTTTGTGCCACACACATCACTACTTACAGTTTTGTAGTGAGGCAGTTTTCTTTTAGAAAGAAAGGGGAACTTATTTTGTGCCTCCTTGTATACCAGCGTGTCCACCTGTGTTGTCAGGTCTGTCCTTTTTTGTTCCCCGGTTACAGACATACTGTGTCTCCAGCTTGCAATGTTCTTCACTTACAGCAGTGGACCAGGGCAGATGTAGAGAGAATGCAAATTGGGTACACTTGCAGGACATGGACAAATCCTTCTCTGCCCTTCTGTTTGTCATTCAGCTCAGATGGAGCCAGAGGCATTGACTTGCATTCAGCAAAAGCTTGTGTTCTGCTCAGCTTTCTGTGAACAGTGGCAGAGAAAAAGTGCTGTTCCCACTCTTCACGGGCCTTTGCAATGGCATCTAGGATGTCTTCAAAAAGTTCTGTCCTGAAGCCCAAAGCCCACTGCCCAATGCCTCTTGGTTAATGTGGTTTTTCTGATTTATTTCAAAACTTTTCAGCTTCAGGCTGGTACAGACTGTACTGAACAATCCAGTTTCAAAATGCTGCCCTTGCAACTGTTATGCAGTTGTTTTCTAGTCCTTTCTTCTAATTCTCCTTGCCTTTTGATAGGGGCTATCAAGAGACTCAGGAAACAATAAATAGAAATGTTATTTAAGTTTATCTTAGGAGTATATGGGATGTTGGCCCAAGGAACTTTGCTGATTATCTTGGCTAGCCTCGGACATTTCCTTTGGCATGCCTATAATTGCTTTAAGAAACATGTTCATGCTGAGCCAACTTCTAATACTGTAGTTCAACTACTTGATTTCAGATATATGGCCAAGTTCTGCCCCCTGCCTTACTGGGATTGCCCCAGCATAACTAAAGCCTAATTTGTTCCATAGGTCTCAGGTATGTGATTTCTTCACTGCAACTCACTCATTGCTTTCAGGATATTTGTGTCTTGAATGAAATTTTAAACTTCTGGAAGAGATAGTTAAGAGGAGGGAGAGGGAGAAAAGCAAACTACACAATATATCTAACAAATATGTGACATCTAATTTAAAAATCTGTTGCTTTCTTTCAACAAAAGGGGAAGAAAGCAATGCAGCCATATTCCCTCTTTCCCCAGGATATTGGCATGAGTCCTGGATCCACTGACATTTATAGGGAGATGTAATTAATTAACTTCAAATACCAGATTAGCTCATGGATTCAATATATCTCCATTCTTATGTGAACAGAAAAAAGCTTTTGATTAACGATCACAAGCTTTCTCAGGAATTTGAGGGCTTTTACTTACTAGTGACAGCTTTTTCTGGGGTTCTACATCATCAGTGCACGAAGTGGCCTCAAAGTCAGTGCCTGGTATTCATTACTGGTACTGTAAATGAAGCCTACAGGCTGCAGGCTTGGTCCTGTTGAGTCACTTGCAGTTTAATCACTGACTTCAGTGGCACCCAGATTTCATCCTGATGCTTCTCTTGACAAACTTCTTTAACAAACAAAACAGAAAACCCTACACGACAAAAGGCTATTGCCTGCTTGAAGAGCCAGTGAAGTTAGGCAGAAGGCATTGTCTAGTCTGAAACATCAATCCAAACCCAGAGCTTAAGGAAAGGAGCAGGTGAGGCTGGGCACAGAGTGAGGGCAGATGTGGCTGCAGGAGATTGTCACCATGCATAAACTGTCAGTGGCGCTCTCCAGACTTCAGGCAGTAGATTATAGCACTTTGCTGTCTTTCAAAGAGTGCTTATTTCAGGATGCTCCTACAGTTTCAAATACATCCATGGATCCTACTCTCTCAGACGTTGCAGCAGGACAGGTCTGGAGTCCATTCACACTGCTGTGAATCCAGCGCTTCTACAACTAAATATACTGCAGATGCAGTTCAGTTCTTCCAAATCACAAGGGACATGTTCTAGCCCTAAGACCAGAAACACAACTACTCCATCTATTAACAGGCATGGCAAAGCACAGTCTTGTTCAGTCTAGTCAGTCACAAGACCTGAGCTAGGACTGCTCACAGAGGCCTGGACTCTGATTTCTGCACAAGGTCACTGGCCATTTGATGATGAGCCATTTTCTGGTAAGTCTGTATTGTGCCACTGAATCACACTGTCTTGCCCAGTCCTCCTTTGTCTGCAGGTCAGGGAACATCCAGCAGCAGATCAGAGTCTCCTCTGGGGCCAGCTGCACAGACTTCCTTGTTTTGTGCTCTTCAGGGGTGAGGTGTTAATATTTTATCTGGTGGCAAAATGTGTCTGAGAAGCTCCTGGTTCTGGCAGGTCTGCTTCTCTCCCCTACCACTGCACGTGGGCAAATTTTGCTGGCAGCCTAGGTAACACCTGATTAGTTTTGGCAACTTGAGCCATTTCACTGATACAAGAATGAGGTGGCCCTGCCTGAGCACCCCTGGGAATGCTCAGGCAAGGCTCAGAACCCCTACACCTTAGTTCTGCAGTCATACCTTCAGGAAGACAGACCTCCTATACAGCAGATGTGGTTCAGTAAAATGATGCAGCTTTGGCAGTCAGTAGCTCAGACAAAAATCTTGTGCTGGTTTCCCTCTTGAGCTGAATTTCATTCACAGAATAAAATTAGCTGCTTGTTTTCCTGGCTTGTTTGGGCACAGTGAGGTTTTTCATGGGGTTTCCACTGATTAAACCTAATGAATTTCCATTGCCATCAGCTGAGTCCAGACAGGCTATTCCAGGCTGGCAGGAATGAGTTACGGAGCAGTGCACATGGTATCTTACATGTTGATGTTGGTAAAGACCCATTTTAAATGAGCGCTGTGGTCCTGATTCTGTACCCAGCTTACATGGCATAAATTGTGAGAGATCCTATAGAAACAACAGTGTTTCTGTAGAACAGAGAAGAGAGGTCCCCACTTAGATTTCCCTTTAAATATTGCATCAGGCTTCCAATGCAATATACATTTTTACATATGTTAGTACAGAGAACGGACACTTCCTTGGGAAGCCCTTTATTTGGCTAATGGTATCTCTGAAATAATAAATTCCTTATGTGAAAAACCATAGTCTGATCCACTGTCAAGCATGTGGAATGGGTTCCTCTTCTGGGTCCAGACGAAATAGCTTAATAGGCAGTCACAGACAGACCTGTGAAAGTATGTGGATTTTTCACTTCAATCTGCAGTACTTGGGAGGACAATGACTCAGTCCCAACAATACTTTTCAAAATGAGGACTATTGAGCCTGAGTTTTCTTGCACTGACACTGTTTTTTTAGCTTTGTAAGTGCTCCATTCACTTCTACTGGGATTTTAATTAAGCCAACTTTTAGGGCTGAAGATGGCGTCAGGTCTCCCAGCTGCCCTTAGGAAGGAGCCATGTAACTTTCTTCTGGGTGTAAATCAGGAGTGTTGTGGGAGAGGGCCCATCAGCAAAACATGAATTCTGTTTATGTTACCATGTTCTGGCCTGCCCTGATGAATTCTCCCACTTCAAAGCCGGACAGCACCTAAGAGCTTTAGAAAACTTTTGGCAAAGGTCAGGGACTCCAGCAAGTCCTCGCATCCTTCCAGGTGAGAACGTGGTTCTGTAAACATACTGTGGGGAACATTTGCAGGAACATTTGTTCTGAAGTTTGGAGTAACTTGGCGCTTAAACACAGTCATAAACTGTTTCCATCTTCCAGTCCCCTTGCACCAATCACTTCGATCTATTCCATTTTTAAGAATGATTCATTTTTAAAAATAAAATGTAGCATATGAGCAGCTTCCAGCATGTGTCAGGAAGAGATAAGTCACCCAAAGCTGTGATGGCCCACCAGGGTGCCTTCAAGGGATTCAGACTACTGTCTACACAGTCCTTATTAGGATCTTTTTCTCCCTCCCTCTCTCTCTCTCTCACTTCCTTTTGGCATTTGCTCTGTAAGCTGAACAGCACCTGAGCCGGCATCATGAACCTCATCAGTCTTTATGGAGTTCAAATTGAGTTCAAAAGTTTTCATTAAAATGTCCCTTTCCTCTCTATCATTAGATAGCTGCAAACAGATGACTGGAGCTTCCTGACTGGAAAGGGTTGGTCAATGGCCTTATATCCGAGGGGTGAAGCCTCTCTACTGGGAAAGAAATCTTGGCTTAAATCGTCTGTGTAAGGACATTAAGTCAGAGCAGTGGAAGCTGGGTTAAGACTTGAAATCTTCTCACCATGATCTTGTGGGAAAGAGTTTTGTCCTCAAAAGTTTGGTATATGGGTTTCTGACTCCCTGTTCAGAGCTGATACGTGTGACTGGCTCTTTGCCTCCAAGCACCCAAGATGTTTAGCGCACATTAACTGTTTTTTTCGTGGAGTGAGATTTGCTCTGTCTGTTGGAATAGCACTGGGAACTGAAGGCAAAGAAGACGGAAGAGGATCTTAGTGAATAACCAACTTTCTGCTACAGCTGCTAAAAGCTTGGGATCATCCCAAATTGAAAAATATGCCTTCTTTTGATAAATGTGCTGACCCCCAGTCATACTGCACTTTCTCTGCCCAGAAGTGATGATTCGTTAAATTTCTGGCACTTTCCTTAAAGAAATCAAACACCAGTCTCCATGGTCCCAAGTTTGCTTTAGAGTGGGGAATGAAAACATGTTCGCCCTAAATATTTTGAAACCTTCTCTGTTCATTTCTTTAAGCCAAACCCAATACAGCCTTGCCATTTGCCATGCTTGCCCTAGCACAGCATTTTCCAGGAAATTATGGTTGCAGCTGAACCTTTGAGACATTCAGAATCCACTTCAGCTTGAGTTTGTGCTGTTTGTATTTCCTAATTGCTTCCTTTTTCAGAGGAGAAATAAGTAGAAACCTGCCTCGTAGATGGGCAAATTCTGGTTCAAGCCCTTCTCCAACTTTAAACTAGCAAAGAAAGTGCTCTGGTGTCACTGGAAAGCACAGAGGAACTGTTCCCCATCAAACTTCAGAAGTGTTTGAAAGGCTCTAATATCAGGCTTGAAGTTCCTGTTTGCTGCTTAAAAACCATGCAACACGATCCCCACCATGGCTAACCTGCCAAGGGCAGGTCTCTTGAGCTCCAAGCCTGTGCTGCTGCAAGCCAGCCCATCAGCTACAGCTGTAATGGTCCCATGGCCCCTTCTGACTGAAGGGAAGGGCAGCTCTGCAGGGTGCCCAGCAGCAAGCCTCTGAGGGTGTCTGCTTCCCAAGGGATTGCTGTACCCTTTGCAGAGCCCCTGGTACATTGATTCATTCATCCCCTGGCAGTTCATGGGCTCAGATACTTGGTTAGGCTGTGGCTCCACGAGCAGTCCATGTACAGACCCAGCAGGCAGCAGCTGGGGCTAATGCTGAAAGCTCTCCAAGTTCCCCTCTGCCCCTCAGCTCCTTCTTCCTTTCTTATGACAACACAAGAGGCACAACAATAAAAACAAAGCCATGGCATCACTGTTGCTTCACTAATCCAGTGCACAGCAGACTGGCTGTGTTTCCTTTGGGAATAGGGTTGCCTGAAAGGGCTGTGGAAGAATATTTCCCTGGGGAGGTTTCCCTTCCAGTTGCTGATGCAACCCATTACTAAAGAATCAGAGGCGCTTTTCTGCCAGTAAATATTTTTATTGCAGTAGTAACATTGTTGAAGCCATGATGAAAGGATATAGGCCAGTCAAGGTTTGTAGGGAGAGATAACATCTTTTATTAGAGTAGCTAATACTGTAGGAAAAACCAGACACACTTTTGGAAGCAATATTATCCTTTATAATCTCACTGTTCCCCTTCCCCTGTGACCCCCTACCATCCTTCATCTGAAACAATAAATACTTATAAACTGGAAGGAAACTTGACCCTCTGGGGCAGGTAAGAGACAAAGGCTTGTGTCTGACTCCTGATCCCTGTACCTCTCCTGCTGGTATAAGTAAGGAATTGCCCGATGCTCAAGGGCATTGCATGGCCCCCGCCTGCCCTGCTGTTCTGTGACAGGAACAACAACAAGGAGAAAACCCTCTCACAGTGGCGTCAGTAATGAGCGCTTCTGATTAGAGTCCCTAGCCTGGCCTCTTTGTGCCCCTCCGTCAGCACCTTGTGGGTCAGTAAGAGCCCAATGGCAGCTGAAAGTTAGAGGCTCGTAATATTTTCATCATGCAGTAAAAGGATTTTAGGTTTGATATTAGGAAATCTTTTGGGGGCATGGTTACTGACACACCAAGAAGGATTTGTCTGGGGTTGTTGCAGGATCTCCTTTGCCGAAGAGCCTCAACAGCTTAGAGGAACATTTGCAAAAATGGCATTACACGGAAGTACCTTGTGAGGCCTGAGGGCAGGGAGATAGACCAGTTAAAGGTGATGATGGCTCCTTCCCTGAGAGCCCATTTTCATTTTGGAGTTCTCTATTTCCCTCCCACACCTTTGCAGGCCAGTCTCAGCTCTGCAGTCTTGGTCTGTTGATCTGGCACAGGGACCATGGAGCAGATTACAGTGCTCTATGAATTTGGGGTTGCATGCTTTCCACCTGGATGTCCTGTAGGAAAAATCATCACTGAGAAGGACAGCCACATGTACCATGACCAGAGCATTTTGTTGGCCTTCCTATGGCTGTCACCCAAGTGAGGCATCTCTAGCTCAAGGTTATGTAGTCACCAAGCCCTTTGTCAGACAAATACAGAAAGCATTTTCTCCACAGACCATGGTGGCCTCACTCTCCACAAATTGCCAAGAGATTTCAGAAGCAGGCCCCAGAGCAGCATCTTGTCAGAGGCAACAATAGGAGGCAGAGGAAGGAGAGAATCAGAATGTGGGTTTTGATAACACTTTTCAACACAAACAGAAGAGTATAATAGAGACCAGGCCTTGAGTAATTTGCTTAGACTAGGAATAACACCTACAGGGAATGGTGCAGAGTCTGGAGTGGCATTTGGATGTCAATGGGAATGCAACTGGTTTAGATTAAATCAATACAAGGATTTAGAGAATGGGGAAGACCTTGGTCTTGTGCTGATGGGGACAGAGGAGCTGCCATACCTGTTCAGAATGGACTCTCAGCTGCTTGAATGACCACATGCCATGTTATCTCCATGTTATTTCACACCACAGTAATCACCTATACATTGTGCTGCTCAGGGCAGAAATTGTCTGGGCAGTCTACTCAAATTAGGGAATATTGCCCCATTTCAGGAGCCAGGGACAGCAGCTATAGATGAGGACAGGCTACCCAGCTCTTGTTTGTAAATGAAGCTGTCTGTCACTTAATGGTTTTCCTTCTCTAAAGAATATGACTGTGTGGAAAACGCTTAGCAGAAAAATTTCTAATTGGTTCAGAGAAAGGAGGAAAGGGAGGAAGAAGGTAGGCAGTGATGGAGGGGTTGTGAAAACATGTCAATTTAAACAGAAACTTGTTTGCAGTGGTGTCAGAGTTACTTTTAGCTCTTGTTCTGATTCATATCAGCTTTTTTATTGCATTACAAATCTAGATTAATTTCATATTAGTGTTTTAGGTTAAGTTGGTGTTATTTAATCTGTACAATGTTTTAAAAGAAAAAAAAAAACCAACAGCTACTAGCCCTCTCTTGAGATGTTATTGTTATCCTAAATTCTTGCAGTTACTGGTTTTAATTCTTTTCAGGTTAAGTAAAATGTCCAGCTTTCCAGGACAAGGAGTATAGAACAGCTTGTTTTCCTGCCAGTTCCCTCTTACAGACTCTGTAAAAGTCAATCCTATCTGGTCCTTCACTTGTGAATTTTCATAGTGCTCGTCATGAAGAAGATGGGCTTCACTAGGGCCTGTCGTCTTGTCCTGCAGGCCCCTGGGGTTGAGCAGATGTTGCTTGTGGAAGGATTTTGAAAGGTTTTTGAATAAGAAGCTAATCCATAAGATAAAATAAAGAAATAAAATTTCAAAATGGATCAGAGGAAACACTTTCTTAGCCAATGTATGATCAAGCTACAAAATTCATTTCCCATAATATTGTGGACAAAAATGAAAAAAAAGAATCTTGGCAAGGTCCTAAAAGAAATGGATTTATCTATAGTTAACAAGCATATCCAATGTTGTAAAAAATGAATTATTTAAGGGTTTATTAAAACCTCTGTTTCTACATTGAAACTAATTTTTAATAGGACATGTAAGGAGGTCTTCTTAGAGCAGATAGTTTAATTACCTCCTGCTTTGGAGCATATCTTTCCCAAAAGGACTGGTGGCTACTAGCTACTGTCAGAAAATGAGGAGCCATGCTACATGAATTTTCTTCAGCACTGCCTTGTTCATACTCTAAAACTGAGTAGACATTGAGATAAAACATTTGGCAGTGTTTAAGAAGCAGTGGAAAATCTGTAGATAGCAAAAATAACCTGAACCTCATTGAGGGTAAAGCTAAGACCTCTCTTTTGAGGGCTGTGATTCTGCACTAGATAAATCAAGACCTTCATATATGGGTTTTTTTTTTTTTTTTTCTAGAGTAAAAGACTTAAGAATCTCAAGGATGGCCTGTGAGCTTGCAGAGCCATGTGACAGTCTACCTTTCCAATATATAGGGAAAGCAATTGCAGCAAGACCAATTTAAGATTATGATTTAAGCCTGAAGGGGGAATCTAATATTTTGCACCATGTATCCCAAACATCAGGAAAACTAAAAGAAAGATTAATTTCTTTCCATGGATTTTGACCCAATAAAATATTGTTATCAAAATGACCTGCAGGATATTTCAGCCCATTCTGCCTAGCACTGCAAGTCTCCTCTGGCTGAGCTGCTATGCTGATAGGCCTTATATTATTTTATGTTATCTCTAATGTCATCTGGCTGGTGTAATTGGAGCTGACTGGGTCTCTGACCTATTGAGCCTGCACATCTCTGTCTTCACACCTCTCTTGGCCACAGTAGCTGCTAAAAAGAACCCTGGGGACAACTGACATTCTTGACCACCAGCCCAAATGTGTCAGCTGAAAGGAAGACTATTTCCCAAATGACATCCCCTCTCCCACGGAGCTTTTGGCAGTCACCCCAGTGCCATCTCCAGTCAGGAATATCTGGCTGTTGGATCACGCAGAGGCAGAGCTCTCTGTGACCCCTGATCCTGGCTGCCCTGTCCCTACCCCTAAAGGGGGGCTGCCATTGTCTACAGAAGTGGTCAGTGGCCTCAGGCTGTTTCCCATGACCGTCCTTCCACCTGGTGCTGGCTGCAAGGTCAGGGGCTGAGAGGGGCACAGAGCCACCCACGAGGCAGCATCTCCTCCAGGATTCTTGCCAGGTCCCCCTTCCTGCTTTTTGGTGGGAATTGTACTCAGCCCATGCTGCGGCTGTCCCTGTGCTGCAGCCAGATGGTCCCAGGGGCTCTTGTCCTGGCCGAAACATCAGTGGCCACTTAACACCTTACAGGGGAAAATGTGACACTGGGTTACACTCGGCTGTTGGTGGTGTTGGCAAAAAGCCAGAGCGACTGCTCTAAGGGCACAGGAGTCCATTCCTGTCTGACTGAGAAGTAGGGCTTATATGCCTGTATTTGTGTTCTTATCACAGAGAAATTTCTGACTTTGCTTTCCCACCCAAGAATACAAGATACAAAGGAATTAATGTCACTTTCCAGGTGGCTAACAGAAAGGAAAAATCCCTAGTATAGCTTAGCTTTCAGCCAAGCTGCACTTAAGCAGTTATGCAACAGCAAAAGAAAAAGTCTGCTTAGAGTCCACAGCCACAAAGTATCCTCCAGAGCCCTTTCCATTGTGTGTTGGGAGCTCTACACCTCCCCCATCTCCTTGCCTTCATTGAAACTGGAGTCCATCTGCTCCATCCAGCCTGCTTCAGCTTGGGGAATTTCACGTCACTCCTGTCTCAGCTAGTGATGAGCCTGGGCTACACATTTTTGGATGAAGATGTCTGTGTTTGTTTCCCAGTTGTAGATTTATGGGAAGAGTGGGGGTAGTCTTCTCAACTTTGCCCCAATTCCTTAAAAACAAAAAGCCAGTCAGGATAGTCAGCTGTGCTTGAGGATTGGGCTCCATCCCGGCTCTCCATGGCCATGGGCTGCTGCGCCATTCCCAGGGAGCTGTGACACTGCAATAGGTAAATGGGGAATGAGGCTTTCCTCACAAAAGGGCAGCTCACACTGGAGGCATCAGCACTCCTCCACTGCAGTCCTTCTGCTGCCTCTCCTGCCTGCAGTACCTGGGGCTGAGGAGACCAGGAGAGAGGCAGCTGCCCTGGCAGACAGCCAAAAGAGCCAAGGTGAGGATGGATGGATGGATGGATGGATGGATGGATGGATGGATGGATGGATGACTCAAGATCCCAGCACACAGCTTGGAGGCAGGCCAGGGAGGCAGTGCCCTCCCTAGTTCCACCAGAAACTGGGTGCCTGAGGCTTGGGGTTCCCCCCACACCCCTGTTTCTGATAGCGCACCTTCTGCCCATCCCGCTGTCCCCTGTCTTCAGAAGGGCATAAAACAGAGGGGGAAAGCATTCCAAAGAGTGAGTCAGCCCAAGAAACTGCTGCAAAGTATATGTCTGGGAATCATTAGGAGAACACTCTCAATCTTCCCAGAGCAGCTGAAAGTTTTACTGCCAACAGCACTTGGCTGCCAGTCTCCCATTGCTGTATAAATGATGATAATGGTCTTTGCTACTTCTTCTCCACACGTACTCCTCCTCTCTGGGGGGTGGGCTCTCCTTGGCAACCACAAAGCTCTTGTTATATGCAAGGAGCTGTTGGCAGTGAGGACTGGAATTGAATGGAAGAGGGAGAGGGGGTAAGGTCCCTCCTCAAGGTAATAAACACCAGTGATGGGGCCCTGCTGTGGCATTTTGTGCACATTCCATGGCTACTCTGGTCACCTTTGATAGGCAGCGCTTGCCTATTAACAGGCACTGAATTTTGATAGGGGCTGAAGAAGCATCCAGTGCTTATAGGAGAAAAGCAGTGAACTTCTTTCCTTGTGGTAGCACTGACAAAGTCCAATTACTCAGCCCCTGGTACAAAGGTCTAAGAGACAGGTACCATAGCACTGAGCTTTCCAGGACCACATTCTTACAGTCCTCTGGTTACTCAAGACCTGCCTCAACTTTTGCAAAGGGTCCCACCTCCTGGACTTAAATCCATCACTTTCCTTACTTTATATTTCTTTTAGTGGTACTTAGCTGAGGCTAAAGTATTTACTCTGCAGCAGTTGCAAAGAGCCCTTTCTAAGTGGTATTTTGCTGATGAAGGGCTGTCTGCTCAGCACCCAGTTCTCTGCAGCACACTGAGCAGTAGTAACACAAACCTACCAGGTAAAGCCTTTTTCTGCCACAGAAATATCCCTTACTGCAAAACAATAAAGCAGAGCTCCTTGTCCTGCAGCACCTCTTTCTCTGAGAGCATGTGGAGTTAAAAAGACCCACCAAGCTTCCTAGGGGTTAGTGTCTCCCTGCAGCAATAGTGTTCCCATACTTGCCTGATATATGACAATAGACAGCTTTTCCACCTCTAAAGTTTCGTGCTGTAGTGTTTGTATTTCAGACCTGAAGCTTGACAAATAATAGTGAGAAATAAAAGCAACCTATAATCAAATGCTCAGAGATTTGTGAATATATTTAGATTGTGCCCCAGCCCATGTGCCTGGCAGACCTGGCCCAGTCCAGAGCAACCCATATTGGCACCTCTGAAGATGTATTTTCTGTGTCTAGAGACTGTATAGGCACACAAGTACTTCCCTTTGAGGAGGATAGGGTAGTTTTCTAACTTCCAGATGTAAACTCAAGAAATGGATGTTCCAAGCTTGCCATTTTCTTGAATTAAAAAATCCCAGGCTTTTCCAGAAACTTTCAATGCTCATACACATGTCTGTTGAGCATATGTGATAGCTCTAGCACCAGCCCTACTGAATATATAGAAAATTAGTATCAGAGCTGCTGAGCAGAAGCCTGGCAGATCCAGTTGACTCACTGGCAAACAGCAAGATAGGGACAAACCAGCAAACCCCAAAATATCTTTCACAGTAGCCTTCTCCCTAGTTCACTGTTAGGGTTTTCTGAGTGCAGTTTCCTCTGTCAGCCACCCAGGCTTGAACACGGGCCCCTGGCTCCCTGTGGGATGCAGGAAAGCTGGATTTCAGTAGACTCTGACATGAGTAAAAGGCAAGTGATCCCTCTTTTGGCTTACTCAGAAATGAGAAGCAGGCCCATGCAGGCTTGCACCAGCCAGGAAACATTTCTCTGTAAACCTCCCCGTGCCTTTTTGTTGGGATTACTGACAACAGAGAACTGTTTTGCAACACAAGTGCTCATGTACTCATGTTGGCCTCTTCCAAGCACCAAAAACGTGCAGGCGGCTCCATGAGCTTCAGAGAAAAACAGATTTGATGTAATTACTGGGCTTCTTTAAGATCAAAACAGTGCAGTGCAGCAAACAGATCAACTTTATGCCAAAGCATTTCCTAAAGAAAGTTTTATTATAGCAAGACTCCATTCTCAGAGGCCTTTCACATTATTTGTATTGCAAAGTTGTAGGCTGACTTACCCAAAATGACTTACATTCTAAAACTGAGCTGCTTCTCTTTTGCTTTTTCATTCTAAAAGTTTGAGTTTCCTAGATCTCCCTAATGAAAGTTCTCAAGGGGTTGACTGGAGAAGATGGGAGAAGCCAGCCAAGTGCAGAGTTCCAGGACCAGCTCTCCATGCAGGGAAAGACTTAGAAACTGAGGTCAGTGGTCTGGCTTGGGTATGACCAAAGGTCTACTACACCTCATGCTCCTGCCTCCTCACACCCCTTGCTCTCCCCCTGTGCCAAGCCCATCCTTACTCAGTGCCAACTAGGTTCTGAGCAGACCATCTTTTCTCTAAAGGCCAAAGAAATGTAGTTTTTACTGAAGCCGTGGGAGGAACTCATTAGTTCAGCTTGCAAGGGAAATTTTTCTTTAATGATAAGCAGGTAAATTAGTTGCCCAAAATCAAGACCACTACTCATCTGAAAAGTTATCATTCAGCCTCATAAGACCAGCAGCTAAAATGCTTCACGCTGCTCCTCTCCTCTTCTTCCTAGACCGAGACGTGGGCAGATTACATCCCTCAGGGTGCAAGGTGACACAGGCTCCCAACCTCATCAAGAAAGCTGCGCAACCAAATACAGGCAGTGGCACTTGGGATCATTTCTGAAAACTGAAAGAACAACAAAATGCAGAGGTGTCGAAGGAAAGGCAGGTGGGTCACAAGCAGTAGTGATGCTACACCCGTTGTTTTGCCTTCCCATGAAAATCTTCGACTTTTGCTGGAACACAGAAAGGCACAGTACAACCCAGGGGTAGGAAATAATCTGTTTTTAGATGTCTGTGTTTTCCTATTGTTTATCGAGCCTCATTTCCCTTCTCTGGCTGCCTGGACCTAAATAAAGCACATTAAACTACAGACAATGCATACTGCACATGTTGAGGCTGTATTAGATCATCCCATGTGGCTCTACCACAGAAGCAATGAGGCTTTCTATCCTGGGGGGTCAGCCCCAGGGCTTGCTCCTCCCCTCCACTGCCTCTCCTTGAACCAGCAGTGGTGTGCATCACTGCACAGTCCCACGGGTGCCCAGAAAGGCAGATAAATGCACACAAAGAACAGGAAAGGAGAAAGAAAGCCAGGGGAATACATTGGAGCACAGAGCTGCCTGGCAATCCTTCTGGGGGCTTTAAGTCTTTTGTTTCAAATAGCGGTTTTCTTTGAATGACAATGTCTAGGCCAGTTATCTAATACACAGGTGTAAAAACCTCAGCAAGAACATATAAGGTATAAAAGAAAAGTCCTGCCTCCCTCGGGACTGTGAGTAAGTCTGTGACCATGTAAGTCTAAGGCTTTTCTGCTAAGAAATACTGGGAAAAGTCCTGTTTTGTTCAATGAGGGAAATGCTAGAGAAATGGTTTCCTCATATATCCAACACACTTGAAGGTCCCAAGGTGAAACTTCCTGACTGGTCTTACCAAATATGTGAAAAACGCAACACCAGAAGTGCATCCCTGAGCTGAAAGGTGACAACCAGTGAAACAGCAAAGGGAGAGGGAGAAGTTTTGTCAGGGAACATTGGTATGGTTCCTCGCACTGCAGGGTAGCACAGCTATACAGCAGTCGTGGGAGCAACAAGGTTGTGGGAGGGTGTGGTGGGATGTTGGCTTTCCACCTGAGGTTTTAGAGGTTTGCATGCTTTACATTTCCTGGCAGTGGTGAATAGTCAGGTTGGGCCTGATCTTTAATGAAATGGTGTCTAAAATATTTGGTGAACTGAAAAGGAAATTAAAACCTGAAATTTAAAGGATACTTTCAATCATTTTTTAAAAGAAATTAGGCTTTTTCAACATGAAAAATTGCTTTGGATTACTTTCTGTTTTGAAAATAAAAACAATTATTGACTTTGTTATGAGTCACTTTTCAGAATTGACCAATTCTGTGATAATTTTCTTGAAACATTTTGGTACTACTGAGCACACATGTTTTGCCCCATGCAGAAATGAGCCAAAAACTTTCCCACTATGGGGCTAATCTGTGAGTCTTTCATAAACAGATCATTCATTTGATCTGATACTACTCAGAAAACTGAGCAGTCTCCACTAAGACTCCACTTCTGGACATTGCAGAAAAAATAAGATGTTTCAAGACTGACACTTCTCACATTAGAACAGCCACCCCAGCCCTCAAAGCACTGTCTTCACATGCATGGTGTCCAACAGCAGCACCTCACTCCACCACAACAGTTTCAGAAAACGGTTGTGCTCATTGTGCTCCACACATTGCCTATGGATTTGTTCTAGCCAGGATATCACTTGTTGCACTCAAGACATGGACATTTTGATTCATTGCTTCATATTTTTATCTCATTTAACCCTGTTTTACCCAGCTGACTCCCACTCTCAGGTGCTGCAATACATGTACAATTGAAAAATCACTGTCAGAGAAAGCTGTCAACAAGTGTCAGTTCTTTGTGTCCTCAGAAAGCAGCATCTTACTCCCTGCACTGGGCTCTTACAAGCCTTTATCACTGTTTCAGCACTCCTGTTTGGTATCTACACTTACCTCCACCTCCTATATTTCTGATCTGATCCCGAATTTTTACTGCAATCAACTGATCTGCCAAGCACATTCTAAAGTGCTGAGGATCTTTAAAATGTTTCTAGGCCAAAAAGGCCTGCATTGTCTCTCATTTAAGTTATCAATGTTCTGTTGTTCAGAGTTTTCATTTGGGGGTCTTTTGACCCTCTTTTTGGTTTTATTTATCCTTAGTGCAATTTTTGGTTTCTGGTGAGATTTCAAAGTTTTCTTGGCAGTAGTAGCTAGAAATTTTTCACAGTTACCCACCCACACTAAAACTCTTGTGACCCAGACACTGATTGGACAGATAACGGCTTTTATTTTGCATTTCAATGCTCCATTTGTGTAGTGAGGAGAAAAGCAATTCTCTGGCTGATGGAGAATAATCTGAAAAGCATATTAAGCATATACAGCCCTAGGTCTGCTTTCTTGTACACACACTCTGTCCTCCCAGGTTACATGTGGTCTCATTCACAACCTTTGCTCAAAATCATATTATGTGATATTTTCTAGAGCTGGATCCTGGCCAGATTCATACTGAACTCAAAGCATCTTAAGTCCAGCCCTGATTTTTCCCATTGCCTTGTTCCTCTGCTGCAGGTTTTGCAGATCAGTCTTTTACTCAAGGGCTTCACTGTGCAGTGCTCATGCCTGGGTCACTAAAGCATCATTAGCACAGATATCTTGCTGCCTAATGACAGATCTAATGCTGGAGCACTTGGCATGAGAAGGATTGTCTGGGGAAGGGGACTACACTGGGACTAGGAAAAACTGTATTCAATTCCTTACGGAGCAGTCACTTCCTTCCTTCAGCTAAATCACTTCAACTGGCACGTGCTTCAGTTCCCCATCTGTGCAGGGTGGATAATGTTTCCTCCTGCCTTTGATGAAGAGAATTATATAAAGCTTTGCAAGTCTGGGGTATTTTGATATCCCGAGAATGAGGACAAGGACCAGGAGTCTACAGACTCAGATTGCTTTCACTGAAATACCTGAGTAACCTGTAAAATATGGAATTGATAAATATTACAAAAGGAAGATGCAACTGATAACTGAGTGCATCTGAGCACTGTGCACAAGGACCATGCTTCCCAAGTGTGATAATCACTAAATATTGCAAAGGGGAGAAAAACCTCTGTCAGAAAGCAAGGTCTTTATTGAATTTCATATCTTCAGTTTCCTGGGGAGTTAGATTTAGCTTAAACAACTATAAAAGCTTTTTCTGGGTCTGGAGGCATGTGAAAGCAAGAAAAAAACCCCACATTAATTCTTGGGACTTAATTTTCACATTAACACTTCTCCCCCTTCTAGAGAAACCCAACTCCTTCCAGTTTGTGTATATCACGAGTACACATCTTGGTGCTGTGACCATTTCTCTGGGGAGCCTGTTTCAGTGCCCCTGGGTGAGAAGCCTTTCCCTAATTTCTAACCTAAACCTCCCCTGACACAGCTTCATGCCATTCCCTCAGGTCCTGTCACTGGTCCCCAGAGAGAAGAGATCAGTGCCTGTCCCCTATGCAGGACTTTGATGATTCCTGTGGGTCCCTTCCATCTCAGGATGTTCTATTCTATAATAGAATATAATTATTGTTCTATGACCGTTAATTACCAGATGCTGTTGAATTTCCAGTGCTATGTGACATATGGAGTTTTCAAAGAATGAGACCTGATGCAGGTCCCATTGGGCTCAGAAGGATTCAGCTGTTACCTTACACTGCAGTGGCTAATTTACTGGGAGGAGATGGTGACATGCTCAGCAAATGGAAGATTGGGGCCCAAGGAACCCCTTTCCTAACCAACGCCACATCCTATCATGTAATCTCGGAATTATTGTTAGGGCTAGTTTTCCATAGTTTCACATCAATAAATATCTTGCAAATTCAGACTCTTTCCATAAAGTATAGCAAATTCCTCACTGCTTCAACCTCTTAGGAATAAAGCATAATCCTTTGCAGGGACCTGTGGTTTTTCTCATAATGAAGTTTCTGCCTTTATTGTGCCTGTCATGGCTTTGCCTGAGCTGCTTATCAACTAACAATGGTGCCTACAAAGGGGATTTATACGTGGAGTTAGAACAGAGCCATCAGAAGTGGGGTGCTGAATCTCTCCTTGGGTTTCTGTACAAGTAACTTGAGGTGAAAGTGGAAGGAAAGGATGCTCTCGTGGCAGGGGGGTGGGGTGGGCAGCCAAGAGAAAAGTCTTCATTTAACACCATTTAAACGTAAATTGTAGCGAAACATGTTAGTGACAGAAGGGAGGTTATGACTGATCAGATAGGAGGCTTTGAATCTTTGCCAAACAAAACTTTTAGATATTTTGCTTCTTTCTTTTTTGCATTCTTCTCCTCTCACCACTTTTGATCAGTGACATATAGAGATGGCTGCTATCAGGGAGTCAAGTAATGAAACTCCCCAGAGCAGGAGCAGGAATATGGGATTCAAAAGGAAACTTCGGTATATCAAAGATATTCAAGGACAGGGAGATCATCAAGGGTTTCCTTCCAGAGAAGGACTAATGCAAAGTGAAACTGAAGATGAGGAAAGAAAGTGAGAAAGAGATCTGAGAATATTTTGGCAAGGGAGGAAAAGAGTTTTGTTGAATGAAAAAGGGATCAAATAACAAAACTCTCACAGCAGAAAGACCAAACCCAGGAGATAATGTCACTTTCTTCTATTCACTTCTAATGCAGGTCTGGAGCCTGGATGAGATCTTGAGTTAAATTCTGACAGAAAGATATTCAGGGAGTTCATGCAGTGGAGAAGATCTGTTCCACAAAACAAGCTGATCTGCTGATGACAGCATGGAAAGTAAAATAATTCAGATTTAGAATTAAAGACTGAGAAAATGAGGTTACAAATGTCAAGTTTCGAAGAAAAAAATCTTTTTTTCTTCACTGTGTTATCAAAAATCCTATTGACCTTAGTAATTCCCCCAGGGGAAATCTAGAACCTGGCCTTGTTTAAATTAGAGGACTTTTTACAATGAAAATTTTGAAGAGCTTTGCATGTAATTAATGAGACCACCTTGCTAATTTGCACAAGTCACCCTGTCACTGTCCTGGTGCAGAGAACAAAGACTAAGCTACAATCTTCTGTGCATCACTAATATTTTTCATGACATTTACACGAGAGAGATATTTGAAAAAAAAAAAGTTAGCTTGGGAGGTACATATAGATACAAGGCTAAAGGGTAGATTTGGATCTCTACGAATGTAGACATGACTTTCCAAAATTTTTATTCCTTTATTTACTTGCATCAAAGGATAACAGGCATAATGGAAAACAGAGATCTAGGACTTCCTCATCATCCAGTCTACAAAAGTGAAGGAAAACCTAAATGGCAGCTCTAATTCAGTGTCTTGGTGAATTGTGTGAGCGGCTGTCCGGAACATTTTGTTGGCAGAGAACTGAAATGTCTTCTACAAAATGGAGTAATCCTGTAGGCACAATGGATCTGAAAGTGAGGTCTTCCAGGGTCCATCCTGTTGAGGTACTCGGGGCTCAAGTGGCACCTCATGTGCTCTCCCTGAATTTTCAAAGCCAAGACACGAATTCAGGCCCCCAGATGACTCCCTGGAGAACCTGGTTTATTTCATCGTTAACAAAAAGATTCAGGATCCAAAAGTCTCAAATAAAAAGCGTTCACTTGCTGTTTCCTTGAACCCAGATACCTCTGTGAGTCATGTCAAGACACTGATCTCTGAGTGCTGATGTTATGCATAGATTGATCTAAAAGTCCTTTGCTTTTTACCTGTTCAGTAAATAATAAATTCCAGCAACAAAATCCACAAGTCATGGAGTGAATCAGGAGTCACTAAAATCCATGGAATTTTTCCATATTTGTGTGTGTACATGAGATCAGGTCTTAGATCTTGAGTACTCTTGGCTAAGCTCTTAAAGTTACTGGCACATTTATCTGCCACAATTTCAATTCAGTTGCCCAGCTGCTGATTCATTGTCAGGTTCCTAAATCTCACAGTCACATAGTTTTCTGATTGCTTCAATTTACAAAGCCACCAAAGTCCTGTTACTGGACTGTGCCTTGTGCTCAAATCATGGCTTTCAATCATTAAAATATTCCAGTTCTGATCACACATAAGCTTTTGGGATATTCAGTTAAATGAGACTGTCCCTGAAGAAAACTGATTTGTAATTATGTATGTTATTTCTGAGTTGGGAAAATTTTCCAACTTCCATTGATCAGTTGTAATAAAATGCAGTATAAAGGTAATGTTCTGCAGTCAAAACATGGAACCTGGCACAGAACAATGCAAATCCTACCTACCCCATGAAATAATGCTGAAAACACCTTATCAAATTTTGACCCAGAAACACACATGTAGCAAGATAACAAATACCTTGTTCTTGGAGAAAGGCCAGTACTGATTTATATCTTGCAACCCAAATAAATATAAAAAGCCTGCCAGAGCTGACCATGTAAATCTTTACCACCTCATATGGTTTCATTCTATGAAGTGAAAAATATGAGGAAGAAGGTGTTTTTGCACTTTGAATGAGCTATTCAGGAAAAGTGTTATTTATTGAACTCTGTGGGAGGGGAGCTAATTTCAGAAGTTATAAATGGGATAAATTATAGCCAATATCTTGGAGGAATTAAATGGAAATGAAAGGAAAGAAAGTCCCTATTTTCATTTAAATAACAATGGAGACTGGGTAATGTTAAATATAGGCTTACACCTGCCAGGAACTGGCTGACTAGAAATCTCAGAAACCATCACTGGTTAATCAGAGTGGCTACTGTCCCACAAAACAGTGGCACTCGTGTTTGTGTGTTCAGTCTTCACGGGGATCCATGGGACAGTGCTGGTAACAATTTCAGCCTAGAGGTGGCTTGTGACCTGCTTGCTTCACTCTTTGCTATTCTTACAGCATGGATGACTGCCTAAGAAACATGATCGAGTCCTCGTTCCCAAAGTGAATACTTTCAAGCTAGGAGTTGCAGGGAAGTGGGAGAAGAACAGTCCCATGGTTGCTGTCAGGCTCAGTGCAGCACAGTTTGGTGCCCTGAATTCGTGAATACAGGTCCCAAGGCCACCAGGATGGGTCACCCCATTTCTGAAATTCCCCCACAGCTCAGACACTTGGTTTAAGACACTTTAGGGACTGCTTTCAAGGGGACTGAGTACTTGTAAGTCCCCACACACATCGGTCTCACAGACTGAGGAGGGCAAAAGAGAGACTGAATATCTTGATTCGGGAGTAAGGAATTTGCATTAGGAAAGTGGAAAAGCGACATGGAAAAGTGAAGGAAAAGCACTAGAGGAGGAAGGTAGGGCAGTATGGGCTGTGTGGCAGGACAAGGCAGAGGACATGGGGATATTGAGGACGGTGCTGAAGGTAGGTGGTGTGAGGGGGTAAAGTACTGCAGCGGAAAGGTAGAGGGTAATGATCTTCTTGGTGCTGAAGAAAGTCATCGGAAACCCACCCACTCACTGATTTCGTGAGCTGCTGGTCTTGTATTCAGGCTGGACAGTATTAGTGTCTCCATTTTACATTCTCTTGTCCTTTCACATTACCTTGTCCGTGTCCACCACTGGGCACATGCACAGGTACCTCGCTATTCAGACAGCCCACACGCACCCTGCACACACCACCCATGATTCCATCAGCAGGCACCAATGTGCAGGTGTTTGTTGTAACTTTACTGCCTTAAACATCAGCTTTCTGTGGCTCCCAACACACAAAGATGTCTCAGCCTTACATAACCTTGATGTTGTGAGCCCATGCTCATAAATCTGAATAAGTAATAGACAGATACAAATCTGGGTAATAGAGTTAAATATCCCTTCTTAACTCAAACACAAACCAGATGTTTTCCATCTACCAGCAGGCCTCCACAATTATCCACACTGCCCATGCTGTCCCCCCGGCTCCCTGCCGGCCCCTTTCTCCTGGGTGATGAATAAGATGCATCACCATAGCTAACTCAGGGATCAGGTTGCTTTAATTCAACAGTACTTTATCAGGCAGGTTTGTTGTGTGTCTTTATTCAGCTGCTTTAAAGCACCTCCTGTTTTGCTCTGCTTTATTTTATTTTGCTCCCCACAATCATAACCTCTGCCTGGAGTCAGGGCTTTGCTGGGGAACTCAGCCCAGTCACCCGCACAGAGGCTGAAATAATATTTGGTGGTTTTTTTCACAGTGCAGTAAGTGATCCTTGTGAGTGGTATAGGAGCAGTAATTAACCCTTGACACATCCTGAGGGAGAGCTGGGCTGGCAGGAATCGAGGCCAGGTGCAGCTGTCACAGCCCTTTGGGCAGAGGTGGGATCTGGACCTGTGCTCCCTCACACAACCCTTCCTGCCATTCCAGCAGCTCAGAAGCAGGTGAAAACTGACAGGCAGAGGCTTACATGTAGAGCACAATCAAAGGCCCCCTATTTTTTAGGGGGGTTATATTCAACAGTGGGTTCTCATAATGCTCTTGTAAACTACTGTGCCGAAACCCACAACTGAGCACCACCGAGCAGCACTCAGAGAGCTTTGGCTGCCTGTGGAACAGCCTCACAGACAGGGCTTGTGGGGGTCTTTCCACTCCGTTCATGCCTGATGCCAAGAGGATGACTGTACTTGCTGAAGGGGAGGAAATTTCTTGATCTACCTATCTGGGATCATCACAATGAAGATGAAAAGGTAATGCTGAGCTAAGCAATAATCAGGATACTCCTAAAATTAGTCTGACTTATTTGTTTTCAATTGAAAAACCACTTTTTCTCCTTCTTTTTCTTGGTCTGGAGCAAATTGAGAGCAGTCCGATCTTGTAATTGTATTTCCACCACAGTGTGCCAAGGCAATCAGAGTTGTCAGGACTAAGCTGTCTTCTTTAAGAGTTAAAATTTATTAACAAGCTTGCTTGCAAGTCAGCCACACGAACTCCAATTTGTCCCTTGGATCTGCACAGCAGAGCCTCAGCATGAACCTCTTAGTTTTTCTACATAGAGAACCTTCCCAGCAGGATGATTAGAATAATGTGTGCAAAGACAGCACCAAAATTCAATTTAAAAAGGCACTTTTTGTTGGAAATGGACTAAGGAGAGCAGCTCACATCTCAAAAGCCAGTTTGTATCACTGAGCCAGAAAGCAGGGGTTTACAGGAAAGGCCTGTTATGGGGATTGCATGACTTGGACATTTGACACTGGCAGATACGGGCTCTAAAATCTGGTATACACAGAACATTTGCTATCAAACTAGTTTTTGGCTTTCCAACACTGTCATTGCCTTCTTCCCGACTTCCCCCCTGAAATTCTTTGGAACTAAAGGAGTAATCTGAATTGACCTTTAACCATGAAATGTTGGCTGGCAGTACAGCCAATGCCTGCAGAAGGTCAAAGTTGGTTGGATACAAACCAGATCCTAGAGCTCTGACCTCGTCATACTTAACAATTTCTAAAGACAGTCCAAGAAAAAGCGAAGAGTGAACATGCTCTTCTCCAAATAGAAATTCCCTCCAGGGCAGGATTTGAGAGAAAATTTTCCATTGCTGCAGCTTGAGTTGGACTTGATCAGTGAACATTTAAAAATTCAGGGAAGGTTTCTGACTTTGGTTTGACTGAAGTTTGATCAGGGTTTCTATCCTGGGGATTTCAGAGATTTCTTTCCTAGCACCAAGTCCAAAGAAATGGATAGCATTCACATTAAAAATGAAAAAAAAAATAAATAAAAGAACATGAACATCTGGAAGTCAGCCTTCTAAAATGGCTGTGTGTAATCAGGATTAAGCCATTACATGTCTTGCTTCTTAAATGATGGAAAATTGAATTGTTCTGAATTACAGTTCTCTCTGCTAAGAACCTGCTACAGGCAGAAAAGAAAAGCAACCATTGCTTAAACAGCAGCAGCAGAATTTCAGCTTTTGAAAAACTCAGGTTTCCCCTTCACAAGCCATTCAAACACTGGAATGTAAAATAGTGATGAAAAATGAAAACCATGTCAACCCAGAAAGCGATATATTAAAGCAAAGTGTTTGGGAGTCAAAGGCCCCTAAATAAATCTAAAATACATACTTTATTTTAAGCCCTAAATCTGCTGCTGCTAATCCTCATATTTAAAGCCAGAAATCTATTTTCCTGGAAAGCAGCTGAAGCGATGGATTTTGACATGGCTAGCACCACACTGTTATTGTCTTCAATATTTGTTGTGTCCATCACTGCCAGCAATATCTCTCTGTCATATTTCAAAATCACTCTCATACTTAATGTACTCCAATGAGTAGAAAAAGCACTGGCACCAAAAGCCCAATTCCTTGTCTTCTGCTGCAGTAAATACAGAAGTTGTAGGTGGTATCCTAAGCTGCTAAACCACCCCATTTCCTTCACTGACAGCAGCCAGCATTCACACCTTGTCTTTTCATCAAACTTTGCACACATTTAATCCTGAGCCAGTCATGGGGCTGGCAAGAATTTTTGTCACCCTTTTAGAGTGCAAGGAACTGGAAAAGGGAGGTTCAGTGAGCTGCCCAGAAGCATAGAGGCATTTGATGCTATAATAAAAGTCAGAAACTGGAGGTGGTGTGGTGCCATGGCTATGGCACATGCTGCTGAGGAGCCAGGAAATCTGTATTTAGTGTTCACTGTAGCACAGAGATGGACTGGACTTCCTGTGATCTCTCCTCCCTCTGAACATCAGTTTTCACGTTGGCACCTGCCTCTTCCAGGAGTCCCTGGACAGAAGGGGTCATAGCACAGTGAAACTTTTCTCCAAGTGTCTCTGGGTACTTCTGTGGCATGGATGCAGAAGTGAGAATAGATGCAGTGAGAAGATTTATAAATTATTACTATAATCTAATTATCATTAAATTATAAATATATTATTACTCAAAGATTTATATATTTTCTTCTCTACTGTGTGAGAAGCAAGCAGAAAAAAATCTGACATGTTGCTGTGAGATTCTGGTACCTGAATTTTGGGCTCTTCTCTGCCAAGGAATATGAGCATGAGCCTTGGGCAGAGCTGTTCATAGCCCTGTGCAGCCGATGGCCAGCGAGGGCAGCGGGGAACCCCTCCAGTCCTCAGTGCAAAATAGATAAATACTTGTCTGCAACATGAACCTCTGAATACAGCATCCAGCTTGCTCCCAGCAGAGACGGAGCTTCTAAATTTCTGCTAGCAGGAGCTTTGTGAGGAAGAAGAGCCCAGTCCTTCTGCAAGCACCGCAGGCACTCCTCCAGCCAGGGCTAATGCCTCCAGCCTCAGTCCACAGGTTTCAGCCTTGCCAGATCTTTCAACTTTTCAAAAAAGGGTTTCTCCCCTTTTTTAAGAGAAAATCCTATTGTTTTAGATTAAAATCAGAAAACCCCAAGAGGTTCAGTGGAATGAGACTAATTAGCCAGCATGGACATAATCTGGTCTACACAAGCAGTGACTAACTCCTAACATGCTGCTAATGAACAGACCTGACAAATAAATGAAACAGGGCGAAGTTTTCTCCTGCCAAGCAACACATTTTTCTGCCAAACATATTTGAAACAAAATAATCCAAGTAATTCTGTTGATTTTTAATCCCAGGTTTTGATTTTCACTTTGTTTTTAAACTTCTCTGATTTTTGTGAAGGGGAGGTGGAGGGACAAAGGCTCATATTTCTATCCTTTTTTTTCCACAAAGGAAATGGAGAGGAGAGAAATGGGAGAAAAATGCTAGTGTTCAGTCTCTCTCCATATCTCCTTAGATATTTCTCCCACTGTTCTGGCTGGGGACTACAGTAAGAGAAAAACAGGAGGCAATATGGGAAATCAAGAAGGAGCAAAGATTTCTTTCTTTTATTTCTTCTTGTTTGTTTTCTTTTCCCTCTTTTTTTACAAGAAGTTAAGAGATTGGATGAAATTATATGAAAAATTCACATTTCAAATACTGAAAAGTTAAATCCAGTCAAAGACTTGCTGAGCAACACTGAATTAAAAAGTTGAATTTCGATTTACAGAAGATTTTTATTGGAATTGAATACTTACACAATGTTGCTTCATAATAGAGTTCCTATACCAATTGTGGTAGAATATAATTGATAAAGGAAGGGTAAAAATAGAGACTAAATAGGGAAACCTAAAATGCAAAAACAAATTATTTTAGGTCATGATTCTGGAATCTGTGATATTTCCCGTAATATAGAGGATATTATAGAAATACCAGTCACTCTTAAACTTTAAGGCACTGAGTTTTCTCAGCACCTTGTCACTCCCACTGAAGTGAAACATCTTCAGTATCTCACAGCATCTGCCCCCTACTCCCATATGTCTGGTGTGAAACTTCCCCAGACTGCCTCCATATGGGACTGCTCTGGTCACGGAAAAGCTGCTCCCTGTCTCCAGCCTTGCTATGTCACTTGCTGTAATCATGACTTATGGATGAGTGTTATCACTGCATGAGAAACTCAGCCATCCCCAGCCAAGCAGTGAAAACCACAGACCTTGGAATAAAATAAACCAACATACAGTTATTGCCACTGTTGCTTTTGCTATAGTCAGGGGAGTCTTCAAAATATGTTTCCAAGTACATTTCCCAACATCTCACCTCCAGAGCTTTGTTTCAGAGCCCTCCACCCAGGGATGCTGATGGTCTGTTCTATACTGAGCCTTCATTGCCAAGTGTCTGAGAATCTCTGTCACACGGACTGTGCCAGCAATGCTCTACATGGTTAGAGAAGCCTGAGCTGTTCTTTCATATGACCTTGCTCTGACAAAAATTACTCTTTTGTTCTTGAACCATCCAGCTGATATTCTTCATGCTGAGGAGATAAATATCAGGCCAGGATGGTGTATCTTTTTTTTTTTTTTAACTAATAGAGGGGACTAAAATCTGAAAATATCTAATTATTAAAATATGAGGAAAGGGGAAGGAATGGGTGGTTTAGACACTCCTACCAGAAGACAACTTTGTCACTCAGCACCTTCCTGTTTGGAAGCAAGGTCTTGAAAATGGACTGCCCACTCACCACAGATATTGGGAAGCATCTTTTGGTGCTCTCAGGAAGATTTTGCCTGTATTGGGCAAGGTAACCTTAACTTCCCTAACATTACATTCTTTCCCCAGAGGTTTTGCCTGTGCTGAGCACCTGCCAGTCACTCTGGGACAAGAGGAGAGGAGCCAGACTTTCTTCACAATTTCTCCCCAGCCTCTCTGCCATGCTCTGCCTCATGTTGGACCAAGCACACTGGCTTTCTGTCCACTTTCCAAAGGAGTCTTTTGCTGGAAATTTGGGCTGAGCTGTTTCTTTTTGGGAGGTCCTCGTAATCAGGCACCACTAGAGGACTTGAAGCAAACCAGGCAAATTTCATGGTCTCCTTTCAAAGGACTAGTGTGCCAGGAATCAGCAGCGTCTCTGAGGAGCTGTATTCACAGGGAACTGGGGAAGCAGAGCCCAGAGTGGCAGCCTGAGAAAGTGGCTTAAGTTGTGTGGACTCTCTGTGGGTATCTGTGCTGCATGGAAAGTGCCACTGAGCAAAGGATATGCTTTTCTGTGTGCTGAAACCAGCAGCAGATGCTGTGTGATGTACAGGCAACTTCTTTATCCCGGGACTGCATGACTTGCAGCCTGAGGCCTTGGGGTGTCCTGAGAGACACCTCCCCAACACTGCCTGTTTTTGCTGATATGTCACCTTGGTTGGTCCCATGGGGGTCAGGGCTCTGTAGTACAAACACACAAACTGTGGAAAAAGTATGCCCCAGTGACCTCTGCACCGACGAGAAGCACTGCCTCCCTCAGCCTTGCCTGTGTCCAGCTCTCCTGGCAGTGGTGCCAGCTTCTATGGAGCAAAAATCACTCTCTGTTCACTGCTTATACAGTCGCTGAGCACCCAAGGCGCCAAGGTGATGCAAGGACTAAGGCACAGTAATGCACTTTCCCATACCACTTAGCTTCCCTGAAACCCAGTTCCCAAAAAAAACCAGCTGCCTTTCTCACTTGCCTTCCTAGAAGGCCATTTCAGAGACCGGCAGGCCTGTGCCGGCCTCCCTCCATTAGGAGCTTCTCAGGACAGCCTGTATGGCAGTGCTGGTCCCACTCAACCTACGGGGGACAAAGGGGAAAGAGGCCTCCTTAGATAGTTGGGGTTTTTTTTACAATAGAAGTGGGAAAAAATCCCTACTCTTGGTGAAAACAATGGGAGAGATAAAATTAATACATATTACTTCACCCCCTTTCCTACTTCCATGCCTTCCTGGTCTGAGCCAGGGGACTGAGAGAACTAGAACTTAACCTAAAGCTGTTTCACTGCTGCTTTCTTTTAGATGTTTTTGGAGGGAGATGTTGCAGGTGGCCTTCTAAAACATGTTTCCTGCATGTAAGGGAGAGAAGTGAGAAAAGCCATGACTAGACTTTCAGAGAGAAATCAGTAGTCCTCTGGAGGACTGGTGTAGTATAGCTGTAAATATTGCAGCCCTCCAATCAAGATAGAAACAGCAGCGTGTGACTCAGACACCACCATCCTCAACAGTCGAGGAGGGCTTCATGAGTCAGTGCAGTGCAGCTCCACGAGAAATGCAGTGTGCTGGCAGCAAGCAGGCTCAGCTCACAAACAGCAAAGGGACAGAGAAGAAATGGTCACATTTAAACCAGATGCCAGGCTTCAGACTGTGCTGTCACTTCCATCTGCCCTCGTACTGCGGCATTGCACCTGAAGACGCAAATGCCATGAGTGCTTGGCCTGTGCTCTCAGGGAGCAGTGGGGCCATTTCAGCCAGCCCTGCACAGTACAGAGCACGTGCTGAAGGTGTGTGTCACTGCAAAACTGCTCAGCATTGGCAGAGAGAGGGAACACCATGTCTTTTCCAGCTGCAGCTCTCGCAAATCCATGGGAAACTTTTCCTTTTAAATATCTCCATTAGTTTGCTATATTCATTCTTGTTTTCTGGCTTGTATTTCTGTGTGCAGATAGTTCCAATGCAGTTCCTTAAAGCTATCCTCCATTTTGGTATCAAGCCACATATTTGTCATTTGTATAAGCATGTATTTATACTTGTTAAATGTCAAATTGGCACATGATGTCTTAGCTAAGCCAGGGCCTGGAGACTTCTCCACATGGCATCCTTCCAGGCTGCAGGGATTGCTTCCACTTCAAATAACAACTTCTGCTTGAAAGCTTCTGTGGCACCTGTGTTAACAACAGCAAGAGACTCTCAGGACCATGTCAAAGCACACTTGGCAGCTGCATAGCAGGGAGGGAGCAGCGACTTTTGTCCCCCTGCGCCTCAAACCTGTCTGTGCTGTGAAAGCAGAGCCATGTGTGCAGCCCACTGGCAAAGCCTTCCCATGCCACCGGCTCCTGTTCACCACAGCTGAGCTCCCAAACCCCCATCACGTCCCATCTACAAGGCGTTCTCACTTCCAAGCCCAGAATGGCTCTGCCTGTGCTGGGATGCTGCTCCAAAAGAGCCTTACCTCTTCTATCTCTCCCTCTTTCTTTATCAGTCATGCTCTGGCTTCCCCTGCCAAGGTGCCCAAGCACCTCCCAAACCAAACAGCTCCCTGAAAAGCCTTCTCCTTGGGGCTGCCAGGCCTTGGCTGCTTTGGATCCACTTTCTCATTCTATATTGCTTCTCACACATCATCTCATAGTAGCAGGCTCTCTGAATCCAGCACTCCAGCAGTAAGTGACAAAGAAGTTGATTGCAAACAGATATTTTTGGTATGCGTACATGTGAATGCATACTTACGTTCAAGACTGGAAATCTTAAAATTGTTTTATTTCCTTGTATTCTCCCTCTTCATGTTCCATTTTTAGCTGTGCTTGCAATTTGCTTGGGACCTGCCCTCTTAAGTCAGATGGATGAATTATTGCTTTGCTTTTTCTGGGAAAATAATACTGTAGAATGGTCACTCCAGCATACACAAGTATTACTGGCAAAGAATATGTAGGTATTTTAGATTTATATGGCTGTAACTGAAAGCAGACCTTGGCTCTGTTCTGCCTGACTGTCATGAAAAGAGATAGTCACAATGGGCTTTAGTACGAACTTGGCTCCTAGAGATTACAGCAATAAAAATAGCAATGCCATCATTTGTTAATTCTAATTATTCCAGAGCTCAGATATACAGTCCTGTTCTTAAAGGGATGTGCTGAACTGAAATTCCTAAAAAGAAAGTAGTAGCTCTTTACCAGAGTAATACAGACACCATAGAGCCCTCCAGGAACTTATATCATGATCATCAGCACATTGTTTGAATACTACAGGTTCTTCTAGGAAGAAAAAAAAATATTTCTTTTCCAACATCCTTTTTTTTCATATTTACAGCTTTTCTGAAGCAAGTTTCTGTTACTGAGGTGAATTGTCTGCAAATGTAGGGAGACATTATGGTGGCTGACCCATGCCTTGGACACCTGCAGGCAGAAATGCCACTACCCAGGCTGTGACCCTCATATCTAGCAAAAGAGAGTTGGTAGACCACAGCCAACAGGAATCAGAAGCAAGAAAGCAGTTATAAGATTTTTTTTTTTTAAATTAGAATTTTTCCTTGGGGCCTTGGGATTTTTCTCACAGCTCTGATGAGTGCCCAGCCTTATCCATCTCCTGTTCTTGTTGTCTTACAGATGGTAGGGGCACTGATATACCTTTTTTGTGTCTGTCAATGTCCAATTAACAGCATTTGAGATCTAAGCAATTCTGTCCATTAAAAGCTCGGAAACAGAACGAAATGTTTCACTCAAATGTCACATGCAACTGTTATTTCTTGTTCATTTCTTAAATGGATGTGCTTACTTTCAAGTTCATTTAGGGCTGATGACAAGTGCCATACTGACAAACCCAAAGTTTTCCACTAATTCCCTGTATCTTCGTGGAAATGGAATCTGAGCATCTTCCAGTTGGCCACGAATTTGTGTGGCACATTCATCCTATGTGAGGCATCTTCCTTCACATCCTCTTGCTGGGGAAAGTTGTACACATGAAGCCAACATGTTTGGGCAGTATTTTTCTGAAGACATGAAATTTTACAGCCAGTTGTGCCGCAGTTGTCACACTCCATATGCTGTTAGGTAGTTCCTTCCTCCCTCACTTGCCAACTCCCCTACAGTTTCTGAATCCACTGGCCACTTTCAGTCATATTGGATAAAATGGAAGAGATATCAAGGATAAGAGGTTCCTATAAAGCAGTAAAGACCAGGGCTTGGATAGAGGACAGAGACCTCCGTGAGTGTTCTGAGTGAGGGAAGAACTGCAAGGTGACAGCAGACATTACTTATGCTGTTTGATTGCCAGCTGGCAAGGAATAAACATATCTGAGAGCCAGTTGGTGCCACATGGCTCAAAACAGGCAGTGGCACATGCTGCTTTTGATTTCCCTGGAGTTAGTGGATCACTGGAGAAGAGATGAGAGTCTGTGATGTATTTCAGGTAGTTCATGGAAAAGTGAGGTCATGGGAAGTTGCTTACATTGGTTATCATTATGCTGATGACATCCAGAAATGCCATAGAAAAACAGACTGGATCAATTTGCATGATCAGGAAATAACTTGTTTTAATATTTGCCTGCTCATTGTTCATGCCAAATGCCTGGCACTAGAAGACAGAAAATTCTGAGCTGCAGGATGTCCCCAGAGGCTGGTGGAGAACAGTTTGTCCTCTGTACAGATGGGTTTCCATGTGCAGAGCTGTCACAGACTTCAGACACCCCAGCAGATACAAGCTACTGAAATGAGTTTAGCTCGTAAGACAGACAACTCACTCAAATTACCTTCTAATGTGGCAAACAGAACATGTCCACAAGCTGCTGCCACAGGCAAAGTTTTGTTGACCTGCAGTCAGTGAGTTACTCTAACTTCACTGTGGTGCTGCAAGACTGAGATGAGATTAACTAGAATGGAAATTTAGCAAGAAGAGCACATCTGCAGGACCATTAATCACAACACCATTGCAGCTTCTCTTCTTTTTTGGTACAAAATTATCTATTTCCAGTAATGACACATTCTTTTACTGATGTGCTTAGCTTGTTTTTCCTCTTACATTTCCCCATGTAAAGAGTAGCAAATGCAATGAAATGGGGGGAGAATCAGGAGAGGAGGATGAGGGTACCAATACCCATAAATACTGTGACAGTATGTCTTTCATCAAACAAAAAGAAACATTCCCCTAAAGCAATCATGCTATGCTCAGAACACATGTTGCCCCATCATGAAGTCCTTCTGACTGATCATTAGTCAAAATCAGAGCTCTTTCCTTTCCTGCCCGTTTCTACATGGAACAGACACATTGGTAATGAAGATGACTGCCTGCATGGGCTTTGCATGTGACCTCTCTCCAAAAGCAATTCTTTTCCATCAGTTTTCCATCAAAATCCTCCTGTTCAGCCAATTCCTATGAGGCATCCTTAGGCCTCCCAGCTGGATGGCTAAAGCATCGACCTATTCCCTGACCTTGGCATACATTCTATAATTAAACTTGCAAAAGCAAGCAATTCTTCAGACTGCCAGGCCGGGCAAGAAACCCAGGTTCTAAGAAGCCACACACAATGCACATGTTTTGTTTTACTGAGATCACTGGATTTGGCCAGCTGCTGACTCCTGGATTAATGACCAATACCTCCTCCCCTCAGGTGTCCCACTTAGTTTTTCCCTGGAGAAACAGGGCAGCCATCAGACCTGCTGGGATTTGAATCCCAAATTACTTTGGACATTGACCTTTCCAACACTGCATGAATTTTTTTAAACAGTTACTGAAATCTCAATTAATGATTTATTTATTTTAAAATTAATCAGCCCAATGGAGGAAAAAGAGATAGATTCTGACAGCTCCTTAGTCCCAGAGCTCCTTATCAGCATGTGCAGTAAACAGGGAGAAAAATCATAAATATTTCATTATTCCTCAAGAAAAGAGATTTTAGAGTGAAAAATTGCTTCCCGATAGCAAACTTCAGGTCAATGTCATGAAAATGGGTCACAGATTCCTAGCATGTAAAGTCTGTCATGGGTCTTCCCTGGAGCAAAGGATTCCCTCCAGCTCCCATACAGCTCCCTTAGGGCTCCCTGGCAGCTCCAGTTCAGCATGGAAATTCAGGGCTGCAACTGGAGGTGTCTGCATTATCACCTCTTTCCTGGCCTTTAGGAAAGGAGTGGAACCCCATTTAGTTTCTCATTTCAGAGGAACATGGAATTTCCCAGCACAACAACTGCTGTATAGGTCTTCTGCCTGTGTAGGGATGAAGTATTTTTGCTTGCTTTGGGAAAAAGGGTGACTTGGAGGCTGAAGGAACCATGCTCCCAGTGACCCATGTGGCCCCTGACTCTGCCAGGGGTTCTCTCCAGCACCAGCCACTGCAGTGGGAACTCAGCACAACCTGGGCTGAACCCACAAAACTCAGCCAAGTGGGAGAGAGGAGCCTCCAAAGCCGATCCCACCATGAGGCCCTCTGGGCAGGGATCCTGGAGCTGACAACAGGAGGTGGGTGATGGACTCCCTCTGAGAGAGAAATGATGTTCCCCCATCCCTGCAGGAAGCTGCTCTGGTTCCTGGCTCTATTTAGCATTCACAGTGATGACTTGGCATGTTCTCTACATAAATCCTGATAAACTCCTAACCACAAAAACATCCTGTAACTAGGGGTTGCTGTGTCTAGTTGCCATATGGTGTGAAAAAGTGCTTCCCCTTATCACTATTACATTTGCTCCTGTTGCTGAGTTTCACGGAACCTCTTATTTTAAAGACAATGTGAATATTAATTCCTCCCTCTCTTATCTATCTCACCCCCTCTCTTCATACATTTCTCCTGTCCACTCTTATTAATCTCCTCTTCAATGTGAATTCCTCCAACTGTTTTCAGTTTCTTTTAAAAAAGTTTTGCTTGTCCAGATCAGTAATGGCATCAGTCACTACCTGCCTACTTTGAACAGGGACCAAAAGAATAGCAGCCAAAAGATCAAGGCAACTGTAACCCATTATTCAAAAATTAGGTCAAGCACCACTTCTTTTAATATAGCCACAGAAATAACTTAAGGTCTTACAACAACATCATTTGTCTCTGTTTGTGGCATTATTTTACTATTATTATATTCTGTACAGTAGGGTATATGTTTTATTAATTTTCAAAAGCATAGACAGCTTTTTAAGCTTCTATTTAAGGAGCTCTTGGCTCCTTAAATAGAAGGGCTAAAAGAACACAATCCTTTTTTACGTGTTTTTAATCTCTTCCCTAAACAAACCCTCTGACTTAAATATTTTACATTTTAAAGGCACTCGGGTTTATGATTTGCTGTGTGATGCTCACTGCTAACGGCACCCATCACATTTTTGTGGTATCTACCACAAAACTATCTGTTTTCTATAAGTGTGCCATCGTAATTCAAAACAGCAGCTTTCAAACAAGTTTTGCCTCTGCCCAAGGGAGATCACATCACCTTTTTTTAACACTTCCAGTGCAACTGCAATAACCAAAGTCTAGTTTGCATGGTTCTTCCAGCCTTTAATGTTTAATCTAAATGCCCTGGTATTGTTTAACTATCTATTAATTCTCCTAATATTCAGCCTAACTGTGGAGGAATCTGTGCAGCTCCTTTACGAAAAGCCTGCGCTTCAGCCTCCTAATGGGAAAAGATACATGCCTGGAACACTGCTTCAGTTTGCAGACCCACTTTGTCTGTTCAAGTACAACCCTTCCCTAAAGCTTCCCCTTTAGACAGGGAGAGAGGAATCTGAGAAATTGTTGCTGTTCTTCTCTCTTCATTATGAAAACAAGTATCCCTTCCTCCTCCATCCCTTCCAGTCCCTTCCCAGCACAAACATCTCTTCCACTGCAGAGACGTGACATAGGGCAGAAGAGCCTCAGTGTATGTGTAGCATCAATTGCAAAGAGACAGTGTAGTTTAATGATGTAAAGGAAAATTAAATATTTATAGGTTTTTGCAGGATGTTCAATGTTAGTTCTGCGGTAAGGGAGAACCCCTGAATATCTTAGTTGTCCTCTCAAAAGTAACCTTCTTCCCTCTGAAATAATGGTCCTTGTGAATTCCTAGTAAGAGTATTTTCATTCCCAGAAGTCACACCAGTTGTTAATCAAACAGTTTCTAGACAAAGCTGTCACCTTGAAATCCATGTTTGTATCAGAGTCAGTACTCATACTAAAAGCAGTCCCTTGACCTGATTCTGTTGATCCACATTCTGTGACCCAGGGGAGTTTATTTTTATTGTTTCTCTAAAATAAAAAAAGCACAATTAAAAATAATTATATATGAAAACACAAGCAAAGAGGAAATGAATAAGCATTAAGCTCAGAACAATGGGATGGGTCACAAATGACGCGCCAGGCCAAACAAGAACTGCAGCCTCGGCTCCAGCTCTTCAAGGGCTTCTGAATGTCCTTAACTCTATTTTCCCTGGCCTGATCCTGCACTGATTATGTCATTAGGGCCTCAAGTTCAGTAAGAGCAAGGGCAAGCCCTAAAGAAACCTTCTTGCCCAGGCCTGTCTGTAACCTGAGGAGAAGAAAAGTACCTCTCAAGTCATGCTGGTGTCGTGCCGAGGTAGAAATTGTTTCTCCATGGGCTTGGTGCTTACTTGGGAGATGACCTTCCAGAAAGGGGCTGGTGGAGGTGAGGTGGTCATCGTGTCTCTCTGAGATCAAAAAGAATTAATATTCCAGCAGAACATCAGGACATATGATGATGGGTATCATATCTTCCAGTATCATGGTGTCTCTGCATGTTTTTGTTTAAACTGAGACTACTATGTGCTGCAAGGGGGGTGCTCTTTGGTTTATCGACAGACATGTTACATCCTTCTCTAGGAATCTGTTTATCTTGTTTCAGTTTCAGAAGGGGTTTGTCCAAACTGCCATCAACTCATTCAGGCCGAAGCAAAATATCCCCACAGAGGCGCAGAGGAACGCCTGTGGCTGAGATTGTACCAAATTTGGGTTAAGTTATCCCGAACTATTAAATAATCTGGCAGTGGCCTCTTAAGCAGACCCAGAGCAGTATGGTTGAAGAAGCCTGCAGCTCACTGAGAAATGTGTTGCTTTTAGCTGCAGTCTGAGAATTGGAAACATTAATTATAAAGTAGACAAAAACATAAATAGAGGAGCAATGTGTTGATCATTGCAGGCAAACACAAGGAGCCAGGGGAACAGAAAGAACTATAAGTCTTTGTTCAGATGCTGTGACACAGCTGACCCCAGGGTAGCTCAGGACAGAGGTCTGCTACAGGCCCTCCAATCCCTCATAGGAAGGATAAGAAGCTTTAACAAGCCTTTGTACAAGATATCCAAACAAGGAGTTATGGCGGCAATAGGAGATTTTAGTTAGCCAAAACTGTGTTGAAAAAGCAATAGGGTAACTTAAAAACTCTAGTACATAACCAAAGTTTTCAGCAGGAGTAGAAGAGTGAGAAAATCCTAAAAGTTTTCTGTGTTAGAAACATTAGAGCAAGCTGCCCCTATGCAGAAGAACACCAGGCACATGGAGGTGCTATTCCAGATGTAGCAAATTTTTGAGGACTTTGAAATGTGTAACACAAACCCTTAGCCAAGGATAAGAACAAGGGAGTAAGACAAACAACTGGGTACATAAGCAAAGCTGCTACAGCACAGAAGGCTGTTCAACTTAGGAAAGACATCAACGGGAACTGGGAAAAGTTCTATAAATACCTTTTAATTAGAGGAAGAAAAAGGAAAGTCTTGGTCCATTGCTAAACAGGAAAAGAGAGCAAGTAACAAATTTTGCAGAGAAGCCTGGCATGTGTCTTTATCCAGCCCTTATTTAAAAAAAAAAAAAGTTGTTTGTGACCAGCTAATTAACCAAATTATTTTTAAAATGAGTCAGAACTGTAGGTCAAAACAGGAAAAGACCAAGTTTAAGAATACTTGGATGAGCTAACTGCACACAAATCAGCAGGGCCTCATAGAGTTCACCTGAATTTATTCAAGAAATAAGATGAAGTAATCTGTGAATAACTAACAATTATTGTAAAGCAATTATTGTAAAGTATTCTTATAGAACAGGATGAGCCCTGGAGCACGGAAGAAGGGTGACTATAGTGCTGAACTTAAAAAAGGAATAATGAGACCCCAGGAAGCTATAAACCACTCATCCTGGTTTCCCAAAAATCTGGAATGAGTTATTAAACAATCAGGTTTTTAAATACCTAGAATTATCGTATGGTGATAAAAAGCAGTCCACCTGAGTTTGTCAAGAACAAATCATGTCAAACCTGTCTATTTTCCCCCTTTCTAATAGAGTAGCTGACTTAGTGAATAAAGAAGAGCAAGTGGATGTGATTTATCTCATCTCCTGATATGGTCGCATTAGGTATAAGCTAAAATGTAATCACAACAAGACGGGTGCACAACTGGGTGAACTTTACTCCAAAACAAGAGTTATCAATTGTTCTATCAAATAGGAAGTTGTTCAAGTGGGATTCCTCTGGGACCTTTTCAGGGCCTGTTTCCATTCTTTTCACTAATGATGCAGAGGATGAAATCTGTGGTTACCATTAAACTTGGAAACGCTGCAAGAGAATCAAAGTCAGAGGATCAAAGCACAGAAATTATCTGGAAAGATGGTCCGCAGCCAACCTGATTAAGTAACCACTAAAATATAGTGCTACTTTCAGAGAGAAGAAACCAAATTCCCAGCTGTAAAGCTGGAAGAAATTTATAAGCAGTGGCATGGCAAAAGAAGGTCTGAGGGATGTAGCAAATGACAGGCTGGATTTGAGCTGGCAGTTCTGTACCCAGACAAAAAAAATGTGAATGCCTGAATTGTATATATATGAAGCACCATACATGAGATAAAGAAAGCAATTATTCTGCTCTGCACTTTGGTGTGGAGGTTTCAGTTGAAAGATTTTGTCAAGTTTGGAACATTGCACTTTAATAAAGCTATAGATATACTGGAGACAATCCAGAGGAGATCAACAAGTATGATCAGAGATTTGGAAAATGCAGCCAGTGAGATAGAAAGAATTGCACTTGTTTAGTCTATAGAAGATTGTTTAGTTTAGAGAAGATGAAGGTGAGGCAAATGCATAATCCTAAATCCTAAATGCATAAAAATGTCCTACAAAGATGACAATAAGCAATTCTTCTTTCTGAAAGTAAGGACAAGAAGACATCAACTAAACACTCAGCAAAGGCTGCTAGGACTGGAGCTTGGGGAAAGCTTTCCATCCATGGGTGCAGCAGAGCAGAAGATTGTCCAACCTCCTTCACTGGAAAGGCTTAGGTGCAGGTTAGGGAAATCCCTTCTAGAAAGGGAGAAAACATGCTACTGTAAGCCCCAAGAGGTCTCTCTCGTTGGAGACCCTTCTCTGCCTGAGGTTCTTTAGTAGCTGAGGGTGCAGGTGTGTAATTTCTGGTATTATAATGCAGTGACTCTGTTAGAACTTCAATAACAATGACTTTATATACAGTAATGATCAGCCTAAACAGCCCTGGTCCTGGCTGCCAAATGCTCTTGCCTATCAAATTTCTTCTGCTGCTGGGGAGGTAAGACAGATACAATGAAATAAGTTAATGTTCACTGGTTTTTTTAGATTAGCACAAGCAGGTCCTGGCAGAAATAAAATCAATGTTAATCACTGTATAAGCACTGAGTGTGTGTCCGTATTTATGGTCCCAGGTACACAGCCCATCAGTGTGCCAAATCTGTACGAGGGCACAGCCCAGGCACACTGCTGCCTCCACTTTTCCCAAATGCAATAAGATGAATTTGGCTGCATCCTGGCCAAGACTCACAGGATGCTCAGCCAGGACACCCTTCTGTTCCAGCAGGACCACAGGGGGACTTACGGGAAGCACTTGAGTCACATCTGTGTCCGGGGCATATCCTTGCCCTGTTGCAGCCTCTCGTATCGGCATGGCCTCTCTGATCCTCTGAGAGGAATGGAGACTCCCTGAGATCCCCTCCCTCCCAGCACTGTGCCACTCAGACCCCACCGTTCAGAAAGGGCTCAGCACTCCCCTGCCACACTCTATACTTTACAGGATGGCACATTTCCTGCCCAATTAATTGCACACAGGAGGGTCTAGAAATTAATACCAACTTCCAGGCATGGCAAAAGAGGAAGGAGGGTGAAGAGAAGCCCCGTGAGAATCATCCACCTTCAATTATCTTTAATTAATGCACATAGCCAGGCATAATTTATCTCCATCAATTGTTATTCCCTATTTCAGAAAAATAGTGGTCAGAAAACCAAGGTTAAATTAAAGCAATTAACTGAAACTGTGTTCCGCTTTCTTTTTCAATATGCTTTTATGTATCTCTTTAAAATTTATAACCTAATATATATTTTTTTTAATTTTACAATTTCAGAGGTGGAGTTTTGCTGCTCATTTATTTTAGTGCCACATTTTGTTTTCTTAACTGCTTGGGTCTTGCACATCTGGTGAACAAACAACATTTTGTGGGGGCCCAGCTATTTCCTGTGAGGCTCTGATGTGTTTTGTCCTATCACTGAACTGGTCTGCAAGTGACACTGCGTTAAGGTACTCGGGCTGCTTTCCTGTCTTGAATGCTGTAAATCAGTGCCAAAAAAATAAGGGCGTCAGGAAACTAATGAAGACAAGAAATGGCACCAGTCATCAGAACAGATGCCTCCAGGTGATGGCCGAAGATAGTATGAGGGAAATGATGGAAATTGCTGTAAGGGACTCAAACGGGACAATATCATCAGCAGATAATTGAATTTTATAGTTAACTCAGAGCTGTTCTAATATAGACACGATTTTGGATTTCACAGTTAAAGCACAGTTCCGTTTTGCACTGAAAACAGGAATTCAGCTTCTTTGTTATGTCTGAAAAATAGAATCTCCTCCTCAAATTGGCAGCATTTATCCCTCTGGGTACAAGATGAGTGGTCTGGTAATTTGTTAGCATCTGATTTGCAATTAATTAGAAATGTGGTCTTTTAAGAAATCTGTTCAAATTGTTCCTTTGTTTGAAACATCTCAACAATGAAATAATGCAGACCACAAAAATGTTCCACCTAGTCAAAATTCCCTGAAACCGCATACAGGCAATAGCTGAATAAATTAGTTTGCAATTAAAAATTTTTTTTAACTAATTTCGAACAGGGAATACAGTGACTTCAGTGAAAGCTCATCCAATCATCTGGTTTCCTCCAGAGGGAATGTACACATGCTAATCCCATTGGCTGTAAGGATTTACGTTCATTAATCCCAGTGACTTGGCCATGGGTAAATGTATCAAGAAGACATTACTTGGACAGTTCTTTTAATTTTTTACATTCTGATTTGGTGCACAAAAGGCTCCCCTCAGTACTGCTGATCCAGTGCATATTTAAGAGGCATTGCTCAGGAACCTGAGGAAATAGAGCCCTGGAGAATATTGAAGTAGTGGGACCCTGTGCCGCTGTCACTCAAATACCACCCTCAGTTCCATCACTAATGCAGGACACTAAACTGCTGGCTTCAACCTGTGGCCTAGAAATCTCTAAGATGCTTAAGAAACACAATTTCGAAGGGGTCCCCAAACAGTAACTAAGAATTAACCTATTGCAGAAGACCCAAATTTCTTACACAAGAATATATGCTTCCTTTGGAATTTTTGTAGTGGTTCCAAAGTGAAAAGCAAAATTAAATCCATTAGTAGCATGTTTGATCCATGTGTCCTCATTATCTGTTTGATGTAGCTCTGGTTGCCTACGTTGACTGTAAAATCCTGGCACAGAGCTAGATAAAGAAAGCAGGAGTAAAAACCAAGATATATTAAAAAAAAATAGAGGTGTACAAGGAATGTCAGCAGAAAGAAAAAAAAAGTAACAAACCAACAAGAAAAATCCCATCATATTATCCCTGGAGAAGAAATTAAATGAGCTCCTTTCATACCAACCGTGGCTGACAATATCTTCAGTGGAGGACAGAATTGTCCTTGAACCATGGTCACTGCAGCCGTGAAGACTGTCCCTCAGTCACATGCTAAGGAAGAGTTAATGGAACCAATGCCAAGGCTAAGAAAGCTGCTGTTGCAAGGGCAGGAACACCTTTTCACATCACAGAAATTTGCAAATCCAAGAACCAAGGGCTTGCATGAGTTCTGGTAAGAAACCTTAACAAAAATTTTAGAAAATCAAAAAGATTCTAACTAAACCAAGAGTGGCTCATTCAGGTATTTTTATGAACGCTGTTAAAAGTATTTGTGTGACTATTACAAATTTATAAATGAAAATGTAGTTCAGAAGCAAAAGAGTGCTTCTGTTTAGAAGAAGATGAAACCAAATATTGTTTAATATTTAAACAGACTCATTTTTTCCTTAAAGAAAACAATCTTTTGGTGTTTATCTCAAATTCATAAATATCCCTGATTCTCTCTTATTTGTATAGTGGGATGATATCATTTGCCAAAAAAAAAAAAAAAAGTAAT
>VZTE01003426.1:997868-1068618 GCA_013397775.1 Eulacestoma nigropectus | reverse complement strand
GCCAAAAAAAAAAAAAAAAGTTATCTTTCTAAATCTTAAAATAACTAACATCCAAAAACATCAAACCAAATGGTCACTCAGACATAAACGACACCCAGAGATTTAACAAAGAACTAATACAGGAACTACCCAATGCCTGGGAAAGAAAGCGGTCACTGGAACGGGCAGGATCCCTGCCAATCCCAAAGCACAAGCACCCGACAGGCAGCAAAGCAGCCTGCACAGCCTGGAAACTCCAGCCAGGAGAGGGAATCAGGAGGGACATGAAGAGCTGCAAATCTCCCATGACAGAGAGAAGAATCCCAGAGCTGCTGAAGCTGGTGGGGGGGTGCAATGGGATTTCTCTGCATTATCTGTCAGGAAAACACTGCCCAGCAGAAAGGGTGGGAGGAAGCTCTTGCCCTGTGGCAGGAGGGATGTAGGCACCATGACACGGGGCTGGCTGCAGGGAGGTGATCCTGGCCTCTGGGATGTGGCCCTTTGACGCAGTGAGGGTTGGCAGAAAAGACGGGGATCATGAAGTCCCAAGTGGCAGAGAGGTGGCATATGCAGGTGAGAAGTAGTTGGGACACAAGGGGAAAATCTGCACTGGGAAATGCCACTGCCAGGAGAGCTGTTTAGGGTGTCCTGCACATGGGTGCGGGGATGCAGGCTGGGGTTGGGAGCCTCAGGAGCCCTCATTTTCTTCCGGTTTAACATTGTTCTGGAAATGTTTATCCTGGGGACTAAAACAAAGAGGTTTGGGTTTTTTCCATGCTTCTGTTAGGAATTCCTCTGGATGTCCTATCCAAAAATAATAAGAGGCTACAGAGGATAAGACATGAATGCTGTTTCTGCTCTGAGGCGGAGGTGGAAAGGGCTGATGGAGAGCACTGAGCCAGCAGGAGGTGTGAGTCCCCCAGGGTTTCCTCTCAGCACCTCCTTGACCGGACACTCCCAGCTGAACTTCCTGCTTTCTGGAGGACAAGGTGGCCAAGGCAGGTGTTCCTCAGGTTGTCCCCGTGGGAATATGAAGCTGCATCCAAGGGCTGGAGGGGTGATCTAGGCAGTCAGGTCCTGTGCGTACAGGTCTGGCAGCAGTTCCAGTCTGCATAGAATTCAAGGTTACGCTACTGAGCAAGGCACTATACAGGCTTGCATGCAAGACCACTCGAACTCAGGAGATTATAAAATAATGTGGTAATATAAAATAATCTCCTGCAAGCAAACCATGGTCTGATGTGACTCGGTCTTTGGGACTGGCAGCTGGACCAGTGCTGAGGAATCACGCAATAAAGTAGGTCACAGGTTTCCAAAAGACCATTTTTTTCCTTTAAGCTTATGAGAAAATGATGATTTATGGAAATCAGCTTGAAGCAAGGGAGTCATTCTGATAATAAAACCTCGAAAGAGTACGGAGGGCTCTGTCATTACAGTAATGGGCCCCAGATAAGTGCTTCATCAAGTAGACTATACATCACTACTACTTACAATGCGCTGAAAAGATGGGGCAGGCAGAGAACGAATGGCATCTGCTACAAAAATAAACTACAGCAGAAATCGTGCTCAGTGTTTTTATATTTTATATCACAAAATACTCCATTTTGGAGTTCATTTAGGCCAAATATGCATTTTTCACCTCCTCTCATCACCTTAGAGGGCAACTAAAATGCAAAGACCTGAGTGCACCCTGCAGGTCAAGCCTGCTGCTGGTGAGGTGGCCGCCCAGCCCCGGTGAGTGCCGTGGCCATCCCTCGGGAGCATGCCCAGGGCACCCAGCAGCCCCAGGCAGTGCTGGAGGTCTTGCTACCATGAGCTGCAGAGAGAAGCAATTTCCTGCCTTTTTTAAAAGCATTGAGGTGGCCAGCGAGATGCTGAGGAAAAGTAACCACAACTTTGCCTGTCATAGTACAAACAGAATTTGGTCCCTTGTCTTGTTTTTTCCCCTCTGCCCATGCTTGCAGCTCAGCCATACTGTAGGAGAGGTCAGAATATAACAAACTGCTGCAGAGCTTTGCTTTGCTCAGGTGTTTTGTTAGATTTATGTAAAGGAAAACACTTTTTCTTGGACTTCTGCATGGCTGCCTCAGTTGCTGCAAGCTTTCCTCAATAAGTGGAAAACTTTTCTCAACTTAACCATGGAAAGTTGCTCAGTCATGAAAGTGGAGGAAAAGCAGAGCCTGAACTTTGGGAAGGACATATTGGAGAAGGCAGGCTGTTGGGAAGGTAAAGGAAAACAGCCCTCCTGGGATCTCTGATCATCCTGGGAGGACATGGAAGAGCCAGTGGCTCCAGCCCTGCCTGAAACCCTGAGCAGTCCTTGCTCAGGGGGCCATAGTGATGCACTCAAATAAGTGGATAAAAACAAATGAAGCATGAGCTCAGGCTCTGAGCCAGACTGTTTCAGTGCTGTTTTCTTTTATTTGCATTGGCCTGGCAGCAAGGGAAGGGGAAGGTTTGGAGCGACAATCACAGCGGGTGTTCATTCTGTTATCAGGTACCCCACAAACTGGGCACAGGTTCTCTTGCTAGGCTGCACACTCAGTTGTATGCACAACCACTTCTGGTTTGTGACTGTCTAAAAAGTTTCTTACAATTGGCCATCTTCACTAACAGCAAATTTTTATTCATAATTTATGCAGTGCTTTTGCAACTTTCATCCAAAGCAAAATAAATGTAACAGCTGGTGCGTCTGTAGCTGAAGAGGGCGATAAAAAGAGGAATAAAGTATTTCTGAAATGAAATTTCCTTTCCAGCACATGCACTAGGTCCAACACAAAAGACACAACAGAAAGTTTAATTTAAAACTAATTTATTGGTGAAATGTTATCAGAAGTCTAACGAAGACAAATAAATCAACATGACACTGGGAAAAAGATCAGCTGGTGGGGATGAAAGCTACCAACATAACAATCCACAGATGGGGGGAGAGCTACACAAACTGGAGTATATCAGCAAAGCCAGAATGAAATGCTCCCTCCACAACTTTGCATTACAAAATTAAATCACTTGAGGTTGAAATGCTGATGTGTGCAAATATTTATTCCTTTCATGAGAAGAAAATCCTGAATTTTTGACTGTGAAATCTCCCTTGGCCCAATGCTTCTGTTTCCACTCTCCCCAAAAAACACGAAGTTACAAGCAAGGAACAGAGAAAAGAGAAGTGACACTTTTAGGGTATGTTGACTGAACTTCATTAACACCAGGTTTATATGTTTCTTCTTATTATGCCAAGGGAGATGGAAATTGCATGGCTCCTTGGCTGCTCTAAATCAGAAGGCTGTGACTATTGTTTTGCTTTTCTGGAAGGAAGGTGTGGATGAATGAGAAGCATGAAAAAAAGCTGTCAAAAAAGTTTTTTCTGTCTCAAAGTTTGTGTAGATACTGTCTCAAGAGAAGAGATGGGCTTTCGGCTGAGGACTTTGCCGGAAGACCAGGGGCTGCACACAGAGACCTTTCCTTCAGTGGTCTGATTCCTCTTGCACCCAAGGCAGAAAGATTTGTGTGCTCTTTTATAAATGTGCCTGAATCCATTGCTGATCTCTGCTTGTAACATCCAGTGAGTCCTATATTTTGGGTGGCTGTTTTACATTACAAATTTCTCTCACTCTTTGTGGATGTTTCATTCGAGAAGAGTGTCCAAGAAAACAATTTACTCACTATTCTCTTTGGGACCAGAGGCATGAGATGCTGGACCTCTTTGAGGAGCCCCTGCTGTCCCAAAGCCTACAGCCTACACTTGAGAGAAGGTTTTAATTTTGCATGAGCCGCAGTCACTTAGTGAAGCATTGCACAGCCTGCATTTTGAAGGATGCATTTTGTTTTAATGACCACAGACTTATGAACAGCAGCTCCAACTCAGCTCATGCGCGATCAGACCCAATTGTATTTAATCAATTATTTCACTCCTGCCTGAACCAGGGCTCAAATCTGCCCTATTTTCTTTTCTATACTCTAACAAATTATTCCTATTGACTAAACAGAGTGTGCCAAAACTCCTTATGCTCTGATTTATGTGAAAGAATTAGCATGATATTGTCTAGGTTTGAGGTCACTCAGCTCTTTTTCTTGTACTTCAGCATCTGCATTTATTCCCATTCTGTACCAATTAGCACAGAGGAAGCAGAATCCAGCCGTAAAGGACAGCTTCTCTGCTTCTCTTCCAGACTCTTCTTACACAGCTTCTCACCCTTCCAGAAAGGTGAAACTAAACACTAAACCCCTCCTGAAAATAACCAAGCAAAAAGCAACAAAACCCCCACTTGATATGTTGGTTTCAGAACAGCAAAAATACGGAACAAAAAGAATTCTGCAGAGCACAAGACTTCCAATTAAAGTAGAAGGAGTAAGCAAACTGCCTAACTCTGTTGAAAAAACAAAAGGAGCAAAAGAAAAGACTCCACTAGCTATTTCTTGAAAAATGATTTAATCAGTCCTAAGGGGGACTAACTGTCCAGGACAGCTGTTCAGCCAGGGTAGATCAGCAGCTCCCCACTGTTGATTTGTGCCAACTGAACTATTTATGGAGCTCACTGGGCTCAGTGGTGAAAGAGGGGAAGTTGCCATTGACATGATTGTGAGATGAAAGAGATGTGGATTGATAAGGAACAGAGTCCTTGAGGTTTCTTGGGTTTTATTTCTGTTTTTTTGATGAAGCACCTCTTCTCCAGGTAGGCTGCATTACTATTTCTCTGTTATAAGAGCTCATGATAAGTTTTCAACAACAAATACTACTCTAGGCTAAAAAGAGTTATAGGGTGTTCTCTGCAAGAGCTCCTCGCTCCTCTAGCCTTTCCTTGGCACCATGCATCCTGTGTGGTGGCCCTTGGGATCTCATTGCAAATCCTGCTTGTGTAGCTAGACATCTAGGAAAAGCTAAAAAATGCTGCAATTAAAGTTCTGTTTGCAGCGTGGTGAGGTGCTTCTGGCAGGGAAATGAGCCCATCTGCCGCACACGGTGAGGTGTCTGCACCAGCTAACCAGGCTCTGTGTCCTTGGCACCACTTCTGCCAGGGAGCTGCCCCATTCCAGTACACATTGAAGAATTTCGTGGAGCCACAGGAGTAAAGACATGTCCAGACCTGGGAGACCTGGTCTGGAGCCGTAGTAGGGCAGATTTCACTCCAGGAAAGAGATGGCTCCCTTTGTAACTGGGATCCACCTCATCAGGAGAAGATGGTGTTCAGCATAGCTCATGTACATCCCGAAGAACAAGTGAAAGAGGCTTTTCCTCCAAATTCCTATTTTTGTAAGAATGCAGTCAGTAGCAAAAATAAGCCTGGGAAAAACTCTGTTTTTCTTCCCCAAACCAATAAATCTTAAAGCTAAGAGCTGTAATTTGTCTAAATCTGTGGTTGTAGTTTGGTTTATTTCGTTAAGTAAACAGCACCAACCACCGTTCACTATAGTTCTAGCACACCACCCTGCTGGAACACAAAGTCTGACCAAAGCAATCTTTTGTCTGTTTCTTTTATAAACATGACTTTGCATCAAAGTGAAAAGAAAAAAAAAGTGCAAGATAAGCTAGTGCCAGACTGTGCTGCAAGTACTGAGCCTGAGCAGTTCCTGGAAGCTCAAGTTAGCTGGAAATAGCAACACGAAATATTTCATTTCAAGGTACTAGCTTCAAAATCTCTCCCATTATTAGGATCAAAATCTTCATCAAACCTTTTCAGTAAAATTACTGCTGGGTTGTAAAAATGTTGTGTGCATACTTCTGGATCTGAGAAATTAGGTAACCTGAAGGAAGATACTTTTGGTTTTTCGACTGTTTCGTACAAAAGTCAGCCGAAGGGTGATGCTGAGATGAGATGAGCAGGTGTGAATCGCAGATATTAAACATACTATGTTGTTAGCAGTCCACATCTATCCTCACCATGCTTGATTGAATTTCATTCTTACCTCTGGAGTAATTTCCAGATTTCACTGACTGTCTGGTCACTGCTTTCCAAATTCATTACAGTAGTGAAGTGTCCCAGGAACGTGGACAGGCTTTTCATCTCTTGTGATGGGAAATGTGGTGTAATCGCAAGCAATTAAAGAAAGACATTCCCTAGGTGGGGCTGAGGGGCTCGTGTCCCACTTTTAGGCATTTATCTCCCAATTTTCACGTCTTTTGTGACACCATTGCTACAAGGAAGATTGATGGATCACAGACAGCTTTGCTGGCCACTTACTCTATGCTGGCATTTTCCCAAGGAGGAGCAGGTGGCACTTTTGATGTTACAGTAATTCACAGTGAAAAAGAGAAGCCTGCAGATGGACCTGTCGAGGCACTAATAAATTACCTGCTAACAGATTCATGTTCTCCAAGCATCGCCTGGGCACATGATAAAGAGAAATGCAGGATCAGGTTGCAAAACAGCCTCTTATCAGGTGATGTCTCCTACTGATATCACACAAGACCCCAGCTTATGAGTCTTCATCTAATTTGTGCTTGGTGTTACATGTCTGATGAAGTTTAAACACTGCATTCTAGGTGAGCTGTTCTGCACACCTGCCACAAGCTGGGCACAGTATGGTGAAAGGAGGGCTGCCCACTGCGTTTGTTCTCCTAATGTGTAGCATGTTAGAGAACACATGCAGGGGCCATAGGTCTCTTTAATTTCAGAGTTTTCTATTGTACTTTATGGGACAAACATATTTTATTTCAAACAAAAAATGAGCCTGAAGAGGATTTCAGCTCCAGATGCTGCTGTGGCAAAGATGAAATGCTGATCTAAGTATGGGCTCTTCAGAGTAGATTAAAGTACTCCCACACAGTGGAGCCATGAAGTTCAACCCAGGAATCAGATCTGTCCCTCCCAGACAGGATATCTACACTTGTGTAATTTAATTTCATTGACCGACTGCAGTTCTATTTTGTGAAATGCAGATTATAAGGGGAACAAGGTCCTGGTTCTCAATGCCATGTTTTGGATGGGTCTTAATCTCCAGCCTTTTTCTCAGAGCTTTCTTTAAGATCTCTTTGGCCATTCTGCCATCAGTAAAAAATTTATACACATATCCAAGAGCAAGGTTTGGCCTTACTGGTTTTTAAAGACTGGGATAACAATAGGAGTTTATTTTAAATCCTACTGCCAGACAGAGAAAGAGCATTCTTATCATACTGCTTATGATAGCAAATCTCCATACATACGAGGCTTAGATGAGGGACCAAAATTCCACTCTGTTTCTCAGACTCTCTTGCTACTATGAAAACCAACAAAAATAAGGAATGGCAGAGAGCCATGCCCAGAGCCTGGCAGCTCTGCACTACTTTCTGTCATCAGAAGTCTCAAATGGCCCTACCATAACCCTTTACTGCTCGGCAAAAAACACCATATAGTGCTCTGGGATGGTTATTCTAACTGGGAGAGTGGGAAGGCAGTAAGAGGAACAAATAATGGTTGATGCTACTACTAATGCTACTACATTAGCAGTAGCCATGGATGCAAGACAACGGAAGGAACCAGTTGTCTCTTTCAGGACTTGCGTCTACTCATAGAAAGCAGAAAAATGTGTTGCGTTCACAAGGTTGATCATGTGATGCTTCACAGTCCTCCAATATATCTGTCACGGGCAAGCGGGGAAGACCATCTCTAACAATTAAAGGCTCAGAGGTCTCTTCTGGTAGCTTAATGCTGATTCATGGCCCAACAGCCCAGAGAGATAGCCCACCCCTGCTCGGTGTGAGTGAGCTTGCTGTGCAGAAATCAGGGATGTTGGCTCCAACAAGCAGTGGGAAATTTCTGTGGAATATATGTAGGTCCTAACTCTGGCAGACAATGTCTGCTCAATGCAATCTGCATGAAGTAGCTGTGTCTCATTTTCTGTCCTGTACCTGCCCTGGACTCTGTGCCTGGATTCTTCTGGAGAGCCCAGGAGGGCACTCTCCCTCCCCCTCAAGGCACAGGCTGGCCTCACATTCCCTGATTATCATTACCTACATTGCCCAATTTCTATGTGTACACTCTGCTTTCACTGCCACTGCAGCAAACTGATTTCCTGCAGAGCCCAGGTTCTCACACACGTGATGCCAGTTTGTCACTGTCACTGGTACCCCACCACCTACTCCCTTCAGGCTTCCTCCATCTGTCCCTGGTGATTTACTGTGCCAGAGCACCTCAGGAGGCCCCACGACTCCTTTCCTTGTGATTCTCTTAAGGTCATGAAGTCAGACCATCCCAAAAAACAGAGAAGGAGGATTTTCCCTTTGATTGTGAGACAGTTACAGCACTGACCCAGCTCACTTGCATCTCACAGGCATTAGGTCTACGACTGTCCAGGACCAGTGATGTGGGGAAAGGTACCAAAGTGACAAAAAGCTTTTCCTCATCTGCAGATGAACCACTTGCAGAGCTTGGCCATCGTAGGGGTTAGGATTGGAAAAGACACCCCTCAGATGTGCACCATCCAAGCGCAGTACCAGGCTACCAGTTTCTAACTGGTCTCTTCAAATTGTCCTTGTAACCTTGTTACTGGCCAGGGCCACTGGGGATCCTGCGCTCAGAGAATTGAGTGGGGCCTTTTCCTGCCGGACCATAAAATCTATTCTAATTGTAATTCCCTGCACATATACTCTCTGAAGGATGGGAAAAAGCTTCTGCCACTTGAGGTCAGGACTGAAAAATTAGCTGGTGGGCTCTGGGAACACCTGCTGTAGGAGGCTTTCACAGGAGCAGAGATGGCAGGAAGATTGATGATGACCTTGCAGCACACACCTAGAGAAGAGACCTAAGGATAAGCCCGTGGTCTGGATTTGGAGCTTGCAGGAGGTGCAGCAAGTTCAGCACTGTGTCTCCAACCAGCCTCGGTGGTGCACAAGGAGGCAACAGTCCCGTCTCCGTGGGAGGAATTGTCTCGTCAGGGTGCACCTCCACAGAGCTCTGCACACCCAAAACCACTGCAGGGACAGGTCCCAACCCCCCGGTGCTGGGGCTCCTTCTCCATCTCGCTGCATCAGCAGGTCCCAAGGGAACAGACACAGCATTTTTCTATTCTACACACTGAAAGACTTTTAAACCCGGAAATTTTTATTTTCCTTTTAAAATTCTATTGGGAAATCCAGAGGCTACATTCATATTATGTTCTAAACCATTACAACCCCCCTAAATTTTAGGGGTTTTATAAAAACATATTTCCTTTGACAAATTTCTACTTTGGAATATATAGAATGGAGAAAATTGTGGAAATTAAATTAGAGCCCCTCAGTCTTATTTATTCAATTGCAATTAATGTTAAGGAAATGAAAGAACAGGAAAAAACTAATTTTGAAATGTAAAAATATTTTGAATCTTTTTAAAAAGAGAGATAAAACTACATATAGTATGACGTAGATTTACATCAAAGTCAAGATATTGTCAGCAGAATGGAAGAAATATTTAAGAAATTTTCTCAAGGAAAAAAGTGGTAAGTTTGAAATTTCTATTACTACTTGGATATGTATCTGCTTGGCCAAATGAATTACTCTTCAAGCAAGGAAAGGAGGCACACATCATATTAGCAGTTCTCACAGCAGCCCCAAAAGTAATTTTCAGCTGAACAACCCTGCAGCTTCTGAAAACATTTCAAGATATTTTTATAGAAAATATGTCTAAGTATTTATTATCCTAGACCAAGGTAAACAGAAATTCTATATAAATTATCACTACACAGGGAAAAACCCTGAAACATCTATAGTTTTTCTCCTCGTGTCATGTATCATTCCTACACTGGAAGCCAGTTGTGCAGTGGTTTTCTAGTGGTGAGAGAGGATATTAGGTTTCAGGACTCTTGGGTTAAATTATTGAATCTGCCATTGATTTGCAGTGTGACCTTGGGCAAGTAATTTAAAGGGAAATATATAATTATTAGTTTCGTTTGGCCAGGCTGACTTACTGTCTATGGCTTTAGAGCAATTGCTACTTCCTATTAGACTGAATGGGAGGGAGGAGGTCTCCTTTTTGCAGGTGCTTTTTCCTGTTTTGAAGGGTTTGAGGGTTTTTAATTTCTCTATTAATGCATGGAATACCCAAACAATCCAACAGAGAAAACAAGTAATCTGTGTTCTGCAAGTAGTTTTGCATGTACTGCGAGCTGCATTCTCGAGCACTCAATTTGAACAGCATCCCTTTGGTTAGTGTAGCACACAATTGTGTGTGTGCATTGCTGGGAGATCAGTGCCCAGAGGAACAGCAAAGGACGAACAAACCACACAAACACATGACAAGGTGAGGAACTTTGCCCTGTGTAACAGTTTAAATAGATATAGTACAAAACAACCCTCAGGGATTTGGGGGTGAGAGGAGTTAGCTGGGAAAGGATTTGTTTTAACAGATAACTTTGTCCAAAATGAAGTGGTTAAGCAGAAATCATCTTCAGATTTTTTAAAAACATAAACTTTCCAATAATTCTAAATAAAAGTGTTTTCTGGATTAAAATCTTTGCTCACATATGGGTTCAAACATTTTGTTATTTTATTTAGCACAGTAGCAGTGTTTCAAAAATAAGAAAAGTGCCATTTTTCAAACCCTCAAGTAGCTATGTTGAGAACAACATAAGAAGGTTTGAGGGGGTTTCCCACATATTGTCATGTTTTCTGACTCATCTTTAGATTTTTCAGAATGTTTTAAGATGGAAATTTTAATTCTGAAAAGTGTTGAGGGGAGGAATACTTTATTTTTTAACAACATGGTTAAAAGAAAGTTTAAAGTTAAGGTAGTCCATAAGTAAAGATTTGTTCTATCTTTTCTGTAGCCTAATGGGACCATGCAAAATACAATATAGTACTTATATGTCCTGCAGGATTATTTATTTTGAAGCTTAGCTGTAGTTTATAAAGTGCTCAGAGATCCTCTGATGAAAATGTAATAACTATGTCATCATCATCATCATTGTTATTATTACGAATATCATTATTTTTATTCCCCTGGTGAAATAAGAAATCAGTTTGTAAAAATTACAACAGCTGCAGGGAATGTGCCTCAATAACTTCTCTGTGTTTTGTACCACTGCCAAGAGAGGTTTATAAAATGCTGCAGGGGTAACTGTGTTCCGAGCTAACAGGAGGAATTTGCTTGGACTGTCAAATGTTTGCCCAATATGACAAATAAAACTAATGAGTACACCGTGCACCATTTTTCTTTCAAGGGATGCATAAAAGTCTTTATGAAAATGCCCTTTTTAACCTCAGTCAAGCATTTATATTTTTTAGGGGCATGCAAGGTGCAGTTGTTACAGGTAACGTGTGAGCTGTTAAGGGTGAGGTCTGGCAAATGCCATAATGAAGAGGTCCCATAAGGAGAGCACGAGCTCATGGTTTGTTACTAACCTTAATCCTGGGCTGGAGGAGTGACTGAAGCCACAGCCATCGCAATAAATCTGCCTCACCAGCAACCTGAGGGGGTGCGTTTGTCTCACACGAGGGTAGACATGGCTGTCCTCGGCAGGAGAACGGGTCTTGGGTACTCTGGTAGGAATGAAGAGAGCACATAATTTCCCAGGAAATTTTCCCATAAACTCTTCATGGTTTAAGTGTCACATCCTGAACTTCTCACTTGCAATTAACTCCTACTTGAGTGGACATTTATCTGACAAGTTAATCCAGTCACTATTATACAGGAGGAAAAGGCAGCAACGGCTGAGGATATGAAGAAGAAAAGGTGAGCAGAAGTGAGGGCAGTAATCTGAATCTCAAAAGGCAGCCTCTGCTCTGCCACCATATGACCTTGGTCAAGTTCCTTAACCACTGGGTGCACCAATTGTCCAAGCATAAATTGGAGCTAAAAGTGCTGCCTGGCTTCCCTTTCAAGTGAGGATCAATGCAAGACACTCTGGGAGGAGTTCAGAGAAACTCCTTTACATGGACAGAGTTTTGCTCACCAGGTATCTGAATCAGAGGGCAGTCCTGAAAAGAGGCCAGTGGGATTCATTCAGGTGAAGAAATATTTAAGTGTCGGTAGATGAAAAATTCTCCTTCTCTTTCTAAATTAGATGTCACAAACAAGGGCAAAATTAAATCCACTTCCCAGGACATGTCCCTGCACAGGAAATTCATTGGAGGGGTGTTTCCCTGATAAGAGCTTTCCCTGGGAAGAAACCGAGTCTGCCTTTTGTAAGTGGCTCTGAAAAATAACTCCCAGAATCCAGACCCTGTCAAAATTATGTGAGAACATGAGACATTTTACTATCAAAATATTTTGGCTTCAGAAACTAGCAAATCTTTCTGCCTCTCTACGAAAAGATGCAGGGAAATGAAGTGGTTTTCCCAGTGCCACAGACTGCAGTGGCAGTGAGCAATCACTTCATTTCCCTCTGTCACTGAGACCTCACAAGCTCCTGGCATCTCGCCCACATTCCCACCACTGCCTCCTGCCTGCTGCTGCTGCTCACTGGCCGGCTCACAGATCCTCGTTGGAGCATTCCCCTTTTATGCCTGAACTTCTGGTAAAATTATGCCCCATTGTCTCTATAAAAAAGAAGGTGTTACTGGGGACATAGCTTAGAGACTTATGTCACCTCCTGGGTTCAGTGGCAGTGATGAGACCTGCGGTGAACCTGTGGTGATGTGCTGGCATCTCACCTAAGCAGGCACACAGGAGCTCATCTGGTATCTCTTCCTGCAGCTCTGTTTTCCACCCTGGGATAGCATTAGCTTGTACCTGGCTAAGCTTACCTGTGATGTGGCCTGCCCTGCACTGCCTCACAAATAATTTACACATTTCAGGCTTGTTTTGACACACTAATTTGCTGGTTTTAAATGGGAAGTTTCTTAATTTCTTGCTAGCATTTGAAAGCTTTTCTGCATTACCTGAAAGTTAGAGCTATCGTTTCTCCCAAATCCTTCTGTTTGAAATAGCATAGCCAGATGTTCTGTTCTGAAGTTTTGTTTCAAGAAGTTCCGGTGGTCTTTCCATGACAAAATTGTTCCCAGCACGTTGTAACATGTGAGCTCTGTGGAAGAGGGGAGTACTGCATTGTGATTCTCCCCTCTGGGACCACCACCTTCACCAGACCCAGGAAAGTGGCTTAGGCATCAGCTCTGCAACTGCACTGGACACCTCTCTGTGCTGCTGTGGGTGCCATAGCAGGCACGGGCTTGCTACAGGGGCCGCAGGGTGGCAGGGGAGTGAGGCGGTGTTTGTGCAGCCCACAAGAGGACGTACTCTCATCCAGGTGGCACCGGGACAGCTGCAAAACCCACAGAGCTAAATCCAGGCTTTTGCAAACGCTTCAAACTTCTGTCCCTAAGACCTTTGAAACCCCCAGCTTCAATTCAACTCTAATACAACCGCTGTTTCCCAGAGTTAGCAGGCAGCTGGAGGGGCTTCCTGAGGCTGCAGCCTGTGCATCAGCCCAAAGAGGCCCGAGGGGTCCTGGTGCCCCAAGGAGCTGGGATGGGGGCCCTGCCCATGCAGCCCCAGGACTGAGACCACCTCTGCCTGCCCAAACATGCTCAGTGCCCTCATTCTTTTTGGGATGAGCACGTGAGGGTCTCCCACTCAGGTCTGCTTCCAATCACCGGGCTGTGCTGAATGAAAGGCTGCTCACATCAGAGCCAGTGCGGGTCAGGGGTGGCCAGGGCAGAGTGCATGAGAACTTCCCTCCATCCGGGAAAACACTTTTAATAGAACAAATCTGGCTCCTCACAGCAAGGAGCTAGCCCACGGCAGAGGGGAGGGAGGCAAAAGCAGAGGCTTCTCCAGCAGCTGTCAGCCTGCCTCTACAGCAGCAGCTATTACAGCTGCTTGATAGGAACCGCCCTCCCACACAACACTGTGCTATCCGGCAGGTTGGAGACAAGGGAGCCAGCCAGGGGCACAGTCCAGCAACTCTGCACACTGGTGTGAATAGGGAAAGAGGTTTGTATCATTAGGGGCCACAGTTCTGCCCTCTGCCAGACAAGGGCAGACCTGTATTGGCATCCTCTGTGAAGATATGGCAGCGCTAAGAGCCTAGAGAATTTATGGAATGACAGATTCCAGGCCCAGATTTGCTTTGATTGGAATTAAATCCCCAGCCCTATATTAAAAATCATGTGGTCTTCAGAGCAAATCCTGCCTGGCAGGATGTGAGTGAGCTCCAACCCAAGTCTCCAAGCTCCACTTCCCAGGGTAAACTCTGTGAAGCCAACAGCTGCTCAGGCTCTGGGACCCCCTCTCTGCTGCCAGCCTGCAGCCAGGCAGAGGCAGGGCAAGTGCCAATGGACCATCTCCTGCACAGGGCAAGAGCCTGAGTAAATGCCACAGATCCTCTCTGAGAAGTGAAAACTAGAAGAAAAAGTGTGGCCAACTACAGAGTGTGCTGGTACCTAATTTACTCTCTATGTCACACTTTTTCCCTCACTTTTTGGAAGGGTGGCCTTTGTTGGCTTCAAGACTCAGCCCAGAGGTGGATATTTTCTTTGTAATCAACCATGCATTCTTAGGTGGTGCTGCTTCTCAGCCACCAGACACAGGCTATTGCCTGAAGCTCAGGGGACAGTAGGATATTTTTGATCCTTTGGAAGGCAGGGAGGCACCATAGTCAAAGAGAGTGGGACACCACCAGGACACAGATTTTCCAGGGCCCAATCAAGTGGTGCAATTATATTTCTAATTTGTTCCTAAATAAACATTCACTTGGGGTCTCTTGAACCTGTAAGTTATAGGTGGTGATTTGCTTGGACCTACCCTGATCAGGCAGCTGAGTCACTTCAAGCTACTTACACTCCACCAGTGTGGAAGTCCAGCAGTTGGTCCTGGACATGTGAAATCAAAGGGCAAATGCACTCCATGGGATTTTTCACCTCAGCTCCAATGGCACACTGGACATGTTGCATCATCTGGCTGTTGAGGGCACCAAGGTATTGAGATAAAGCAAAGGACTAACGCTTACGTGGCAAAATCTAAGTGAGCTCTGTCCATCTCTAAAAGCATTGCTACTCTTATTTTAAAAGACTCTTTCTCATCATCTGAAGTAAAATGATGAAGAACTCTCCATCTGAGCCAAATTTCTACTGGCCACCCTGTTTTATCTACATTTGGGGAATTTTTCATTTTAGATAAACAAATATTTTGTGGCTTCTTATTTACAGCAGCTGGACTTTATCAAACGGTCACCACAGGGAGAAGATAAGATGTCTCCTTCACTTGGCGCCCTAGTAGGAGTCTCACAATCCCAGGTTGGCTTATATGGCCATTAAAAAAAACCTTCTAAAGTGTTTTTGATCTCAGTACCTTTCCAAAAGCTCTATGGTTCAGAGAGCTCCTGTGCTAACAGAGGAAATGGGACTTTTGTGGGTCTATCATGGATTAAAGTTCAGCCATACAGATACACCCTTAAAACTGCTTTTATCATCCTTCACGTAAATTTACAAGGTGGGACGTCATAAATTTGCTGTCACTTACTCCTGTTGCCACCTTTCTTGCACCACCTTGCAGCATGCAGTCCATCTCCAGCAAAGGGCTTCTTGTTCCCATTGAAAGGGAAACTTAGGTCGGAGAAGCATTTCAAGAACCCTCAGTGATTTAGGCAAATTTTTTCTGTAAAAAGAAAGGAAATCACAGTAGAAGGAAAAAGGAAAAATGAGAAGGGGAAGGAGGAGAAGGAAAAAAGTAGGAAAAGGGAAAAGGAAAGATGTCCCTGTCTCCCCTGACTTCAAGACTTGAAATATCTTTGAAATCAAATCATAAGGAAATTTCATCCTCAATTGAAAACATGGGCGTTTCTAGAACTGTACTTACGAGAGATAATATTTCAAACTAATATACTGACTTTTTAAAATGCGAACAGGGTGTTATATTGCTGGATATTTTTAATGTTGTGCAGTTCGTGTTCTCAAAACATTTCAGAAATGTTTCTGCACAGAACGCTTTTTATCCCAGCGAGCTCGCTCTTTGTGTCTGAGAGGGGATGTGAAAAGCCCTGTCTTCTCTCCATGTGGCCGGGAGGGGCAGCGAGGCATGTCCTCCACCCGTGCTTACCGTGGCCAGTGCTGGGACCAGGGGGAGCAGTCCCCGTGCCCTGGAAAGCAGCTGGCGGGGGGAGCTGCTGCGGTGCTGCGGCCACGGCCCCGCGCTGCTCTGCACTGCCAGCAGAGGGGAACCAGCCCAAGAGGAAAATCACGGGCTCATCCCCGTGAAACGAGTGTTACAGCTATCATACCCCTTTTAGCAGAAGACCTGCATGCAAGGCTTTTGGTAAGATAAGATGAGATACAGCTGGGCAAAGGTTTCCTAGGAGTTTCTCTCCTTCTTTCTCTTTTTTTTTACAGCACACCTTCCAAAAATCAGCACTCTGTGCTCAGGAGTTAGGGTATTAGGAAACAAATTCCTTCTTGCAGAGGAAATACTGATTTTGCACTAAAAAAATTTAAATGTAACTCAAGAGCCTTTGGAAGATGACAGCAAGTTACTGAATCCTTCCTACTCTCTTACAACCCAGGGAAAAGAAGAGGAAAGGGCAAAAGAAAATCCTATTGTACTGGAGAAATTCGGAGTGGACATTTTGAGGGTTTCCAGTTTTCTGACCAAAAATAGCACATCTCCTAAGAAAGCATGTGCTTTCCTCAAAACATCAGTGCTAGCAAATGCCAAAACTCTGTTCCCTTTCCCATGAAGCAGGCAGGGGGTGACAGCCCAGCATCAGCATCCAGGCAGCAGGCGGGAACTGGGCAGAGCAGCAGCCCCAGGGGCAGGAGAGCTGCCGTCAGGGCCAGCTGCAGGCTGCCTGACTGAGAACATCCAAACAGCCTCTTGCCTTGCTCCTCTTTGCAGCCTTGAGAACGTGGGCGAGCAAGACTTGGCCTGCTGTGGGCCCGCTGGGATTGCAAAAGCGTGTGGGACAAAGAAAACTGCAGCCTTATTGATACCACTTCTGCTGGCCCAAACACCATCTGCATTCTCTGTACGTATGTACAGATAGTCCCTCCATCCTTGTGCTCCTCTGTGGAAAACCCAGTTTCTAGGAAAAGTTCATCTTGACTGTTTGTCAAAAAACTTCCTTACACTATTAATAACAACTATAAGCATGTTTACATAGCAGCTAGCATTTGTAAAATGTTTTACCCATTAATACATACCATAATTATTCACAGAAAATTATTTCTTTACCCAAAATTAGCCCTTTTTGTTCCCTTGACCTGCTTCCAATCAGATCATGATTACAGCAAACTTAATGAACCCTCTACACAGGCACACTCCATCCTGTGGCTGGCTGGTAATTGTGTGATTGCTGCGAGTTTCACAGCTTTCCAAAATCAAAGCACTTTTGACAGGACAAATAAATCACCGGTATATATCTGTTATGCCATGGTGGTTTGTTTTTTTTTTTTTTTTTTAAAAAGGTAGATAATTTGGAATTGAAAATTGACTTTCCATAGCTATCACATAATCTTCAGGTGCTATTTGTTGCTTGGCCACCTTTCCTGACTTGTTTTTTCCCTCAAGTACCCAATACAGATTCAACCACATATACACACACTTCATATACACTTAAAACTGTCATAGGAAGAAAAAGCAGCACAAAGCTCATCGTGGGGTAGAGATCATACTTGCTAAAGTGGAAGGCAATGTGTTTAATACCAAGCAGCCCTGAAAATACTCCAGTCAAAGGGCAAGAGCATTTGGTGAAGTAGAGCTTCAGCTTAGGCTGACAGCTTAGGTTGAAATTTGCCTCACATCATGAAGCCAAGACTGAAATGCTACCTCTAAAGCCTGTGGGGATTCCCACTTCTGCATGCTACCCTAAAATGTGCCTTGCTAGAAGAGCTCCAGGTGCTAGCTGGACAGGCTGCCTGCATCACCCCACAAGCCGTGCTGCAGACCCCATTGTGCAGGAACTGCAGAAACAGGGCTTCAGGAAAGGGCGCAGGTCTGCTATTCCCGCAGAGGAGGGAGCTTTGAAGACCTGCTTTCCAGAGATTTTCAGCCTCTCCAAAGATTTAAAATGAAAAGATGAGAAGGGGGGAAGACAAAAGGGGGAGAAGAGAAGGGAATACACTCAGATGGAAACATGGCCTTGCATGCTGACACTGTTGGAAAGCACCGTATGTGAAGTCAACAATAGGCAGAGCTATTGCTCAAGCCCAACAGGAGCAGCAGAAAGATGCGTGTGCAGCCACTCTGCATACAAATCCCCACAGCTGCCAGCTTTCCACCACAGCAGCTCTCAAATTGCACTGTGCACATGAGGATGCTGCTGCCAGTGAAGGGAGAGAAAAGGAGTAAAACAGCCATCATCCCTCAAAACCCCTTCATGAAAGGAAAAGGGGCAACAAGCATGTCACACTGTACCTGGAGGGAATCCAAGCCTGTCACCTCCTAAATGAAGTTGGAGAGGACCAGGCTTTCTCCATTGAGAGCAGCTCTCAAGGGACAGCAGGCACAGGACAAAGCATATTGTTTAGCTGTTTGACTGGGCTTGTACCATCTATTCTTCTGTCCCTGACATACAAAGCCACAGGAGCCCCGTGGAACTCAGCCACACCAGCCCTGGTGGGACCTGCACAGGGCGGTGGTGGGGAGCAGCCCCTGGGCACATCTCCAGCCAGGGAGGGCACGAGGGGACGAGGCAGCCACGGCTCTCGTGCCCGGCCCTCCGGAAGAGAAGGAAACCAGCAGAGACAGGCAGCTAAGGGACAGGCAGGAGACAGGAACAAGGTCAGCACAAATGCAGGAACCCCGGTCTGAGCTGCAGACAAAGGTAATTCGACAAGCAGTTCTAAACTCCCAAGTGAGCAAGGGTTTTATTGGGAGAGCTCCCAGCGGGAAGTAAGCAGAGGCTCCAGGTCTGGCACCACTCAGGCCATCAAGGCTGGGTGTTGTCCAGCCTTGCAGAGGGAGATCCCAAGCTCAGGCTTCGGGTGGCCAGGTGGAGCCAAGTCTTGGGAAAACGGCGACACCGTCATCGGGATGTCTGGTGCGTCCCAAAGTGATTTAGATGCTTGCCAGCAGGAAAAAATAGACTTTCCTTGAATTGGGCAAACATGCCTTTCATCTGGACGCTGGCTGCTAAAAACAGGCGGCTTTTGGAGCAGTAAGGGTTGGATTTACTGTAAAGCTGTCCCCTCCCTGTTCCCAATAAGGCAAACACCCACAGCTGTAGGGGACCATCGTATATGGTGCCAGAGCAGCTGCACAGCTGTGCAGCCCCTGGGCTGTGCCAGACAGCCCTGGGATTAAACCCCCACTCTCCCACCTAGGATTAATCCCACCATTTATCAGTGGTTAATTAACAGATTACTGGGAGGCTGAGAGAGTCTTTTTAGATAGATTGCACACTGGCCTGTTTGGCCTACAAACATAAAGCCATTGGATTCACTCTGGATCCAGTACTATTTCACAGGGCGGTGGGAAGTGCACATAATCACCAAAACTTGACAATTGCACCATTTTTCACTGATTTTTCCCATCAGAAAACATTATATGGGCTTTAAAGGTCTCCTCCTTTAAAGGCTTAGAGTAGAACAGACACAAAACTGTTGATACTGAGGTTTTACTGGAAACGTGGTTTGCAATTAATTGAAATTTTTCATGAAAGCTGTTTACTTTCTTTGGAAAAGTTTGGCTTTCAGTCAAAAGTGAATGGGAAGTTTTCCCTTCTTTATTTTTTTTTCCCCCAACAGAAAAGATTATTTTCATGTGTTCTGTTACTCCAGTACCTCCTGGGAAATGGAGTTGAACATCTCTGGTGGGGAGGTGGCTTAGGGGTAGCATGGCAGGCATTGCGCTGGTGGGAGGTCACTGAGGAGGTCAACAGAAACTGGAACACCAGTGTGACTCTGGGTGACATCAGAAAAATGAACCAGCTGGGATACAGCCTAATATCTTTTTATGGTATTTCAAAATTTTCTCTGGAAAGGAGGGGGAAATGGCCAATCTATGAAAAATTATAATGAGCCTCACCTTCCCCTAATTTTCTTAATGTGGACCAAAAATTTCTGTCACTGGAAAATAATTATAGCAAGTGAAATGCCTTCTCCTTTCCCTACTTTGTCCAGTCTGTCCACCTGAGGAGCTGGAGGGACAGAGCCAAGTAATTCAGCCAAAAAACTGGTGTTCCAACACTTCTGGACCTCCAGGCACACTTAACTAGTTTTCAGTTGACATGCTTAAAAAAGAGCAAGCCAGCCTGGAAACATGTGCTCTGAACACCACAGGAAAACAAGATCTGGACCCTGTTAAAAGACATGAGGGGTGGTTTCTCTGATTTCAGCAGAACTAGCACGCAGCTCAGAACGAGCACAGTCTTCTCAGAAGCTCCAAAGAGTCACAGGCAAGTTCTACCCTGAACTCTGATCCAGAGATGAGAGTTATCCAGTGCTGTAAAGGATCAACCTCCTTATTACTTTTATGAAGTGGTATCTTGCAGGACCCCACTGAGGACATAGCTGTAAAATACGAGCCATAGCTCCCCCAGGTGAAAGGGAAACCCTCAGGCCCTGCAAACATTCCATTACTTACAGCAGAAGGGCTGTGAGGGTGATCCCCAAGCACCCTGAAGCCCTGGCAGTGATGCCTGAGCACCCGAGGTGGGGTGGCAGCCACAGGGTGGGTCCACAGCTGGGCCAGCCTGTCCCTGCAGCCCACTCCTCTTCAGGAAAGGCTACCATGAAGAAGGAGCCCCTTTGAGAAAGGGGGAAACTTCTGCACTGGTCTCCAAGGAAGAAACCTGGCCCAGGACAGGATTATTTCATATTCAAAATCATATTCTCATTAAAGTGGGAACAAGACCCTCTCTGAACTCTAGTCTGCCCTTATCCCTCTCCTTCTAACCCCCTCTTTTTTCTTTTTTTTTTGATCCCCCATTCCTATTTTCTGAAACTTTTTCCCACTGCAAAGCCTCACAGCAAACACATGAGCTCAGATGTTGCTCCTGCAGGCTTGGTCTCATGCTCAAGAGTGGCCCTGTGTTCTCTCTGGGCCAGCTGTCATTGCTGCAGGGCTGTGAGGGCTGAATCCACCTCCTGGTGCCAGTGGGCTTAAAGCACCCTTCGCTCCCTCCATCATCCTCCAGACAGCCTGTCTGTGCACAGAAACACATCCTTGCAGTTCCAAGGACTGGCTTTGCAACCATAGGGCAGGACTGGCCAAGGACATCCTCTTGCTGCTGAACCACCAGAGCTGTGACCTGAAGTCAGCATTTGGAGATTTCCCTACACACTCAACCATGAGGCAGGCAAGGAGCAGGGAATGAGAAGAGAGTCACAGGAGACCGACAGGCTCATTCCACAGACACAGAGAGACCTCTCACTGCTCCCAGGAGACAGCAGCAACATTTTGCAGAGCATGGGCAAAGGTTCAGGTAACAAAGGTGACTTGAAGTAGCTGAGCAAGACTGTCAGTCTGGAAACATTGCATGAGTTGGCTGTACTAAAATTTCAGTCATTCCTCATGCAAGGCAGAGCTCGTATGTAGAATTCCATAAAATAGGTTGAATCCTCTTTTACAGAAAAAAACATGGATTTGGAGTCCACAAACTGCTTTGCAAACTCACATTAATTCTGTTGCAACAGTCATTTAGGAAAGAGTGCTGCAAAAGACTGAGAGAAAAATAGAAGCACTCCAATTAATTCCTTTCTACAGAAGCCATTTGTGACTTTTGGAGCAAAATGGCTTGACATTTTCAAAATTCTATTAGTGATTTTATGCCACTGTATTTTTATAATTTCAAAATTATGAAGTGTTGCACGAAGTCACTGCAGAAACACTCTATTTCATCCTCCAAAATTCTTATTTCTCTGTTTCATGACTTTAAGAGATAAATCTGTGCTTCTCCAGACACAAATTGCCTGTTTTAAAGGATGATACTCACTGCATCCTCACTTCTCCTGCCCTGGCTTCCCCTCCAGTGATGGTGATACTGCACCCAGAGATTTCCCTGAGAACAAGCTCTCCCTGCACTTGGCGCTATGCTAGTTAAACTTGAGCAGCATTGGAGTTTGGTGCTAACAGGCAACCCAGCACAAAACAGGACCACTGGAAAAAAAAAAAAAAAAGAAAGAAACTGTTTATTTTATAGAGGCAAATTTTGAAAATTCTGTCCTGGTTTCCCCTGGCTATTCCTTAAAAAGAACAAAAAGGAGGGTGGAGGTAGAGGTAGGGGGAAGAATGTATCAGCTATGGAGTAAACAGTTTGGAAGCCAAACATAATTGGCTGGTGACTGCATATTGTGATTCACAGAGGGAAGGCTTTTTTTAAACTCCAGGAGCCACGGAGCAAGGACAGCCATGCAGTCATCTTCCTGTGCGAAACAAAAGCTCCGGGCCCGCGAGGTGCAGCACAGCGTGCCGGGACAATGGGGACACAGAGCATTACCTCAGGCCTGCAGAGTGCCACACGGTGACTGGCCTGATGTTTTCAAGCCAGGCAATTGCTTTTAATATCAAGGTTTGGTGATTCAAGCCCTGTTCCCTCTCAGGGGCTCTGAGCACTGCAGATCATTCCTATTTGGGGATCATACCTTATCTAAGTCCATTATTGCCTCTGCCTAATATAAACAGTGTCTCACTCCATACAACGTCTGTGCATTGAAAGTTTTCTTAAACCAAGGAAACCTGGAATAAATACCTCATTGTCTTGAGGACTTTATCACAGTGGTATGAAAGAAAACCAGTGTGTGACTGTTTTCCAGCAATAAAGTTCTTTTAGTCTCAGGAAGGATAGTTTTGATTTGTAAATTCATTGCTCTCACAGTCAGGACTTCACACTTGGCCGGAGCAGCTGATATACTGTGAAGACTCTGATCTGGCATGCAGTCTGCAAACAGTCTGTCTGACAGGAAAGTAAGAGAGAAGCACTTCACCCATGTTTTTTACATTTTTAACTTTTAAAAGATCTAAAAGTTTAAAACTTTGTCTTTTGAAACAGGGAAAAAAAAAAAGATTAAACATCACCAGTAAGTTTCACAAACTTGTCTCCAAACTGCCACAGCACTGCTGTCAGGGGAAATTAATTCTGTTCTTGAAAAAGTCAAACACTGGGTTTTGAATGAGAAATTACTCTTACAAAATGTTCTTTGCTTCTTTCATTTATAAAAAGTCCTTCAAAATTGACTGAATCTGAATGGAATGCTCTATTTCATTCAAAACTTTCGTCTTTCTCGTTTTACTTTGTGGCTTGCAATTTTGGAAGTGATGACATACTCAGAGCTGTAGCAGTGGAGAACTGCAGAATTTCCCATGTTTCTGGCAGCACACATTATTGTGCTAAATCCCAGCTAAGCCCACCGCCTGCTTCTCTATGCTGCCAAGGGGCAGGATACCAGGCAAGGTGGGCCTCTGGCTTTCCTCTCCCACCCACATCCCTCCCCTCTGCCTTGCTGACAGCTGAGTCCAGATTTTCATCCCTGCTCAGAAGTGTGGGCAGGTATGGGTTCATTGTCAGCCAGGAACCCCTGAGCTCATGCATGATGGAACAAAGTGGGAACAGCCAGACCATCCCAGGCTTCACCTCCTTCCCACACTGACAAATTAGTCTCCTGGCCCAAACTCTATTCAAGGGGAGAGAGTTGACAAGGGTATTAAGCACCATTAAGCTCTGGCATTACTTAGGAGACTTTCTGAGCAGACCCAACCTTGAGTACACAGCACAGGGACCGCGCTGGTCTGCACCACCTCTTGAGCAACAAACCAAGCAACCTCTGCTGACTGCTGAATGGGGCAAATGGCAGGTTAAGTCTCAAGATAAAAGATTTCACAGCCTGAAAACCACTGTACTTCAAAATGCCCAGGCCAGAAGCTCATTCTGATTCAAACCACAAGTCAGCCTGGAGATAGAGCCAAAGGGATTCCCAAGCATCTTGCCCATCAGCCATGCTAGGATAGTTGCCAGGTATAACTAACATTTTGCATACTTCAGCTTTTGCCATGGCCTGACTGACTCCAGCGAGAGCAGTGTCTCCAGCTCCACACCGCCAGGGCAAAGTGCAAATAGCCAAACATCCCAAATTGTGTCTGAGCTGGGAGCAGTGAAATCCCACCCAAGTGGGATCCATCTGTCAGGTTTCCAGCCCAAACAGGAATGCCAGCTGGACAGATTGGGTTTTAGCTGAAAGATGTATCTCGGCAGTGTGGACAAACATGAGCGGTCCCTGGAGCAGGCGGAAGCAGCGGGCGGAAAGGCTCGGGAGCGCTGGTCCTGCTGAGGATGGACTTGTGACACGAAACAACAAACAGGGTGTCTGGTGAGCTTGGCATAACAACCCAGGCACATGTGAAGGAAGAATCACTCTAAACACAAGAATGGGACCAGATGAGTTGATTTCAATGGTTTATTGTAAGAAAGCTCCTTAGATTACGCAGATTAAAATCTTCATGGAAACACTTCTGGAGACTCTGTGTTGTTCAGCTTCCTGCACAAGGCACTGCTTGGTCATGACTACGTGGAATAGCAAACTTAGAAGTGGAGGGTTTATTAGTTTATTATTATTACAAGAATACAGAGCTCGTGTATCTCTATATTGGTTTCCTCTTACACTGGAGGAAAGTAAATCACTGCATCAGAGTAAATAAACAACAAGTGAAGAAAAAGACAAGGTAAAGCAAGGAGTAGGCATTCAGTGGAGTTTTCCCCTCAGCCCCTGCAAAACACAGCCCAGGACTATCAGGCTGGAGAAAGGGAACAGCTGGGCTGAAGTTTTTCCTAGCTCTGGGGCTCCACAATAACATGAATTATTCAGCTGTGGGATCAGGGAAGCAGTTAAGACTTCACATGTCAGCTGGGTCCTTAGTACAATTCCTTCACCCCAGCAGTGCAAAAGCCAGAAGATGAATGGCTGGTGCTGAGGTTGCATGTGATGGCAGAAGCTCCCAGGGTATGCTTGAAGCTCTTGTATGATGCCCCTGAGATCCTTCTAGGGAAGAGGAGCTTTGCTCACTGTGGTCTGCTTGGTGAAAAAGCTTTAATTTTTTTGTGACTACAATGTGCCCAGTGAGTGTAATTTTGTTGAATTCCACCGCTGCTTTCTCCCAGAGCAAGATTGCAGATTGAGCAATGAAGACTAGAAGTAAAAACCCAGTGCATCATACTGAGTGTACTCACTGCACTGAGTTTCCATAGGCCACAGGGACACAAGGGCATGTCCTCCCATTGCAGCTGGGACAGAGAAGAGGAAACCACTCTCTGGAGAAGCTTCTCTCTCCTCAGTGGCTATAGAAGGGGCCAAGAACAACCAGTTCACATGAGATGTTTAGTTTTTAGAGATCCAAGGTCAGACATGCTGGCTTGTGACCACTGCTCCTCCTGCATGGAGTGTCCACAGCTGAACTGTGCTAAACTCAGCTGAGAGGCCACAGAGAGCTGGGTGAGGGGTCAGATGGTGAGCAACTGGGAAATCATGGGCAGAGAAAAAAGACAGGAGGAGTGGCAGACTTGGACCAAAGCAAAAAGCAAAAAATGTGATAAATGGAGGGGGGAAATAATTTTTACTAAATCTTAAATCCAGAGTTTCCTTTTGCTTTTATGTTCTTTAATTCTGCAAATATGGCTTTTTATCATGCCTGTTTCTAAATGAAAAATCTTCTTTCAAAGTGAAAAGCCAAAAACCTTCAGTTTGCAGCTATCCAGGGGAAAAGGCCTGATGCATTAAAATCCCACTCTGTTGTTTGTCTTCCAAACTGCTTATCAAATTTTGCATGATTTTGGAAATCAGCCCAGCCACTCTGAAACTTCCTATTTAATTTGTCTTCCCTGCCCTACCGTGGTCTCCATTTCTCTCATCCTTTTTTTCTGCTTTCCAGAAATGCAGCTCCGTGGGGCTGCAATTCACTCTCCCCAGGTATCCCTCAGCAAGTGGGGCTCAGCCTTAACAATGTCTGTAGGTAATCCGTGGTCCAAATGCTCTCTAATAACACAATTATTTTGCAAAGTGCTGCTGGCAGCAGGAGTTGGCTTCAGTTATATAACTTTTAAAATTAGCAGCTCCACCACCCTGAACCCATACATGGTTACATACTCCTTCATGTCCTCCTGAGGCAGCATTTTTCTCCCACTGAATGGACATGTAAAACTGCTATCTTGGAGTGAAGTATCCATTTGAGGAAATACAAGAAACATGAATCTAAACTATCAAAATTGCAAATAAAACATGAAACTCACTGCCTATTAGGCAAAATTCATGTTTCAATGTTTTTGCCCCCAGCTCTAGCAGGGACAATGGGGATAAAACTGTTCTTAAAGACATGAGGTCAGAAAATGACATGTCATCAAAGCTGTCATCTGAGGGTTTGTGTTCAAGTATTCAAGCTCCTACCTGCAATCAGTTGGGACATGAAAGGTTTGAAGGGTGTTCATGACAGCTGTGATGCCCCCTGACCCCACCACCCAACCCCACAGGACACAGGGCCCTGCACGCACGTGGTGGTGGCCAGCCCTGTCACCCTCATGCCACGATGACCATTGGCTCCTTCTTGGACAATTTGGACATAGGGGCACAGGGAGAATAAGACATTTAGCCATGTCCTACAGGAACTACAAGGAGCTTTGCAATGTGAGGGTAATTTTTCTCATCAAGCAGCAATTCTGTTTTCTTTCAAGCCCCTTGTCCCAGAAGAGCAGCAACTACTAAAAGGCCAAAGATTTGTACACATGAGTTGATGCTGCAAACTTCCATCTAAAGCCTTTTCTTCAGACTAGATGTCATTCCAGATGCATCACCTGCCAGAAGACCAAAGCACTAGTGGAATACTATAAATAAATAACAATTAAAATACAAATAGTTGTGTTACACTTTTGCCAGAGAGACAACCACTTTTGAGTGGTTTCCAGGAGTTACGTGGCTTACGGAGTCATTGGAAACAGGCAGAAAAGGATACCATAATTATGGCTAATGATTTAGGTTGGGAGGGGGGTGAGCAATTAATTTTTATTGTTTATCAACATCTTTGGTCACAATGTAATGTTGAAAATGTTTCTGTTGTGACCCAGGAAATTGAAAAGCCATTTGTGGCAGCATGTGTGAGTAACATAAGTAATTATGTATTTGTACATGTTTTATGCTGCTACAACATTATTATATCCTAGCATGTGACTTATACATTCTTGTAATTGTCTTATTAGGCCAGTTTGAGTTTCCAATAGCACCTGTGCTGCAGTTTTTAAGATGTTTGCTTTGGAAGGAGCTATGAGATACAAAAACATATGGATCACTTTATCATGTATCGAAAGCATACAGTAAAAGTTGGCTTTCATTACTGCATTAGCATGGATCTAGATATGCACTCAGTGTTGAGACTTGGTCATTCATATGTTTATGACATTCAGAGCTGCTTTGTGTTAGTGTGGATATACATTCACTCTGCTGGACATACAACTCTCCACTGAATATTCCTTCTGGCAAACACTGTGAGACCCAGGAGAACTGAAACCAGGGCTTGTTACTGGTGAAATAAATATGCTTCCAGCCAGCTAGTTCCCCATCATCTCTCTGCTTCACATGTCTCCTCCATTCCACAGTTCTGCACTGTGGTAGCATTTTGCTGCTTTGATTGGGTGACTGAGACTTCTCTAACACAGTGAGATAAATCCAGACAGACAAGGATGGCAAGGACAGAAAAGCTTCTTGGAAGACTCCTGGTTTTCACTAATGGAAATGCTCCAGCACTGTGGGTAAGATTTAGTTCGCACTAGGAAATGTCTTCCCACATGAAAAGGACACATGACACTGGGTGCACGGTAGGAGTAAATGGAAGCTCTGCGTGGGTAAGTGGAGATGGTGTGGGTGAGGATTGTTTCTCTCCTGGCCAGGGCACCTCACTGCAATGAAGAGCTGGTGGAGTCGTGCCTGGTACATAAAGCTGATAGTCTGACTGTAAGCAAAATGTATGAACTTCGTCATCATTCCCTCTAGCGTTTAAATCCACATAATGCTGAAAAAGTTTAAGCATTAAGCTTCATCTCTCCCCTCAAACAAGGCAGACTCACACTTTCTGCACTGAAGGTCATGGTCCCAATCTCAGTGATGGTTCAAGTAGTGTCATTTACAGGAACACGCTGGCCTAAGAAATCTCTTGAGTGCTTCTAGCTTCCTGATAATATTCAGGAATTGAATGCCATACATTGCATTACAACACGCAGCCTTTGTGATGGCCTAGGAAGATTCTTTCTGGGATACTTCCAGGGTGACGCTGGATTTTGCAGAGGAGGCAGAAAGCTCAGTAAGTGAGAGTTTATTTGGTGCTGAACACACTTCCATAGCCAGATTGGAGCAGCAGTATTTCTGGACACCAGCAGCTCAAGGAAAAGCTGCTGAGGCTGTGTGGCAAAGCACTACGCTGGTCATCACCTTTTCTGTTGCAAATGCTTTCACCAGTCAAACCCACTGCACCAAACACTTTGTTTGAAGGGCTGCAGCTGCCTCGATTTCCCACCACGTTTACATGGTGGTGACAACAGCAATTGGTCACCTCCACTGAGAGCACCTCACACTGGTGGCTGCCGGCAGGGAGGCACCACAGCTGGTGGCCTCCTTGTAAGCAAAGCAGTCAGGACGGAGAGATGCTGAGGTCTGAATTTGTGCCTGGAGGCACAGTGACAACTTCCTCCTGAGCTGCTGACATTACCCTTCCCATAGCTCTTTCACCCACAACAAAAATAAACAGTTGCTGTTGAGTATAATTATGATTGGATGTTTCCAAACACGGCATGTTGACAAGCTCCCATAAATCTGAAATTTTGAGAGTTGGGCATCTTTACATTATTAGCAACATCTTGGAAAAACAAAATTTGTAGGTTCATGGAACCAAGTTTTAATTACTTCTATCTTATAAACTATTCAACAGATTTACTTGTAAATTCTCAGCAAGAACATCCTTTGCCTGCAGGAATAATGCTGCATTTGCAGAGGATGTACTATATTTCTCTAGAGGGCTCAGATCATAATTTTAGGTACAAAGTAAAACCCTCTCTTCTTGTGGACCTCCAGGCAAGATCTCCATGGCACTCCTGTTACCAGCGGTGCATAATGATGGTAAAATGGTCTTAGCCCTCCTGACAGCATGGGCCGCCAGCAGTGTCTGTAAATCACAGGTATTTATCTTGTGCCTGACAGAACACATATAATTAAACCCCACAGCCATATTTAGAAACTAAATTAACTCTGTATAGACTCCAGTCAAGGAGTGAGGACAATAGCATGCTGGGCGGGTACCCCATCAACACAAACCAGTGGTCCCTGATGGGATTTGTTCCATTGATAATGCCAGGCTTCATTTTCACCCAGTCAGCTGCTGTTTGCTTGATTTGGGGAGAAAGTTTTTATTCCCAACAGAGCCTTTCTGGTGACAGCATACCTCCTCAGAGAGCTTCAGTGTGCAGCTCTGCTTCCTCCTTTAATCACAAAATAAATTTCTTTTTGGAGAGCTTTAAAAGCAAGATAAAGTGAGCTTACTGTCAGTCCCTTTGCAGCCCTGGGGAATTGCGTGGGACCATTTCTCCTGTGCAATTTCTAGAAACACCAGAGATTTTGACCTCAGAAGAATTGTCTTCTTTCCTTACTTCTGTTGCCTTTATTGAAACAAAATCAAAAGCTTTAACCCCTTGAGAATTCAGTGATTTCACACGGTTTGGCCCACTCTGATTTATACCTTTGCTAATGCAATAAACATTTTTCCTGCTCTATGACTCTTTTGGCCTGATTTTCATCTCCCACTTAGCTGTCCCAGAGTAACCATCAGTGACAAATGCTTTGAAAACTGGCCCCAAATTCCCCTCTGCCTCTTGCCTCAAGGGCAGATTTGTTCTATTTGGTAAAAGGGGAAAGACATAATGTACAAGTGGACTTGTACCACTTTCCTGTGTCATCTGAACTAATTCTGAGAAGTCTTTGCACAAAATCAGCAAACAACAGACTTCTAGTTCACTTGTTGTTCCAGCAGATAATTAACTACTTTTTTTTAACATGATGTGGATCCACCTGATAGAAAATACTTTCATTTAATTTTTTATGAGATGAAAATTAAAAATAAAGAAAAATTGTTGGGATTGACCCCAAATCACCTTTTGTTTAATTCGCCATGGTTTTTTTAAAGCATTTATTTTACAGCAAACTAAATTAAACATTTACATAGAACATTTATAAGGAAGAAACTAAAATATTTTTCTCAGAAAATGTCAAAAAGAGAAGTTTTTCATTTTTTATGAAGAGAGGGACTTGGGCAAAAGAAATTTGTAAATCTGATAGCAATTTCTGTTTCAGTCACTCCAAGTTAGTGAAAAAAACACAACTGTTTGAAAAGTTCACATGGCTCTTTTTAGACATCCATTCTGGTGACAATTTTACCCCCCATCTCGGGCTTCTGTTATTGAAAAGATCTTAGCCATGACAGAAGAAACAATGACCCCAAAGTTCATCACAAAGACCCACAGTCTTTGCTAGTCTGAAATCTCCCCCCATTCATAATTTATCTTACCCCCAAGTCCACTAATTTGTAAACTGCAAAAACAAAGACGGTGCCCAAGAGCTGTGCGAGAGATTCCAGCTCTCCAGCATGCAGGAGTTCACAGAGTCCCCTGAGATAGCCCGTGAACTCAGCAGCACAAGTTTAATGTTGCCCAATAGCTTTTACAACTTACTTTCATGATCTTTTTTCAATGGCAATATAATAAATAATGTCAGTTTGGGATTTTTTCCTTCCCTTTTTTTTTTGTTGCAACAGACATAGATAAAATCCCTGATAAGCATCTGTTGTGGAGAAAAATTAAGTACAGTATGTATACACAGAACACATATTAGTTTCCCAAATCGTCTTAGTGATGGGCTATAAATATGATTTTAGCCTGCCTGCAGGCATATTACTTTTGGCTGTGATCATGTCAGCTTCCATTAACAGAGCTGGATCCGTATTTTTAATGGACAAGTAAAATAAATGTTGCCACAAAACAAGAGCTCTTTTTCCTGTGCACTGATTGTAAGCTCCACCCTGTTTCATAAGGGTGGTGTATTACCAAAGAGTCACCTGTCTGACAGGGGTATAAAGCATATAAAGCCTTATAATTGCTTGGAGGCTCTTGTGGCATTATCTTGTGAGTGCTGCAGGAACAGGACGTTCTACCCTAAGTGTAACTCAAGATTTTAGATGTCTGTACTCTGACTCCTTAAAGTCTCTATTATGGCTTGGTTAGATCCATGTCCTGTATTTCCAGCAACTGACTGCCAAATACATTTATCCAGCTGCCACGCTCCTCACCAGAAGTGGCCACATTGCTGCACAACAGTGAATAACCTCTAACCCATCACAACGTGCCGCTATGAAGCTTATGTAGGTAAAACTCTTTAGGGTAATCAGATGAAATTTACAGAGCAGGAATTATCCGCAATAGTCAAAGTTAATTATATCATTAAATATTTGACTGCAGCTGGATGAAGCAGTTGGACAGACTCTAGATAAAGGGGAACTCCAGAAAAGTATTGTAAACATTTTGTTCCAACAACAGCCTTTCTTCAAATTCCCAGCTCCCAAGCAAGCCTAAGCTAACTGCACTTAAGAGCACAAAATGTAGATGCTGCTAATTCTTGAACAAAAGATGAACTACAGGGAACAGCGCTGGAATTGCAGAGGGTTGAAGGTGGAAGAGGAATGAATTGTGGAGGAGATGGATAAAGTCCATGCAGGAAGGTAGCACTGGAATTGAATGGATACCATAGAGCAAGAAGAGCAAGAGCAAATAAAGAAAATGAATTCTTCAAAGGAAACAGAGACAGAAACAAGAAATAAATTAAATATGTTAAATAAGTTATTCACTTGACAAGATTGGGTTTGGATTTCAGTTTGGCAAGAAATATGCCTGAAGTACAGAGCATATACCTTCAAGTCCTACTAACTTTAGTAGGACTGTGCTTACATTTCAGTGTAGGTACCTAATTATTAGTCTGCTGAGACAAAGGCACAAAGCACAGTCCTCATCAATGGCAAACTCTTGCTGTCTGTCATGAATTTGGTATCAGGCAAACAAGCCCAGTTAAAGCAAAGATTCAACATTGAACTTTACAGGAAGTTTAGATGATAAGAATCCAGGTTCGTAGTTTATTAATAAACTTTGTAACTTTCAAAAGATCTTTACCAAATATTGGTTAATTAAAAGTCCTATGATCACAGTATAGGTAATTACGTGATGGTTTGGGGCAGGGAAAGAAGAAAGCAAGTTTGGGTTAGCCAATCCCACCTAGTGACCTTAGCTGGAGGCACCTTCCTTGCCTGCAGGGCCTGGATTAAGCTGACTTGAGCAAGGGCCCAAGTTCCCTTTTCCCACACTGAAGGGGAATCTGAAATATGTCAACAATATTCGAGGAAAATAGGGGGAGAGAACAGAGAAGAACTGTTAATCTGGAGGAGCTGCCTGCAGGGGTGGGGCAGAAAGCACGAGGGGGCTGCTGATGTGACCAACCCAGTGCTGAGCCTGGGCTGCTCCATCCCTTCTCAGACAATTCTCTCTCTCTGAAGGACACCCCAGAACGATTTCCACAAAGCCCATCCAGCTTCAGCTCAGCGTCTGCGTGCTGGTATCAACAAGAAAGTACTTTTAAACAGAGCTAAGTTGCAGAACAGCGTCACAGAAAAATTTATCTTTGTTTGTCCACACATTTACTGGGAGAAAGTCACAACTTTTACTAGGGCAGTTATAATTCCAGACAAATTGCCCCTCAGAAGCAGGATGTGGTAATAACAGGCAAGGGCTGTTTCATATGGGCTCATATGCCATCTGCACTTCTTGAAAAAGAAGTTCAGAATTGCCGTTGCTGCTGTTTCTGTGTGAAACAGAAAAACCCAGCCCCACTCTGAAATATGAGGCAGAGGTGCCAGGGCTGGGAAGAATTTTACCAAGCTTCAGAATCCTGTTCTCCAGTTTGGTGTCAGACTCAAAAAACAGGCTGTGCCTGTCTTGACTGAGAGACAGAGGTGCAGGAATGCATTTTCCAGTGCATTAGAGAAAAAGGGTTTTCATGCCAACATCCAGGTACAAGCCCTAGTAACGAGCTTTGAGGGGAATTAAACTGTAAGGAGGGGGAGAAAGGCAGTGAACACTCACTGTCTGTGAGTGTTTGAATATCAAGCAGTGCCTTGGGCAGGGGGTAAATCATGTCCAGGGTAGAGAGTCACCCTCTTTTCTTTCAGGTACAGACCATGCCTGCAGTGGCCATGAGGGTGTGCAGACGCAGTGCAGAGGTGTGAATGCTGGAGGCAGCCGAGAGCCAGCCCTGTCCCCAGGGCTTTGACTGGCCTGGGGACAAGCACTTAGAAGAAACTGGCTCCCTCACACCCTCAAAGCTCTGAATGGGTTGAAAGGCAGCAGGAAATCCTGCCCGATTCCTATGCTGGAAGGCTCTCAGGAAGGGAGAGGTGATGGGGGGTGCCATGGCCGCAACGAAAGCAGAGGAGCACCATGGGCAGATACCAAGGACCATCCAGGAAAAAGCTGCCCACATTTGGAAACCATGCAGAGGCCAGAGTGATGGACACACCAGAGGAGTGTGAGATGTGCAGATGTGCAGTGGTTTTTGAAAGGTGCTTACCCAACTACATTGCAGGCAGTGTTTTGATGCATAAAATTTAGTTGGATGCTATGTTAACAGCATCCTTGACAACTGGACATGCTGTTATGGTGCTCTGGGAGGTAATGTTGAGAGCCAAGGGTACAGGAAACTCAGCAGAGACATTAGGGCCAATATCTTGATCCTGGTGGAAAATGCTAAGTGCAGCAAAGATTTGACCCTAGCTGGAATGACCTAAAGTAATTCTGGCTCCAAGTCAGACCTGATAAAGCTGACTATTGCTACAAACAGTGGATCTGAAGTGATTTCCCAGTGAATTCTTGCCTCCCCACTAAAAAAAAATGGGATAGTATCCATACGAGGCTGAGGGGTAGGAGAGGGCAGCCAGCCTCCTAGAAGGCCAGAGCTTGCCACATTAAGATGAACAAACATAGCTTTTATTCTCTTTTCTGCTTCAGGAGTTTTCCCAATCATAGCAGGTGTGTATATCCTTCTGTGTCCGGAACCTGTTGTACGAGTAGCCCAGAGGACAAGCTCTGGAGGGGAGCCCAAAGAGGCCCTGGAATCACTATTCCTGGAGTTCTTCAGGACTCACCTGCTTTACCAGGGAGTTGGACTAGATGATCTCTAGAGGTCTTTTATGACTCTAATAATCACCATTCTGACAAATATTAAATGATCCTCCTCACTTTAGCCAAGCCCAAAGACAACACACAACCTGGAGCACCAAGGTTTCTTCCATAACCTTGGACACTTGGGTTAAAAAAAAAATGCTTGAACTCCTGGAAGGGTGGAGGAGGCAAGCTAGAAACCATGGCATGCTGCTGCTCAGCCTTCCCTCCCTTCCCGAGCAGCTGCTAATGACTCACTCACCTCAGAAATGCTGCCAAGAGCCATAGGAGCCATAGGGACTGGGGGAGAATTCCTTTCTCTTCTGCATCCAATAGTATTTATTGAATAACAATGCTACCAGGTCTGAATTGCCGTTCCTGTCAGCAGGCAGGGGGTGCACAGATGTGCTCCTCCATTGCTTCCAAACCCACCTCCTTGGCACAATGCTGGTACTAAAGGTCTTGATGATTGAAATCCTTTAGTCAAAAATCCATCCAGAGATTAAATCTAGGGCTGAGTGATGGTCTTATTTCAGATACTGAGCACATGAGGAACTTGGCAAGGTTGAGGCTTGAACAGAAGCGAAGCTGTCTGAACTCTGAAAAGAGGCCCTTTGTCAGAAGGCATTTTGCTGGGGCCTTGAACAGCAAAATGTTGTACATGTGATGGCTTTTGTGATAGACCCACACTACCAGCATAGGAAAACAATCATCTGTTTTTTTAAACGGCTCCAAGATAAATCGCAAGTAGTGTGCTATTATTGATTTATTTTTATCTCAATGGAATATTTGAGCTATAAATTACAGTTGGATAAACACAAACTGTGCAGAATTTTGCATTGTTTGAACTTGTCAATGGCAGGCCTTTCTCATGTTTTCATTTTAATGTAAATCAAACTGAAATGTATGGATACAATTTATTTCCAGTTATGTTTATTGGACTTGGGAAAGACTTATTAACCAGGGGCTTTACTCAAATTCTCATTTGATTTCCGTGGATTTGACTGCCCAGCCTCTGTGGAGCTTTCATAGCTTGAGCATTGCAGACTCTAAATCTGATGTAAGAGACAACAGTGGTTTTCTCACAGTGCCCTTGTGGAGGCTGTAATGGAAAGAATACATCCTGCAGAGCAGAGCGCTCAGAAGAAGGGGCTGGTGTCTGGGTGAAATCCCCACTTGGCTGCCAAGTCTTCCCTTCATTGCAGGAGGGACAGGAGTTCAGTTTCTACGTGTAATTTAACTCTGTGGGGAGACTCACCCTCTACAATATACTGTAGAATCCTCTGGTGTCAAGGAAAAGACTGCAAGGATTCAAGAGAAGATGGTATTTATGCAATTTTGAAATAAGGGAAACAAACCCTAATAATGCTAACCAAATCCAGATCAGTGAGGACAAAAAAGGTCAGTTCCTGGCCTGTAAATGCAGCAGAGGTGTTATCAGCCAAGGTAGCCCGCGCCTGGCCATGCCACAGCTAGCACTGACCTCTTCCTAAAGTGGAACAGACAGAGCAGCAGAGGCGAAAAGGCAAAAAGGACCCAGGTTTTTCAGTCCTCCTTTGAATCTACCTGAAAAATCCTGACCTGACCTCTTGACAGTAGCTGCCCTGATGATTCCTCTCCAACTCAACACTTCCCTGAGACCTCGATGGACTTTGGGGAAATCTTGGCCATGGTGAAGTCAATAAGAGATTTACCCTCACTCTACAACAGGCTGCCCTTGGTGACTCTGAGGAAGTCTCTCATCACCATGTACCTCAGTTTCTCCAGAGAATATAATGATTTCCTCTTTGACTGAGGTGTCATGAGGACAAACTCCTGCTGCCTGGGGACCACTAGCTGTGACGCTGATAACAGGCACAGGAAAGTCTGCATGAGTCACAGGACACATTCCATTCTTATGACACGTGGGTCCAAAAGAGCATTTAAATCAAAACATCACTGGTTAAACTCAATCCATAGTGAACGTCAGCCTGTAAATTTCTTAGTCTAAGTTATTAAGAGAACATTGCATACTTTTTAACTGCACGTTTGAAAATACTCATGAGGTCAGGCCTTCCTTTTAGCCCCAGAAACATAAAGTTGGAGACATTGCCTGACTCCAAGGCAGTTACTCCAGATTTATTTCAGGGTAACTCTGAGCAGGATCCTGGGTTTTGTTTACGACTTTTCATTTGTATTTTGTGAAAACTTAATAAAAATCTTTTAAAACTGAAAAACATGGTTCCATAAACCCCACATATGGGATCTTTAAACTCAACCAGCTTATGAACTTAACCCTGACTTGTCTTCATCCTCTTGGCCTTTTCAGCAACTAGCACTCTTTAGCCATGTATGTATTTACAGAGGTCAGAAAACCCTTAGACAGCCACCTCTTGCCTTTGCCTAAAACAATAACAGGAACACATGACAAAACTGAACCACAATGCCCTGAAACGGGGAAAAAAGTGCTGAAAATGAAGATAGACAGCTGGGAGAATCAAACTTAATGCCTGCAAAGCAGAGCCTTCCCGGACTGGTAGGACATGAGTTTAGGTAACACTGGAAGTTATTGAGATGTGCTGGTACAACTCGCACCTTTTTTTTAGACATTCGGAAAAATTACACATCCTGTCCTAGAGGTCATTCACTTAAAATTCAGCTTGTGAGTAGCTCTATCTATGCTACTGTCTGTTACCCAGACATTTTAAGGCATAGGATTTTATAATAGTCTGTTCTCAACTGCTTGAAGCTGGCCATGGGTTTTTCCACAGAGATTTCCACGTTCAACTCACCTATGTGTGGCTGATGCAGGGCACACGTAATGCAAGGTACCTGCTTTCAATTCAAACACTTTGAGGAATTGAGAGTCCACAAGTTCCTACATTAACTAGCAAATTTTTCCAATATTTGATAATCCTCCCTGCTAGAAATCGTTGTGTTTCTGAATATCTCAGTGCAATTCCATTGATTTCTGTCCCTCCTGGGTAAAAGAATCTTTGAAGAACAGGAGGGGAGAAAGATTAGTTTAGATTTAGCCCTGGGATAAGACTCTCTGGTTTAGACTCAATATATGAGTGACACATCTCCTGAGGATCTGCCTCCTAGCTTTGCTTCTGAGGAAAAAAAGAAAAAAAAAAGATGGTCAGACTGAAATGTCAAAACTGCCTAGGAAAAATTTAATTAGTTGAGAAATGGGCAAACAGATCTCTCCAGGGGCTTTGAAACTCTTCATTTCAGCTGTAGCAGAGTTAAGAATGAAAGGAGTAATTAAGGGCCTGATCTACATCCCTGGAAGCCCAGTAGCAACACATCCCAAGGAAATCAACATCAGATTTGGAAATGAAGGAGAAAAAATAATATGAAAAATAGTAACTAGAGATACTAGTTAAATGCGGAGGTGGTGTGCATTGAGTTGTTCCTCAGTCAGCATCAATGGAAAAGCATTGCTCTAACCCACCTGGGAAAAAGGACCCCCAGCAGCACTGTGAGCCACAGGAGAGCAGCACCCTGCTTGCCTTCTGCGGGCTCCCCTCAGTGCTCCTGGTCAGGCTCCCAGAACACCACAATCCCCACCAAGGCTGGCAGCATTGCTGCTGCTGTTTGGGGATGCTCTGAGTCGTGCAGACTGCCCAGTGTAACTCTTTGACAGCTGTAGCCAAAGGTCAGACTAATAGAAGGAGTCATCTCCTGAGTGTTGCAGATGGCGAGGTCTGCCCAGGAAACCAAGGTCTTGAACTCTGCGGGTAATGTAGGGAAGTGCTCTCCAAACTCTTGTACATCTTATTGCAAGCTCCTTGGGGACCAGCCTTCTTCTTAAAGGAAGGTCTGGCACAATGGGACCCTCGTGTACTTTAGCACCACAAAAGCACATTTTAAATGGCTGGAGAAATTGAGAATTGCCTCTTTCAGAAAGTTGTTAACATCAGATAAACACCAGCCTAGGTATGACGGGGCAGGGAGTAGCTGCCCCACTAATATTGGCCTGGGCATTAATAAGCACTTTCCTTAATGATCTGAAAATAAAGACATGAAAAACTGTATCAATTGTTAAGGTGGAGCCATTTAAACAAAACAGAAATGAATAGAGATAACGAAGATGTCTAGGGAAAATGTAATAATTTGAGAACTGAGTGACAGGCATTTCCTGAGACCCTGGAAATCTTAGACTTGTTCCATAGATTGGAAGAAGGCAGGCAAGCAGAGCAATAAAAAAATGCAAGAGGAAAGCAGAGACTTCACTGAAGAACTATACAGTCAGAGAGACAACACAGTCTAAGCTCCAAGCATACTCTTCTAGCAAAATAGAGCAAATGCCATAGTTCAAAGTGCAGCTGGAGGACATGTGAGACAGAAATTATTTTCCCCATGTCTGCAAAAGTTGCATGCCGGATCATTGCTACAAATTTGGGTGTCTTTTAGAAAACATTGATGGATTTGGGAAGGAAACAGAAAGGAACCACTGGAATGGTTTAAGGGCTGGAGAAAACAGGTCTTGAGAGATGTCAAGAGAAGTCCACAGGCAGCTGCCACCAACATGTCATCAGTAAATATTCTCCTGTAGCAAGGCATCTAAAGAAGTTAATATACTCAGCTTCTCAAAAAGAACATTTAGCAGTGATTTGGTTTTGGTGCCTGAATATCCTCAAATATATTAGTCACTGACAGGTTCTTTTAATCTAGAAAAGATAACAGTAACACAGACTAATAGCTGACAAACCAAAGGCATAAAAATTCCAGTTAGAAATGCAGCCATACTTTTTTTTTTTTTAAATCCATGTCTGTCCTTAGATGTTGAATAAAATTACCTACAAAACTGGAGGATGTCTCCATATCTTGGAGTACTCAGATCGTTGCAGTTTTTGCTAGCACACCTTATTGAACTCTGCCCAGGAGTAACTCTGCAAAATGGATTGGCCTGTGATAGACAAGTCAAGCTCAACAGCTCCCTTGCAAGTTCAGCAGTGTTGCAGTAATACCAGTGAGCTAAAAACAACTGGTTTAGTCTTTGGCAGGCAACAGCTGGCAGTCCGGCACTCCCATGCTGCTTGGTTGGTGGGGTCAAGATTTCTCCAGAGGATAACCTTCCCAATAACTACCCCAATGCTACCATAATGCTCCTCCTGGGCCTTCTGGAAAGTCAGTTTCAAGCTACAGTAGACGGATTTTGAGAGACAAGTAATTGCTTCTGCAGACTATGGTCTGCGGTCTGGTTTTCAATCAATCAGTGCAGCACACAGGTGGGGCAGGGAAGCGTTCTAGCCCACAGCAGGAGGACTTGGTGAGTGCAGCCAAAACAAGCTTTTATGTCCCAGCTGACATCTGTGGGAATGGGCAGGCCTTTCTGTGTGGAACATACACTATTTATACAAAGGGATCCCTAAACACTTTAGTATTCATTGTTTTTAGAAGAGGTTGGATTCTGCAAAGGGGAGGGGATGTGTTTTCATACCTTGAGAACATTACTCCCTTGCATGACACCAATGTTTTAATGACTTGTTTATTTTCTCCTGTCTAGTGTAACCAAAAAAAAAGGAGAGTGAAGCATTTATTTGCCAGAAAATTCTTGCTACTTTTCTAGGGAATCAGAGAAGATTAACATTTCTTACTTTTGTTGATTTTGTTAGATGCTCTGTGCATGCTATCATTTGAGGAAATACATATAAATTTTTTACAAACACTGGTTCACGGACACCAAACCCTCAGCAGAATCTGTAATGGTCTCACAAAACTGCTGGGTGACCTTAAGCACTCAGACTCATTGCTGATTGAATGTCTCTAGCTGCAATTTATTTTGTACATGCAAATTAAGAATACAAGAAGAACGTTTAAAATTATGAGACTGGAACACCATTTTTACAGATGGTTATTTCTGCCAGCGGGCAATTTGTTCTCCTCATATAAACATTAGGAAAATTTAAGCATCTGCTCCTAATTAGTTCCCTTGCACAAGTTACTGATGTGCATAACTCACACTTCCCCATGCTCGTTGCTAAGATCTCAGATGATTAGTTTGTTTGCACACTGCTCCTTGGAATTAGACAAAGCTGAAGACCTGGACTCACAGCTGTTCTCTCTGCACCAGAAATCAAACCCAATTTTATTGGAATGATGAAAATTGCCAAGATCAGACGACCCTGGGAAGAAAACACAAGTTAATTGGGCCCCAGCTGACCTTAATGTAACCATGTGAATTTGGGGGGAATCTGGCCAGTATTTGATTAACTTGTTTAAAGAACATGTTAGAATGATTTTCTTATACTAAAAAAAGGTAAATTTTCTTACCCAGAATATTGCAGGTTTTATACCTCAAGCCATTGTTGCCTCCTCATCAGAGCTGGGACAAAGTCATGGTACGTCTTTCAAAGTATATTCAGACCTAACCCTCCTATGCCAATTAACATCTGAGCTTTAGGTCCAGAGAAAATTAGGTTTGAGTTCTGACTATGGTATAAAACTGTTCACATTCAAGTGACATGGAGAAACAACAGAGCCATCCAGCAACTCATGCTCTACAGCTGAACAGAGCATTGCATAGTTTAAACCTTTCCAGAAACCCTTACTCAAACACATCTTTAATGTTTTCAATGACGTCATCAAAGCTTTATGTGTTCCTTAAAAACTTCCAGGAATATTAGCTCTGGAAAAAATTTTCCTCAAACTTTTTATTCAAACAAAAGACATTATTAGACTGATTTGGAGAGACATAAAACATAGAGCCTCAAGCCTCCCTATATTTTAATATCTGTCAGAAATATCTCATATGCCCTTTACCAATATGTATCCATTTAGGAGAAGTTTAGCGAAGCTCAAAACCCCTCCTGTTTATAAGACCATACAGCCACATTCATCCACTGTTCAGGATCATATAGATCAGCAACATATCCAAACTTCACTTGCTTAACAGCTAGACCAAAATGTTTCCCATGCCTTGCGTGGTATGTACGGTATCTTTTGAGTTTATTGCTCATAAATTAATACAAAGGGGAGCATTACGAGAAGCTCACTCTTTTTGTGACTACTCAGGTTTTAGCATCAATTAAAGTGACCATTCTTGTATATATTAAGAAAATGTGGAACTCAAAGATATTACAGTCTAATGCTGCAGTAGTATAAAACTAGAGTTTAAAGTACATGGAGCTTTTAATTACACATATCTCAGGGATCATTTCTTTGCAGTGGGCAAAACACATTCCAAGCCACTTAAGTATCATTAACTCATTTTTAAAACAGGTAATGGCCCCAAGAATGGAAGAACAGAAGATACTTACCCAGTATCCCCCAGCACACCATTATTGGATCCCAGGTATTCAGAACCTATTTCGGTTCTCTGTTAATAGAGAACATTGCTCTTTTTAAAAGGATCCATACTCACTAATACGTTTGTTTCATTTTTTTCCAGAAAAGGATGTTTTCTTATTCTTATCCCAATACTTGAATGCAAAACTAGGTTTGCTGAACAAATGAAAGTACCAGGATCAATGAAATCAGTTTCCTTCAGATTTGTGTCTCATTGGTGAGTGACTTTGATATCTAAAAATTTTTTGCAACTGAGACATCTGTAAGGGTTTTTCCCCATATGGATTCTCTCATTTCTAATAAAGTGCACTCTGGTTCTGCTCTTTTCCCTATTGTCAGGTCCTTCCAACAAAATTTTCTTTCACCTAGCCATCTGCTTTCAGAGGCTTACTTATCTTAGACATCTATACTTCTCTAAAAAATCTGGTGGAAATCAGCCAATGAATTCAAAAGGTGTCAGGGACACACACAGACATACACACGTACACAAAATCCTCTTTTCTATAAGAAATCAGGGCTCATTTCCCTAGACTCAACTGAAAAATCTAAAAAATTATACACAAACTTGCCTTCTACAATTATTAAATCACTGTAATAGCAGGTATTTCAATTGTAAAGACTCCTACATCTTTTAAGTGTTTATAGCATCTAGACTTAAGTCTATAAATACACCAGCTTAATACTAATGTGAACTTCACTGACATCACAGCAGTCATATATGGTACATGAACACAAAATCAGCCCTGTTTGCTTCAATTAATATAGACAGTAGGACAGCGACTGCAGTGTGTAGATATCTACTAAATATTTGGAGTAGGAAAGAAAATGTACTATTCTTCTTCTTCAACAGACCAGGGCAAAGACCGCCGAGTTTGTTTTTCAAGGATCTAAATAGTCATGTGCTATTTATTTTCTCAGCAATGAGTTTCATTCTTACTGTGTGGTCAAGTCTGCCTGGTTATGAAAAAGAGAACTGGTTCTGATAGAAACCTGGTTCTGTGGCAAGTCTTTAAATGTTCTTTGATTGTGAAATCTCAGGGACAGCACAGCAAACACCTTCACAAAGGATCAGAATTTCAACATTCATATTCAGCTTTGTACTACATGGCAAGTGAAACATTGGGATGTGATCTGGACTGTGTCTATTAGAGATTAGTGGATGTTGCTCTTACAAGAGCTTAATTTTAAAACACCAGTTAGCTGCGCACAAGGTACTTTGTATTGCATCCTTCCAGCTTAAAGACGTTTGCCCAAACATGCATTCTTGATCCATCTGAGGTCAGATTTCCACAACTGCTCAGTGAAATGGATTCTCTTACCAATTTCACAGCTAGATTGTCAGCAACAATAACAGAAGCTGTCAGTTTTCGTGAGCAGATTCTACAAATCACTGGAAATACCACTTAATTTGGGTTTTAGTTTGGTTTAGACTGAAATCAACTTTAAAAAAATAAATACTTTGTCAAACTGGAGAATAGTGTTCAGCTATAGTGCCCACTTCTACTATGGGCTGGGCAAGCCTTGTCTTAAAAATATCTCATCAAAGGCAACATCAGTGCACCCATTACCTCTTTAAGAAAAAATAAAATATTTGCTGCTGCAAGCTATTATTCTGCAGCCAAGAAATGCCCCCCACCTTCACACTTGGTTTTCACACAGTGCTTACTCAGTCAAAGGTCCCATTGACTTTTGGTGGGTGACCGGTACACGAGTAGGAACTTCAAGATTTGGCCGACATATGTTTTGTAAGTGAATGTTGAGGGAAAAGCAATTTGATCTCATTTCAAAGCCTGGCAGAACACAATATAGCATAATCACTAAAAAATCTAAGACAGAAATTCATCAAGCAAAAACAAACACTGTTCAGAAACTCAGCAGGAGACAGCCAGCCCTGAGCCTACAGTAATTGCAACATAGAGAATAGGAGTGAATTCCCTGAAGATGCTCCATACAGTAGCAAACCATCTGTCTAAACACTTGCAGAAAAGACTCATGTTTGAAAACCCTGGCTCTCGCCAAGGTCTTTGCCATTGGCTTTGGAAGTGTAACGACATGGGATACTCACAGATGTTCTTTCTGAATGTCCCCCACTCCCTGTAAGCAGATGGATCTTGGAGACTGCAAAATGAACTACCAAGAAAGACAACAAAACCTTTTTCCACCTCCTGTTGCCTTTCTCTACAGCCAGGACCGAGGCCTCAAAAATCAATTAGCATTTTTCTGTTGATGGGCAACAGTAAGAGAAATGCTTTCTTCTAACACTGAGCATCACTGAAACTGACCCCCATGTAGAATTTCATCAAGGTGCCCTTACACATGGCCCTGGACCACCAACCCTATCCTTCAGAACAAACATCTGTGAATCACAGCAACTCCAGAGAACATTTCTCAAGTACCTTGGGAAAAAGATGACAGCTGTTGAGACCTAGAAAACACTAGAGTCCTGGGATTTTGCAGAACAAGTACAGTTTGTCACTAATAAATATGAAAAATCCAGCCCATGGCAGGGTGAATGACATGAGCTTGTAAAACAAAAAATAATTCATACTGCAGTATAAAAGCAATGACATTTGAAGCCAAGGGTCAGCTGCCAATTCTCTTGTGAGGTCTATTTTTCAGGGCTTTAGAACCTGAATAACTACAAACAACATCAAGTTGACAGACTCAATAATTTTTCAAATAATGGATTAACTTTCTTAAACTGATTTCAATACTTACAGTAATGTTTAATTGGAATTTTAAGAGTTGTGAAAAGAAAGCCCACTGAGAGGCATACAATTTGGAATCTGCTTACCCTTACACTCAGTGCAGTGTTCAGCACAAGATGAAGCTTCCTCTGCTGCTGCACCACTGGGCTTCACCCCACCAAAGAAAAAGCTAAGAGCAGTTTCTTCCCTATGGCGTTCTGCAAGTGGCTCTAACAAGCAGATAGATGAAGATTGACACTATGGGAATTTCATGCTGTGGAAAATCTAAACAGAATAATTTACTTGCATTCAGCTTTCTTCTCAGCATCTGGCAGAACTCCTTGTGTTGGGTTTTTAAGCCCCACCTGCACTGGCCTTCCTCAGATGCTGCATCATGCTCTATCCCTGTAGCTCAGTTGCTAATTTTCAAGATATTCGATTCCATGTTTTTCCCCATCAACAAAACAAAGCCGTTGACAAACACAGAGGCCTTGGCTCAGGAAGAAATTCCAAACATATTTTTGCACTTCATAATGGGCATGCGAGGAAAGGAAGGAGGGGCTACCTACCATTGTCTCCTGGCTCCTGTCTGGCTAAAAGTGCCCTGCAAGACCCCCCTCCACCTCTGCTTGCTGCAGTGCAGTTGTTTGGTTCAGGACATATGGCACCTGTGTGTCAGTGACTGGTGGAGACAAATGTTCCAAGCATCAGCATCTGTATTTCATAAAGGAACATGAGGATCTGATAAAGCCAGCCTGCAGGACCTCCCAGAAACCTGAAAAGAACCATCTCACTCCCTATGGGCCTCTAGGTAATGGCAGCACAGCATTTTCTCCACCTTGACAACAGGGAGCTGCCATAGTTGCTTTATGGCCCTTCTCAGTGTAGTACCTCACTGCATCCCAGGTTTTGCTTATCGTTTCTTCAAAACAGTGGTTTGAGGCAATGAAACCTTATGTCCCTATTCACATACCAGGACAGTGAGGCCCGAGTCTGATGGAGAGAAAACACCAGGAACCCAAAGGGTACATCCACACATCTGTCAGTCAGCTGCCTGAGACAGCGCCAGCTGTGACCTGGCAGGGAGCATCAGTCCCATCAGTGCCGTGTGGTGGCCACAGGAAGGCTGAGAGGTGTCTGACAAGTGGTGGGAACCTTGGCCAACACACTGTGTCTCCTCTAAAGGCTGACCTGAGCTTCTTCCCAGCTTTACTCAGGAGCGCTTTTAAACCTATTCCCAGACAGTTTGGACACTGGATAAGTCTGGGTTTAAATGCATGCTCAAATCGGTGATTAAAATCTAAGGCAGAGAGTCATTCAATAATGTTCTCTTGGAAGGTGTGTAGCAGAGCAGGGATCTGGACTCAGGCTTCTCTCCTGTAACTGGTCTTTCTCCCTTTATAGTTCTTTACTTTTAGAGGTCTTTTCCACCACTCTTCGGGGTTTTACAGCCATGAAAAAAAGAAAAAAAGAGCAGAAGAGGATGGAAGAGGAAAATCGGGACAGAAAACAGGAAAAGAAAGGAAAAAATATTTCAAACTATATTATTTCTAGATAATGTTAACTGAAGAATTCTAAAAAAAAGAAAACTATAAAAATCTTGAAGAAAATAACACCAGTACCCTAATATTTTCACTACAACTTTTGCGTTAAAATAAAAGTGGGAAAGAAAACTGTGACCAGCTCCCACCAAGAACCTTTAAAAACTTCTCATGACAAGGATTACAGCACATTTATGAGGTGGCCATTCTATGTGCAATCAAGCCAACTGGCTTTTTGTGTTCCCCATAATGAAAAAGAGGTGCTGCTACACTAGTGTAATATTACTGATGAGAGTATTGAGATAAGTTTTCTTGCAGTCAGGTCTTTCTCAAATAAATTTTATAAGCTATGCTTGTCCCTTTTATACCAAACTGCATGATCTGCTTTATGTCTGCAATGGAAAACATGGTTATAAAAGTCTTCTTTACTCTTGGTTTTATTTAACATAATATCAGAATCAGTAGCATGGAAACGAAGGACCCAGGTTACATGCCAGGAGCCTTGGAACATAAAACCTTGCTGTGGGCTGATAATATCTCACTGATTCTTACCAGTCTCCAAGACTCTGTCCACGACCCTTCTGCAAAATAAACTTTATGAAATCAAAACTTGCACCCTTCTCAGAAGTCCAGTCCCTTCCTGTGGTGAATACTGCTTTTGTGATAACCAAAGGAATTTTATATTTAGGGACAGCACTTCTTCTTGACCTTCAGAGGACTATTTCCATTGACACATGCTGAAAAGAAAAGGGATAAAAATTCCCTTTGGGATTTCAGTTCAGATAGTACAGTTCTAATATGAAATTTAAACTGCCCCAAGCTGCTAGTGTTAGAATACCACCTGCTAAGTATAAAGCAGAAAGGGAAAAGTCCAGAAGACAATACTTCATTACATGGAAATTCCTTGAATCCTAAAGCCATATGGAATATTAAAAGCTTTCCCCAAATCCCTCTCAGACCAATGGAATTCAATTGTTGTACAAAACTGATGTTAAGAAGAAGAAGAAGGAAATTCTGAGACTCATCTATGACTAGAAAAATAGCTTCAGCACAAGTATAAAAGCCAGGAAACAAAATCTCTTTTAATCATTTAATCAGCAGCTTTCTCAGTGAATTAGTCCGTGTGCCTCTTCCAGTTCAGAGATCAATGCTTCTTGGCCATAAAAGATCTTTTAAGACCTTCTGTGAATCCTGCATTTTATGAGTAAAGTTTCACAAATAGGTCTGTTTTGTGAGCATCCCTACAATAGCACATTGTGGGCAGCCGTGCTTACCGTTTCTTGTGGGTTTTGCCTTCTGAAGAAGAGTAACTCTAACAACCCTGTCAAAAAAGTCACACAACTCACCAGATGTAAGGTGCAAATTCCTTCATGGACATACACAGGAGGCCAAACAGAAATGAAATTGCATAAGTTTATAGTCAACCCATTATGAGAAATTGACATCATTTGAAATCTACAAAGATAATGACCTTGCTCTTGGAAAAGTCATGGTCAGAAAAAGAGTCTGCCTTTGAGAAATGCACTGTTGTTTTCCTACCACAACCCTGAGTTCAGGAGCCTGTTCCTCTGGGCTGGGAAAAGGATGTGATCCCAAGCTCCCAGATAAGCACCTGTTCCACAGGACATAACTCAGCTTTACGGCTCTCTTGAAGAACACATTTGAAAAAAATTATTTTGTTTCATACCATTCTCAAAAGCTGGTGGGTTTTTTTACATTAATTTTTCACAGAATACACAGGTTGTCTTCCACCCAGGCAACAGAAGCCAGGATTTGGTAAAATACCATAGCAACATACTAACTTCCCTGGCAATGTGAGTGACCCACACTTCACCACAAAAGATATTAAAATGGTATGACATTTTAATGAAACTCTCAGAGCACCTCTCAAGTTGTTCAGGGGAGAGCATGGTGCAATTTTTGCTTCCACTTAGCTGGAACAGCTCGCTCAGAGGAATAGCACGCTGTGCTTGTTGGCCTCCTTCCACTCAAGATTGTGAATCAGAGCTGCGTTAACGAACCCAGAGAAACCTCATCCATGCTGAGCACAGCAGAAGGCCAACCAAGATTAAACTCTCCTTGCCATTGCTCTCCTTTGCTAGGCTGGAGGCTGAGGCTTCAAGCCCTGGGAGGCACGGCTATTCCCACGGCACATTCCCCGCTGCACAGAGCCCATGCCCAGCACAAAGGCAGAATGCAGCATGACCAACGAGTGCGAAGCAAGATCTTTGCTTGCCATCATCTTGACTTTTCAATGTACCACAGAGAGATGTTATTCATCCATCCAGTTGCACCCTGTGGGTTTGCATACACCCACCATCACTGTGCCATCTGGTAATGATTTTCTGCAAACAGCAACATCATATATTCTTGCCGGGAGTTTGTATGAACTACATGGCTCTTGTTGCTCCCCATTCAGGAAATACCTTCTCTTTGGTAAGATCAGTGGGCCAAACTTTGATGTCAACATTCAGCTCTTTTCTGTTGTGCAGAACTCTGGCCAGCCATGTAAGCATCTGCCTCAGCCAAGATGAAGTAAAATTCAATCACAAGACCCTCTGAAGTTGAATAAAAAATGGCTCTCATTTTATGTCAAACTTCTTTCTAGCAGTTTTTCCTTAAAAATCAAAGGGAGGAATGCAAATAGCTGTATGTGTGAAATGTTCCCTGTGCAAAACTGTGAATTTTAGGAGAGGAGACTGTGTAAGTATGCTCCAGTTTTGTGGTCCTTTCCCAGTGTGGGGTATCAGGCTCAGTTTCCCATCATCTCTGGCTGGACACTGAGTGAGCAGGAAGCACTGTGGCTGTCCAAAGCTTTCGTTCTGTTTTGATCACCTCAGATACAAAAGCAGCATTCACTTTGCAATAGCACAGCTGGCAGTACAGCAAGTGAGGCTGAGGAGAGACAGGCACACCAAACCCACTTCATGCCATGGGGGCAGAGGCCAGTCGTGAGGAGCAGTGAGCAGAATGATGTATGTTCAGGCAGATAAAGGTAATTAACCCTTGACTAGTCTAACCCAAGGACTTGGTGGATCTTCTGTCTCTTGAAGACTTTGAATCAATATATGATATCTCTCTTTTAAAAAAAATGAACTTTGACTCTGCCACGACTCAGACCTCATAGATGAATCACAGGGTATGCAAGATGTATGCTATACAAAGAGCCCATCCAGACAACCACATAAATCCCTATGGACTTAAATGCAATGAATCAGGCCTTGTTTAACCTATAACTGTGTTACTTCTATGGCCAAAACCAAACCTCTTGCACAGCTCCAATGCATTTGAGCAGAGTTGTGCCTGCTTTAATCACAGGCCTGCATCCCATGTCCACACAAATATCTGCTGTGTTTTTAATTTTTTCCAAGTTTTTTAAAAACTTACAGGCACCATGAAGCTTCACTTCTTCCAACTGAATCAGTGACTAATGAATCCTGGCTGGAATCTCTCCATTAAATACTCAGATTTTTTGATTGTGCTGACCTATTTACACCCAAGAGTTTATTTTAACACAGGATTTTTTCTCTCCTTCTCAAATTTCTTTTTTAACAGAATTTGAGAAAATGCAAGAAAGTCTTTGCTGATATTTGGTTACTCACCACATGCAGAGTTGAGTTTCCTGTTTAAAGGAGAGAGAGGCTGTGTGTGTGTGTGTGAGTGTGTATGTGTGTGAGCCAACAGGCTTACAAGTACCAATACCCAGCCATGAGATTTTTCTGAGCTATCTTGACCCAACTAGCACCAAACACGGCTTGTGCACTGCAAGCAGCACTGGGAAGAGGTCCCAACAAATGCAAAACAATATTTTCAATCCATCTGGGGGATTTCCTGAAGCAAACCTTGGCATGGAAAGAACAAATTGCATTCAGCAAGAGTGGCAATGTTTTAGAAGGATTTAGCCGGCGATAGATGCCTTTAGTGGAGTGCAAGTTCCTCTCCAAGTTTGTTCCTGAAGCGGGGGTGTGCAAGGGGCAGTGAGGGAGTTAGAGAGCATGAGAGAGAGGCAATTAATAGCAGATGGGGGAATAAAGAACTGCTTTCAACAGGCCTCTGAAACTATATGGAAAGAGGTGGGAAAGAAAGACTACAGAGAAAGCTATCCTGCTCCTTGTAAGAGCTGCAGAAAAAGCGGCAGGGGAGAGTAGTGTGCCCTGAAAAACTAGATTTCCCAATATACAACACATACAATACATACATGACCCTGAAAATGAGGGTCACATGTGGAAGGGAAGGAAAATACCCAAACTAAGAGTCAACACAGACAATCCTGAAAAAAATCCTTTCCAATCCAAAGGGTCACCATCCCTCACATTCTGACTGTGGGTATTGTGAAATCGGGTGGATTTTTTAAAAGTCCAGCTTGTGAAATCTCAGGATTTATGTGTGAACCTCATCCAGCATTCTCTCTCCACTTCATGGGGACTTCTTACCCCTGTGCACAGAAAGGTAACTTGCAGATTTACCTAAAGGGTTAGAAATTAGCTGCAAGAAACAGAAAAATATCCACTTGTAAAATTTGTTTTAAGCCAAGTTCAACACTTTGCAAGGATCATTTTTTAGTTCATGGAAAAGTGGAAGCTGAACTTTGCTCCCTTTTGACAGTGAGGGACTTACATATCACTTCAGCAAAACAAAACAAGCCTGCAAACAATATGATTAGGTAAAGCCTTTTCTATTAATGTCCTAGCAAGAAATCCTTTACAGCACAAACAATGTACTAATCTCTGATCTGCCTCTAGCTCTATAATATCACTCCAGGCACTATATTAAGCCTTATTGTTCCCTTCAGTAAAAGGCAGTTCTGAGGCTGTGTTTCTGGGGACAGCTTCACACAATTAGAGACTGAATAGCTGTAAGCATGGCTCCTACAACTGAGAGGAATGAGCATTTAATATGGCCCTTCCTAAAAGACAGAAGATATGAGGATAAAGGTCAAGTGTTTTGAACCAAAGGCTGGGAAAGAAAACCAGCTTCTTGCTACTCTAGGCAATGGCACTGTATGTCTGTTTAATTGATCTGCTGAGCTCTCTCGGAAGTGAATGCACAGTGCATGTGAGACCTTGCATGCCGTTCTCTTATGAGGTCCCAGCTTGCTTTCTGTTGTACTTAAGATTGCAACTGTAGTCCAGAGAGTTAGAGAACCACAGACCCTAAGGTCTTCCACATTTTGAAATGTGCATTTCTTGTGAAGTGCAGGAGAAAGAGCATTATGAATACAAAACAAGGGGCTAGCACTCCCAGTTCCACAGCCTTGCTCTGCCTTTCATAGCTGCCTGCAGTAAGGCATATCCCTCCCTTGGTACCTTAGTTTCCTTAGGAATAATTGTCCTTCAATGGTAGGAAGAACATTGAATTTGGCCATTGCTTGCAACCTGCCAAGTACATGTGAGGTACTTTAGTAAGTGATATTTACTATTCATTGTATTTGAAAATACAAACTAATTTTCAGAAACATACAAGGCTATCATCATTTGATCCAGACTCTTCTGAAGTCACCAAAGTACTCCATTTTGTTGTGAGTATCAGCAGGATTTGGTCAAACAGCCTGCCCCACTAGACACAAAACCTTTCATGGTGCTAACTGCCAAACTGGTCTTGATTCATGGCACGTCTAACCTGCAGACTTCTTTAATCACAGCACTACTGGATTTTGCACATGTATTTTCAAGGAACATAAAGAAAGAATATGTTCTCTCCACTCTTTCAAGATGCACCTGCCTTGAAGGAAGCACACACAGAAGGAGCGTCACAGGTTTAAGGCTCATCCTTTTCATAGAATCATAAATGGTTTAGGCGGGAAGAGACCTTTAAAGCTTATCCAGTCCAACCTCCCTGCAGTGGGCAGGGACGTCTTCAGCTAGATCAGGTCGCTGAAAGCCCTGTCCAACCTGACTTTGAATGTTTCCAGGGATGTGGCATTCTCTGGGCAACCTGTGCCAATGTTCCAGCACCCTCATTGTAAAAAGCTTCTCTCTTATATCCAATCTAAAACTACCCTTTTTTAATTTAAATATATTGTTCCTTGTCCTATCACAATAGGCTAAAAAAGTCTGTCCTCATCTTTCCAGTAATGAATTCTAGTTTGGATCCCGTCTGGAGGCATTAGACTCTGGATAAGGAGTTTTGGCAGGTAACATGAGATTACAGTTATTTCCCTGGCTGGTGAGAGCTAACAGTTCTATGGGAGTGACTAGAAAGGTGACAAAGAGCCCCAAAACTTGCTGAAATTAACTGGAATTGGGGACCATTGCAAAGTTCCTCGAGTTCTTAATTTTCAATGCAAATTGGTCCAGTGTTGCCCCTTCAGCTGAAGGGATTTCCTATTTCTAATCAAATGGAAATATCCTGAACTAAAGCAGAGCAAAAAGCTGCCAATCCACAGCTGCCTTTTTCCTGTAGGTTCATCTAAGTCTCCCATGGAGTAATTGAAATATCACTGTGTAATGAAACTTATAAAACTTTAATATAGGATTTATACTTTTTCATGTCTATTATTTCCAAAGCTTGCCTCCATACCCTGTCAATAGGTTTCCTCAAGGGTATAGGTAAGGATCTCAGCTGCATCTGATTTGACTGCATCGTAATGAAAATGGCGAGTTGATCAGTATCGGATATATCTGAACATTGTCCCAAAATTACATCTGACATTTACAAGGAAATAAGACTATAAATTCAGCCTTAGGATCTAGTAGTTGCTTGTAAAGCAAGAATTGGCACTGGCAGGCTCATGTTGATCTAAAAATTTCAGGGAATATAAGAATTCCTTCAGCAGAATAAAACCTGTGCCTGCGTTGGCAGTAAATTTTAAGCATCCAATGTCAATCAGAAATGAAATGCAATGTAATTCAATATCCCCCCTTGAGATGTGGCCAAAAAGGAAAACTTTCACAAGTTGAAGAGGAGATAGTAACCCATCCTCCCATATTGCATAATGCAACCCAGCTCACATATGGTTTTGCTCAGTGTTTATCAGACAACACAAACACTTCCACAAGCGGGAAGGAAAGTCCTAGGGAGACTGGGGCAGTAAAAGGGAGATCTGAGACAAGCTACACTTGCTCAAGATGAACCCTTGGAAGTATAGGGCTGAACACCATCCCTTTCCAGAGACAGCTGTTGGGCAGGGAGAATCAGGTTTTTTGGGGGGTTTCATAATGCAATGGCGTTCCACTATAATTGTTTTTCTCCCTGGGAAAAAGGGTTTTTTTGTAAAGTTTCCAGTTTGAAGTTTCTTCTTCCTCCAAATTGCTCAAACTTCTACTTTTCAAAGTATCTTTTATTTTCCAAATTTAAGATAATTATAGCGGCTAGAAACCATTTAGAAATATTCAGAACTAAACCAAAACATTTGAAAATTATCTAAACAAAGTGCTGCACTTGACCCCTAACCTTACTGCTCTTTTCCAGATTTTCAGTTCACCAATATGTTTCAGATTTTGACTTTCCAGCCTCTGTCAGAACAAAAAAAAGTTTTTCCAGTGCTTTGAAACTCCTCACAAAATAAGAAAATAATTTCCAGCCTAGATCCAGTGTCAGTCCTGTGCTCTGCTCCCTATATAATGCTTAGTTTTTCTCCATTGGCACTGGCAGAATGTTTAAAAAAGAAGAGTTTTGACATTCAAAAGTGTGCAAAGACTGTAGCTGCAGAGGAGATGAAGGGAGAAGAAGGGAGATGGTGTCAGAGAGAGTGCATCTCCTGTGAACCTCAGTCTTACCTGTTTCAGTTCCCTCACCACCCTCAGTGAATTTTTGCCAGAGCCAGTATGAAAAATGTCCCAAGGCACTGTTGCTCCAGCCCACACGAGGTCCTGGTGGCCAGTTCCCTTTGTTTTTTTGCACTTGAACCCATGCGTATCAGTCATGGAGTGCAGATCCCGGTTAGGGTCAGCCTCACCCACAGACTCATTACTTGCTCTGGGTCAGATCCAAACTTTAATGCCAATTCTTACTCAACCAAAACTCCCAACTGACTCCCAGAAGACTTGACTGCAAAGCATGTCTCTGCCATCACTCATAACTCTTGCAAAACATCCACGAGCTTAGAAAACATACTGGGTGTCCTTTTGGATTTAAAGAAATCCCTTGTCAGAAGAGAGTTCTCGTTTACATCACCCTTGCCTTTCCAGCTGCCACAGGCCTGAGTGAGAGCAGGAGAGGGTCACACAGCCACAAAAATTTGAAGTACTTCTCAGACCAGTTGCATGCTGTCTCTGGTCCCCTCTCACTCTGCTGCAGTATAACAGGATGGAGAGCAATCTTCCAGACACACAAAGCAAGGAAATCATGTTAAGGCTGCTGTTCACACACGCCTCTCTGCTCACCTTAAAATCGGTCACGGCCAAAGCTGGCACAGGCAAGGATTCAACTGACCTGGCTACAGCCATTTAGAATAAAGCAAATAACACAGGCTGTGCTTTCTCCCTCAGCAGTCAAAAGGAAGGTAACCTCAGGAGAGCAGAGACTTCATTTCAGAAACACCATCTCCTTGTCCACATCTAGGCATGTCTGGGAGACCAGTGGAGTCAGGGCTCTAGTAAGCCCCTGACAGCACAGTCTGGTGGGAACAGGTGACACCAACAGTGTCTATGGTGCAGGCCTCCTAGGCTCCACTCCTTGCCCCTAGGCATGCCAAGAGACATCAGCACAGCACGGAAACAAACTTAACTCCAAACCAAGGGCACGCCTTGGCACAAAAGCAGCCAGACACAGAGGCTGAGGTGGGCTGTGCTCTGGAAAGGCACACAAGGCACCTGCATGCACTACAAGGTGCACAGCCCAGGTCAGAGCGGGGCCACCACAGCTTGCACTGCTGCCAGCAGCCCAGAGCTTGTCTCTGAGCTGTCATGAGGAAGATCTGCCACATCCACCTTCACACTGACCACAACTTCTGCTTACGAGCTCAGAGCTGAAAGCCCCACATGCAGTGGGACAGGATGCAAAGCAGCAAGGATGAGCTCTGGAAATCATCTCATGTGAGCAGATGCTTCAAGGTAGCTAAATGTGAGGGGGCACAGCCTGTTTGCTCTGGCATCTCATGCACCTCATTAAGCCAAAGAAGCAGCAGACACTGAAAGTGACCTTAGCAGCTCCCTAGTGTCTGCATTTCTCATCCTCCTTAGTGCCTCCACCTCTCACCCTGATCTCTGTAATGACTGGAGCTGAGTCTTGGGCAGGCTGAATCTAAACAGATTGAGTTTCACCCCAGACTACAGCACATCTCAAGGCAGTGAGTGCCTGTGAGTGCTATGAAGCACTTGTGTGAGGTTTAGAAGGAAAGAGTTCTATGAGACCCGAACATAGAGAAGTATGTGTTTCTCACAAGTGTGGCCAACCATGCCGTCCCCAAACCATACAAGAGCTCCCTGAAGAAGGCAGCTTAAAAATCACTGGATTTATCAGCATAACAGTAATGTTTCTGGGATTATTTTTATTTGCCTTCTGGTTTGGGGGCTTTTTAGATCATATTCATGTGTGGGTTTTTTCTGCAACCATAAAACCTAAAAACTGTGTTGAAATTTTTATTGCTCCCATGTATCCAGGAGCTGGAAGTTCACATAATGTTCATGGGACTTATGGTAAAACTCATGAGCTAAGAACACATAGGCTTGAATGTAAGAGGCTGTTGTGTTGTGCTAAGCATATTTAGTCTGTGTAACGATAAGTGAAGGGAATGACATAAGGAGGATGTTGTAAGTTAGTATGACATGGCTGTTGGGGAGATGATGTGCATATAGGGGATTCTTGCACTTTAGGATCGTAAGTACATCTCTGACAATTGTGTTTTCTGAAATGTGCCCGGTATTTTATTTTTTTCAGAGTGCAGAAGTGCATCAACACAGTTTGCTAGTTATTTACTGGCTGCATACAGGTGGTTTTAGAGGACACAGAAACATAGACAGGTATTTGAGGACTACATGGTCCAGGCTGCGACCAACAAGAGACACAGCTGGACATGGCTTTTGGGTTAATCCAGACACAGATTTTTCTCCTGTGTGCTCACTGAATCCAAACCACAGAAAGGATTAAATCTAGTTGAATCACAAAGTACTGGTTGGTGGTAGATTAACTCCAGAGCTGGAACGTAAAATACCAGAATCAGCTATTTTTGACTATTCCGTTACTTTTTAGTCCTCAATTCTGGCAAGTTCATGGCTTCCTCTAGTAGGCCTACCTACTAATAAGTACCCTGTGATGCAAATTTAAGGCACCTAGAGTTTTACAATATCTGACTTCAAGGGTTTCCAGGGTGCAAAATCACCCTTGCCCCCAGTGCCCTCTTCTTTCAAGGAGCTTGCACGTGCCATGTCTTACACAGGCACATCCCTCACAATAGCACAGCATTTGTCTGCAGGAGCAAATCCTGTGCCAGCCTCACTGAGCTGCCAGAGCCACTGCTGCCAGAGCCAGCATTGTGCTGCTGGCAGGCAGTCGAGGCCACCGTGCCAAGCTTCCCTGTGAGCCCAGAGATACGGTGCAGCTGAGGCAGGGCTGGGGTGGCGGCTGCTCTGCATCCCTGCATGGGATCAGCAGTGCCGTCACAAATGGAAACACTCAGCAATCACAATACATGGGAATTCTCTAGAGACCACTCCATCTTTCAAATGAAACTGTCCAAGTGTTCAAGCCCCAGAGCCAGGTATCTGGTTACCCTTATCTCAGGGACATAACTGCCATGATATTAGCAACCATTAAATTGTCCAATCATTCTTTAATACGCCTCCAATACAATTGACCTGGTGACTCATCCACTGCACCAAATATCACAGGCAAAAAGCTCCAGGAAACCCTCAAGAAACCCAGCACTCAGTAAACTGTCCCAGTCTGGTTTTCTGGGCTAGTTCTACAGTTTAAACCACTCATCTGTGTCAGGGCTTAGCTCTTTGAAAAACATGTTCTCAAAAGTGCCTGGCTTGTCTTCTTATCAAGATAGAATACTTGGTCATTTATCATTTGTCTTCTCATGGTTTTCTGCCTGAGGCCCAGCAGCTCACTTGGAAGTTAAGTCCTAATTGTTTTCCATCTCAGGTTTCTCAACTAGCTATCTTGGGGATTTTCACAGGAGCATATAGAAGTGACCACCAGAAACATAAAACACTGCAGACTTTCCCATTACCCACCCAAGATTTAGTACTCTTCTACGCATGTAATAAAAAGGACTCTGTTGCTAATTAATCACCTGATTAAGGTTCTGGGCTTGCAGGTCTCATTTTTTTCTACTGAGGCGTGCTTTCTTTCACTGCCTGTCAACATAGCTGTACTTGAACCCTTGCCTGCATAAGCACAATAAGATTCTCTTCATGGGCAGTGCTCTAGTGATCATCAGTGCAATGGTGGCCTCAGATCCTGCTGACCTGGCAAATCACATAGTGAACCTTCCACATGGTGAACTGATAGCAATAACTTGGAAATGTTGTAACAGATAGAGTAAGATAAATGTGAGAAGAAAATAGACTTCTTCATATGCACAACATTCCCAGAAGCTTCATCAAGACTTTACTTGGAGCTTGTAGGGTTGGGTAGTGAAAAATAACCATATCTTTTTTTTCTTTAGGCCTAATATTCCCTTCTAACCTTACATCAGGAGCTGAAGCAGAAATGTCAAAAGGAGCATGAAATTCTGCTTCAGAGGTGGGCATCTTGGTGATGCAGGCAGAGTTGAAGAAGTAGGGCTATGCAGAGCTGTGGGGAGAGTTGTTCTGGTCCACTTTAGATTAGTTCATCAGGTTCAGAGCTCAGTGTGCTCCTTAATTACAGCAGTGGCTGTGCCAAAGATACAGCGGAAGAGCTACATGCAGAAACAATTTTCCAGTGAGTTACTGTTTCAATGATTCAATCATTTTACTGGTCAGTGTGGAGTGGCTCTCAAGTGATCCCCTTAAACTGACAGGCAGCTGTTTTTCAGCATCAAAAAATTACAATTACAGCAAAATTCCAGGCTCGACCCTTTCCACATGTATTTTAGCTCCTATATAAATCCTTTTGGCAGCATCAGACGGGAGGAACAGGCTCTTTGGTCAAACAGTTTAAAACTTATTGTTTTTTTTAAGTAAATACTTGATAACATCTATTTGACACAAGCTCTCTGTGAATACGTGTATAAGGAAAGAAAAATCTGTGTGTGAGAGATATAAGACTATAACTAAATCTGGTTTGCAAATTTCCGACTAAACAAAGTTTCATCAGTAAACACTGCTTCCTTGAACATTTCATCTGAAGCATCTCACGTTTGATCAAGTTTCACTGAAGCTGAGACAAAGCTAAGGTTTAATAAATTGACAATGAAATTTCTGCATTGCTAAGCAGCTCAGATGAGTTTCATTTCTCAGACTTGTTTTCAGAATTTCCATTATGTAACAGTAAAGAACAAATTAGAAACTGAAAAAAGTGTATCTCAGAAAACTTTCACAAGAGCCAGCAATGCTGACTTTTGGTCACACTTACTGATCTCATGTTCAGTTGTGATTTGAGAAGGTCTCTTCCTTGTTCTTGACCCCTTAGAAAGGGGAGATTAGATATTACTAAACAAAGATCAAGTATAATAATAAAATAATTGTAAATTATGTCAGAAAAAAAAAGTGAAAAGAAGCAACTGGAGCGGAGGAGAAGGAACAAAAAAATTCCACAAGTAGTTTCAATTTTCACCTCTTCAGTATCACTGCGCAGAACCAACACAGACTCTGGTGTATTAAACGGAAATAGCTGCAATCTCTTTGTTTATTTGTATTTCTTATTTTTGACCTCCGACAAAGTGGTCACTGATCCCAAAGACGCCAAAGATCCCAAACAAGACACTGTATCTGCTTTTTTAACAGTCACTGGGAATTTAGAGGGCATGAAATTTAAAACATATCTGAGGTGCCAACTTTCAGAAAGTGCTGAGAAGTGATGCCCCAGAAATCAGCCTCACTGCAGTTTTCCCATTCAGAAACTCAATCATCAAAGCATTCAAAATCACTGCCACATGGACTCTTTGTAGTCCTAAAAACTCAATCCCTAATTAAGCTGATGCATAAAAAAGTGGTCATTTTTTTCTATTTTCAGAAACCATTTTCTAAATACTAATTCAGTTGATCACCTAACCAGGTAGTGGGAAATCACCTCCTTCTTAGTTGGTCTTCTAAAACACTGATAAAAACAACTTTGCAAGAACTTGCCTCAGTCACTCTGTGAACTTTCAACACTATTTTGTGGAAATCAGCTCCAATGCTACCACTGTCACCCTGCATCATATATGCAAGTGTGTGTGTGTGTGTGTATTCATGTACACACATGTACACATAAAAGGTGCTTGAAAGAGACAAAATATGCCAAAAGTCCATCCCGGCATTACAAAAAGTTTTAGAGGTATATGGAATAACCGCAAAATAGGAGAATTCCTCCTCTCAACATATCTCAGTACCTATATCTGCACTTAAATACTATTTCAAGCACTGACGATGCCTGTTTGTGTGCGCATATATTGGGCTTTATTTTCTTTTCTATCTAGATCATTAACTGAAATAAGGCAGCTCATGTGCAAAACATCTGTTTTTCAGTAAAGTCCTGCTTTTCCTCAGCTTAACAGCTGCATTGATTGAGGCATAAAGCTGTTGCTGAATTGCTCACAAGCAGTGTGACATGGGCAGAACGGCAACCTGGGCTCCTTCCCAACCTTGGTTGCTTTCTTCCCGATGCCAATTCAGAAAAATTAGCATTATGAATGATTGATGGCATGCAATCAACTGCTTCCAGAACTATTAGCATTTCTAATTCAGTGAGGGAGGAGGTGACTCAGTCTTGTTTATACTGTTGAAATCTGGCTGGAAGGCTTTGGCTAGGCTGCGAAGGCTCAGTTCAGTTCATCTGGGGATTTATGTCAGCATTTCACACATTCTGGGAAACTTCACTCACCCTGCAGACAGTGCCTCTAGCTCTAGAAGGTAACCTGGGCCATAGAGGATCTGTGACAACTATATCATTATCCAAGGTGGTTTCCATCTCCACTCCAGTTTATGTCTAGTGTTTATTATTTCTAGGGCACCATAGGTGCGCACAGCATGTTTTATGGCCACACATGGAATCTAGGGCCCAACTCCTGCAATCAGGTCCACTGCTAGGAGCTCCAGTGACCATGCTTTGGCTGGAAGGGCTTTGCTGAAGCATCAGCATGTGGGCCTCTGCATCCAGAGGCAGGATCAGGGAGACCACTAGGCAATACACAGAGAAGTGTGGCTCAGGGTACAGAGAGGCTGAGATGTAAAATCTTGAAGTGCAAAACACTTGCTTACAGATAGTTTCAGGTATTATGCTTCACTTAATTAGGTTTTAGTTACACTAATGCCATTTGGGCCAACTAACATGCGGACTCACCTTGTTTATGCCTGTCTCCCACCATGAACGAAAAAAGAGACAGAGGCAACAGAGATCCTAATTTCAGTGTCTCAGTCAAGTGTCTTCATTTGGGCTGAATGGATGTGGGATGTAGGATTGAGGAGCCTGGAGAAAGACTGTTTTCCTTTGAGAAAAATCAGTACAACCACAAATGATCCCAGTGTAAGTAGAAAGATGGGGTCAGGCACAGACAGGGCACTCCCAGGACCTGTGAGTATCATAGGCAGAGATGTCATCACACCAGTATTTATTCGTGCCATCCAGTCAACTCACATCAACCAAACCTGGTCACTGCCATCAAGGGTTTCTTGATGCAATGACATTATCACAGAGGTTTTTTGCTCAGATGAACCAGACTAACCAGCAGCTCTGTTTCGGCTGAATTTAAACCACACTACTCCCTTCAATGCAAATATAAGCTAGCTGTCCCCTAACAGAAGAGCCTTTAACCTTTCAGGAAGCGTGAGGCAGCTCCCATCTGGTTGGCCATCCATCTTTCAAAAGGTGAGGAAGCAGGAAGCCTGGGTGACGTATGACAACGCTGAATTCCCAAAGTACTGGTGACCTCAGTGCTTTACGGTCTGGTTTTGCCCCACAGGTATTCTGTCACTCTCCCTTGCTCGTGGGGTTAGCAGCCACAAACACAATTACTGCTGGGCTGGGGGTCCTCCCCCTCTTCATTTGAGGTTAATGAAATTGCAAACAGATATGGCTGTCCTTGCTACCCTGCTTCGGCAGTGTTTACAAAGCTGTTACCTTGCTGGGCTCCCCGTTCAGTGCCAAGTGGAAAAAAGGCCTTTGAGGTTGCATTTACTATTTTACCTCCTTGGATGTTGTTATGTCTTCTGGCTGGGAGCTGGATACCAGTGCAGACAGAACCAATTATCCAAGCCCCTCCACATCTGGCACAGAAGTATCTGCATGCTGCCATAGCTAAATGGCATTTGACCTGGGAGCCTGATCTTCCACAGACAGTAACTTTATTAAGAACAGCTCAAGGAAATCCCCCATCCCCTCTGCCCTAATCTGTGCTGTGCTAAGTTGCCCTCTGCTCAGTCACTCCTGAAAAATACTGGATTGCTTACGAGGCCTTAGAGCACACACACAAAGCCACTACAATGGATTTTACTGGCACACCCAGCCTTCTCTGCTGTTGCCTGTTGCCATCTTTCATCACAGCGTCATGGAATGTTTGTGTAGAGGGCTTAAATATTCATTTCTCTGGACGTTCATTTGCACTGTAACATCTCAGACTTGGACTCTACCTTTTTTAATACATTCTGTGGGATTTGTAGTGTATACACCAACACAGAGTGGTTTATGAGAACTTTCCTTTAGCAGCACATACAGCCAAAGTTTCTTGGACCATAGGAGGTTGTGCAGAGGGTGTGAGTTTTGCTTCTTGAAGAGGTTTTTGTTGTTGTTCATAGTCTTGGCATTTTGCATCTGAGTGAAATGAAATGCCCAAGATGAAACACGACCGTTATGCAAGTGGAGGAAAAACAGAAAGCTACATAGTTGGCTATGTAGCTTTGCTATGATTGCTAAGTATGACATTAGCAGAAGGCTCAGGAGCTACACATCCAAGTCATGTTTAAAAAGACCTAAATATGCATGACTGTGTTCATAAGGACTAACTGCCATCATCTTCTCAGCTAAAACAGCTTTCCAGGTTACCCAACCATAAAAGGCACACCAAAAAAATTATTTGTTAAGAGATGACCTATTCTAATTACTTATTCAACTCCACTGTAACACATGAATGTTATAATTCCCAGTCTCTTCTGCTCAGATGACAAGTGCAAACTGGGACATAGAAAAATGACATAGCCAAAGCCTCATGGATTGTTCAGAACAGAAAATTCAACTTGGAGGCTTAAAGCACTGGTCTAGCCCCTTTTGCACAGGATTGGATGCTGTCTCAAAAAGCTTCACCTGCAGAAAAGGACATGCATTCTCTCTCTGTATGTACAAGAGATTAGGAGTTTGCTGTACCACAATAAAGAGCAAGAGAGACATTGTTCAAAGACACTTGAGGCTGGATACTAAAGGATTAAAGATCTGGTGCTAAATCTCAACTACAAGGCCTGAAGTGAAGCACCACCTGTCTTTTTGATTTTGCTTGTTCTACTAGGCTGCTACAATCCAATCAGTCACCCATTTCCAAGGCCATCTTAGTCTGCAAGTTCATGTCATTCTCCTTACAGAAAGTGAATTTACATTCTAAGAAGAGAGGAGAAGGTCCAGCACCCTCCAAACAACACTGTTTCAGTTGTTTCCTGCTATGGGTAGACTAACTTAGAAACACAGCAGTAAGAACGATTCATCATGAACAGTCATCGCAGCTGAACTATAGATTCATGATTTATCTCAGGTTTCTCAAAGTTTGTGGGCATTTTCAAGGGACACACCCCTCCCCCAAACCAGAGCTGAGTAAAACTGGATCAATTTATAGCTCCAGGTCAGAACCAGAAGAAATTCTCTCTTTTGACCTCAGAGCAGTTGATTTTGTGTACACTTAACCCTCAGACCATGGATATGCAGATCAAAACCAAAGAAAGCCCTCACAACAGAGACCCTTTCACCATGAATCTGCATAGCTTTCCCTGGGAACTGAAGGAAAGAAAGCTGCTGTTCTTTCAGCTTTGAAGTAAGAGCAAAAATTGGTTAGGATCAACAGTATTAGAGGAGCGGGGTGATGCAGTGGTTTATTAATCACCCTGGGATCCCAGACATGTGCCTTCACTTCCCACTTGTAGAACTACATAATGGGATTTTCGAATAGTTCTTTAGATAAGAAAGACATTATAAGTGTGATGTACTCTGAATACAGAATTTGCCACTGGTGAAGGAACATTTTAACATTGCTTAAAATCTGTAAGTGCTACAAGAGCAGAAATGGTAACAATCAAAAAAGGACAAGAATACTACATGAAAGTGCTATAACCTTTGTGTCTTCATTCATTCAAATTTTTCAATTTAGAATATTAAGTCTATGAAAAATAGAAGGTGCAGAGGCTAATAAAAAGACCAAGGACATATATCTGGTGTTCAGAAGAAAGAAAATCACAACAGATGGGGTTTTTTTTTCCCCACACTTAAATGACTTTGATTCTGCTTTGTACTCTGCTTTCTGTTGCTAATTGATTACAATATTTACATCAGCTAGAAATTCAAAAAGCAGGTACATTTATCAAGATCACCTTTCAGCCAGGTATAAAAATAACAAAATTAAACTGGCAGAGAAGTAGCAGAATCCAGAGACATCCAGACATCCAGCCTGTGGTTACTCTAATCTTACCTGGCATTGTCTACTCTGGTTCAGGGCAGAGCAAGAGGACTGAGAGAGGGGCTCAAGTATCATTTTGAGAGTTGCCTTTGGAATTCAAGTCTCACATATGTCCCAGTTTTAATTTCCCAGAAGGAATTTAAAGTTCTTAGGACATTTAGGATCTAATATTCAAGAAAAGATGAGCCTAAGTCACTACGGAAAAACATCATTATGAGTGTTTTCTGCCTTCAGATCTAAGAGCCTTAAGTCCTGGGAATCTTTGTCCCATCAGGTTTTCAGCAGCTCTCAGAAGCCTAGGAACAGAAGATCTCTCTAGCCACCACCCCAGACAGAAAGATCTTCTCCTTTCAAGACTACAGCTTCCACGTGAGAGAAACAGTTTGAAGTGGGACCCATAACTTGAAGAAACCTCAACCTTCAAGACAGCCCTCTTAGGTCAATAGCAACATGAATGGAAGCAGTGGGAACCCGACCCTGTGTCATGGGAGCATCCTGTTATCCCTGGCAACTTTCGTAGAGAAATCAGGCTACCCTGGGTATCTGACAGCCCACAGAGAGACCCCACTTACTTTGTGGGCTGCCTAACTGGCTGTATCCTCTGAAAACCCAGTATCTGTGCTCCTGAGAACCAGCCTTCCATCCAGCCTCTGCTGTGTGGGAGAGAGGTCACCTCCAGATCTCATACCTCTGACAGACAAAACAAAGGGAGATGGAAGACTCAATAGGTTTGAATATATTTATAATAAAACTTTAAAAAACCCCAAAAAAACCCCAAACAAATCAAGCTGAAAAATTCAAGTGTTGGATTTGAAAAGTAGGCAAACTCTATTTTACCCAATGCAGAACACTGTGAAACCTCTGGCAGCTTCTTTCAAGGCAGAGAGGCTATTCATTGGCATTTCCTGCAATTTCTGCTCCTAGGAAATAGAAAGAATCATTGGACTTCTCTAGCTATCCAGCTTCCTTCAAGCTATAAGAGAACCATACTCTAAGAACTAAGCTCTTTCTCTTCCCGAAAACCATGCATTTATCTGTGCTTTATAACTGATGCGGCATTTATAAATGACTGGGAATGATGAAATCATTGAGTGGGCTAAATCTGTTTCCTTGGCTTGATTGAATGGGCATTACTTTAAATGTTAATGACTGCAGGAAAAAACCTGGCTTGATTAGCTGTGATTGGGCAGAGAGGTCGCCTGGGTTTTCTTACTGGTGGATACAAATTCTGCATATGCTGATTATTCATGGAGAGCAATATATTCATTTGCAGGTGGTTTGCACAAGCCGATGCCAGTGAAAATTGTCCGATTAAAAGCTCCTTGAAAGCTGAAAGCACCCAGCTGCTATCAGATGTCAAACAGTATTTAGCAAAGGCCTGTAAAATGACTGGTACAATCAACATCCCCATCATCACAATTGCCTAGCAGCATCCAGTTTGGAGAAGATCCACTCATGCCAAGCATGCTCAATACTGTACAAAAAGAAACGGTTCCTGACCCAGAAATATTATCTTCAGCTGTGCTTCCAGTCTTCCTCTTGCCATGATGCGGCTCTTAAATCTCCTTGATTGAAAGAGCTGATTGAATTCTGTTTCTAAATGAAAAATAGCTGGTATTGGATGGAAATTTAATAGACATTGCTCTTCCTCTCTTTTTTTTTGTATAATAGGTCACCATTCAGAATCACAGTGTAAATATCTAAAGACTAAAACACTCAAACCCAGCGTGGTTTGTGTGGGAACACCATAACATTTGTGTGGTATATCCCATAAAAGGTTGGTTTAAAGTGTGAGGCCAAAAAAATGAGTTAAAAATCAGGCAAATTGTCTGAGAATGAAGGCAAAAAAATCTTCCTCTAAACCACTCCTTTTGGCCACTCTACCCCAGTGTTGGTCACCCCCACAGCTCCACAGTCCTGTAAAATCCACCATCAGAGACAGAAGCTCTGTTCTCACTGAAGTCAGCAGGGTCTTCTGCAGCCCCTCACAGCCAGGATGTGCCCATCACCCATCCCTCCCTGCCCTCCACCGGGTGCAACATGCAGAGCACCCCTTGAAGTGAACAGGAGTTTTGCCAAATTAAGATCTGCAGGTTCAAGCCCTGCATGCTGTAAATAATTAGCCTTAAAAACATCCCTACAAAAAAAATTCCCTGCCTGAGGACTTGTAAATGAACACAGTAAAAATAATTCTCTTGCTGTCTGTAAAATGTGTTCCTTATTAGAGAACGCTCCTGACCCCAAGAGTGCCCACACTGTATTTCTCCCTCTGCCTCTCACTCCTACACGCATGCTCACGTGTGCATGTACTTTGTTCTTTCCTAAAGCTGGCAGCTGTAGCAGTAACAGCAGTTGTAGACATTTTGAGTATTTTTTCATCCCCCATATGCTGGGAAAGCATTTGGGGATTCAAAATAAGATCCTTTGCCCTCACAGAAAGAAGAATAAATATATTTAAAAGAATGTTACAAATTTGGCAAACATCACATCACAACATTAATCCAGACCCTCACGAGAGTGAGGCAAATAACAATGTGCAGATTTTATTAAAAGTACAGGAATGAAAAAACTATTTCCCACAACTGAGAAACTTAAAGTCAAAAATAAGCAAGCCTGAACTCTAGCTTTGCCTGCAGTAATGAGCTGTTTCTCCCCCAGGGGAGTGCAGATGAGTGTTTGCGTCACCCTGCACCGCACTCCTTTCTCTGAGAGTCGTCAGTTAAAAAAATAGATCGTGTTGAACAAAAAAGAAAACATTTCCTTCAGTAGCCAATGAATCCTGATCCTCCCTCTGCCCTGGCTTTACATGTTCTCTAAAGCAAAAACAACGTTTTTCTGGATGAATGCTTTTCCATGCAAGGTGCCTTCTGTTCAGTCTCCCACCATACAATGGCTGCTCAGTCTCCACAAAGATGCAACATCACTTGATTGTAATGATTCCTGATCAGAACTAAAGGCAACTTATCAGCACAATTGGACACATAACAAACATATGTAAGTGACCGTGTTCTGGGTGCAGTGAGAACCACAGCCATCAGCACCATAGCTCAAAGCATTTTTTGAGGAGAAAGTAAATTGTTTTCAGTGTCATTGGGATTGTAATCACTGAGATCAGGCATAAGAGGGAGACGTGGTCACGTAACAGAGCAATTCAGAGTTTAGTTCCATTCTTTCTGCTCTTAAATTTCTTCAAATGAAAATATGGAATAACTATTGGTTCCACTGAGGCTGCTCTGATTTATGCTGAAGGAAACAAAACACTGTCTGCCCTTAGGGGCTTCAACTTTTAAAAGGGGCTTATTAGAATGCAGCCACAAGAGATTAAAAAAAATAGAGTCAAATTCCCTGCTCTTCCAAAACCAAGAAGTTCTGGGATTGGTAGGGAATGCGCAGCATGAACTTTAAGACTGAAAGAGTCAGATTAGGTGATCACAGTGATTCCTTCTGGTCTTAAAACATCTAACATATCTGACAAAAGTAGAGAAACCAAGGGAAACATTTCATAAAATATCCTTTGCTTAGTTCTTCTGTATTCCTTTCTATTTTCTATTTGTTCAGTTCATCACTGCTATACTTTGAATGAAATTAAATGTTCTGCAGCTCATGAAGGAAATATCACTAAGGCATGGCTCTTGTTAATAATTACCAGCAGAACCCCTAGGTGGATAATGCTTATTTATCGAATTTGACATTGATTTGCATTTTCAACACTTGCAGTAATCTGATCTATGCAGAAACTGGCACCTTTACGTTGTCTTTGGAGCTGGAGGGTGTTTAGAATCATTCTTCAGACCCTATAAACCAAGATCCTTATCCCACAAGAGAATTTCACACAGAAATTTGACTGTTTGAATCAGTTATATTAAATCTGAACACTTTTCAAGCAGTCAGACAAGTTTAAATTCCAGTGGAGCCAAAACATTTTCAGCCATATAACAACCAGGTTTTAGTGCTAATAAATGTCCTTTCCTCCTGTCTACAGGATGTCACTATGAAGTGAAACTGCTCCTAAAGAATGTTAACAGAGACACACAATATATTTTACCTCCTTGGACTCCTACAGCTGTGCAGAAAGGCTAACTCAGGGCTACAGGACTACATTCCAATCCCTAGTGCTTATAAAGTAATTTTCTTTTGTCCTGAAGACCACGCTTGTCTCTAATGAGGTCAAAGACATGACTGGGAGGGAAGGACTTACGAGTGCAGATCTCATTTCCATCATAGATGGAACTGGTAATTCTAGGCAGGTTTTGTATCCTGAGGGCCAAAATCAAAGTGAGAGTCTATGACATTGTAGCAACTATATTCCATAGCTTCTTTCAGCTCCTTCTATCATTCCAAGCACAGTTCCTCCAACTTTGTTTAAACTTGGGCACACTTCCTGCCATGGAAATACAACTCACCTTTACAGAAGGTTGTTTGCTTGCATCCTTTCCCCTACATCTGTGTATGGGCTCCCACAAGCCAACAGCTCACACGAAGCACAGAGCAAAAACCAAGATGATGTAGAAAGTTGCAAATTAAGAGGCCTATTCAGATCAATTTGCACCAAAGTAGATTTTTAACTGTAGTCACTGAGGATAAACACATCTACAAGAAGGAATCTAAACCAGAACTTGTCACTTCCCTACAGAATGCAGCCAAAATTTATTTCCCAGTTTACTGCCTGTAGCCTGATGTAGTAAGAGAATATTACCTCAGAGTGAATTAGTTAATTGGGCTGAGTTTGAATCCATGGAACCTCTTAGTGAGCTGTCAAGAGTGTTATCCCAGACACATTACCCTTTGTAACCCTACATATGGAGAGTAAACAGAGACTAACTGTATTGCCTCATAACAAGGCTCTAAATGCAGATGAAAAATCTCCTTGTACCCATCAAAAGCAAGCAAATTCTACTGATAAGGCCATATAAGCTTCCAGGTGTAAATTCCCAGTAAAATATACTACAGGTTCTGAAACATTAATTTTAATGATTGAAATCTTTTAGGCTCAGTTATTTTCCCAAAATCACTTGAAAGTTTCACCAAAACGGTAAGCAGCTTCTAGAGCACAAGGATAATGAAAATTTTATACAAAGGTATTTTCATTATTGAAATAGAGAAGGAAGAGGAGATTTTTTTTTAATTAAATCCAAACGCAGTAAAAGTTTGCACCAAAATAACAAATGGAAATAATTAAAACTCTTCATTGGACATGTGTATTACAGATCCTACATTTGTTATCCTCTCCTCCAGTCAGACCTTGAGACACAGGAGAAAAACAAAGTTAAACTAGTCATATTAATAAAGCCATGAAACATAATTGTTTATAGGCATGTAGCCAGTATCCACCTGCCATAACCTGGAACTGCACTATGCTCCCAGATAAGAATGTGAACCTTGATCAAGTACAATGAAGGTCACAGACAGCTTTAGGGGGAAAAGGAAATCCAGCATTTTTCCTCCTGTTTAAATCTTCAAATTAAATAAAACTGTTCTAAACTGGGAAGGTGGCTCTTTTCTCTGGCAATGAGAGGGATGGCTGAGGTCACTGTGGAATTCAAGACCATGTGAAGGTAATAGACAGCATGAACAATCCTGGGACTCTGGCTGGGTGCACATCCCTCTGCAATGATTGTCCACAGAGCCTACAAGCAGCAGGGAAACAGAGGAAGCAATACAAATAGAATTACAAAACACTTGAACATTCTACACAGTTAGCCAGAGGATGGAAATTATGTTGATCTTGATGTCACCAAGTTTTAATTAGCTATTTCACATGTCACAGTGAGAGCTGTGGATTCAGGCAGATACATATTCTCAGCAATATTTTATTACTCATCTTATGATTTTGCCCTCAGGGGGGAAAAGAACTTGACAGTAACTTCAGGCTCTGAAGTTATAGTGCATGCATACATAACAGGAAGCTGCCTTTGTGTCCTCTCCTGAACCTGCTGTATCACCTTGCTACTCATGGGGGGAAGCTTCTTTTAGGAACAACAACAGCCACACTAAGACATAGGCAAGAGTTAAGATGAACATGTCCTGGAGGAAATTAGGCAGTGCAGTCAAAAGTGGTTCTTAAAAGTGGTCCATGGGCCATTTTAGCCCTTGATCAAAAGCTTCTAGGTATGGAGAAATCTCAGACCCACCATTTCCTACTGAATGTAAGATTTCCCTAAGTGTTTTAATGCTGTTGGGACTGGAGTAGGGCAGAGGTTAAAATTCCAGTCTAGATTTATAACATGTGAAATATGAGTATTGCAACACTGAGACACGGACAGATCTTCAGTTCAAGAGTTCTGCATCTTAGTGCTCTAAACTAGTTTCACTTTCTTTCTGACATTCCCTTAGGTAAGAGAGCTACAAAACAAGTACAGCATGACAGCTTTTACTGTTGGTTATTTACATCAAAACTTTTTCTATGGACATCTGCAATTAAACAACATTTTTAGAAAATGTCACGTTTTACTTTTTTTTGTCTTCAAAACCTTGTAATTTAACAACTTTAAAGTGTTTGCCAAAATTTATTGGTTGAAGAAGTTGGTAGAAAGTGCCATGTGTGTGGGAGGCACTTAGTAATTCATAGTGTCTGGGGAGGGGAGCCATTTTCTGCAAAAAACTGTTCAACTTCCAGAAACACAGGTATTCTGAGTTTTCAGAGTTTAAGACAGATTTCTGAAAGCAAAAGTTTCCATGTTGGGAAAGAGATACTTTTTTTACTAGATGTGCATGATTCATCAGCACAGGATTCATCAGTTCAGTTGTGTGTTAGATGAACCAGCAGCCTGAAGTTCACTGTGCTATTAATTTGCCAGAGTAAGGGGGGAAGGCTGACCTAAACAAAACAGCAACTAGTATAAAAATATATTTGTGAAGGCCAGAACACTGTATATGGGCAGGGTGTAATAGCAAAAGGACAGGTCATTGAGAAGTGATCTTCCATCTGGCAGAATGATAAGGTATTATCAGACAGGTCTCATGGCAGTGGATTGGGCAGACAGGTAACTCACCAGAAGCTCATGCAGCATACACATAAGACAGTAAATCCTGCCAACAGTTTGTATAACCAGGGGCAGCCCCGCAAAGGCACTTTGCCTGCTTACAGTGCAGAGCTGGACAGACTTCATGAGAAATGGTGTCTCTGAGCCTGCTGAAATCACCCCGGTGTTATCCAAAATATGTTCCCATTCTTTGGAAACACCTAACTCTTCCTCTCTTCCCTTTCTGTCAAGGTGAAAAACCTTTCTTAACACCGATCCCTTGAATAAACAAGCAGGTAACAGAAGCATGTTGACAAGGACTGAAATTCTTGCTGGTCACTTTTGAGTCAATTGAGTGAAAGAATTTCAATGGGAAAAGGTACCTCAGTCAGGTCTGGAATTAAACATATCCTAAGAGGAGATGGGGTCCAGAATCTGAATCTGAATCTCTGAGATCCTACAAACAAAATTCTATTCTCTAGGAAAAAGATAATTTCCAAGAAAACCTCATTCCAGATTTCCCCATCAAGAAATAATGGCTTCCCTGTAGGAAAACTAGAAAAAAAAAAAAAAAAAGGGGCAAAGGCAGGGGGAAGGGGGAGAAAA
>VZTE01003426.1:945223-997857 GCA_013397775.1 Eulacestoma nigropectus | reverse complement strand
AAAAAAAAAAAAAAAGGGGCACAGGCAGGGGGAAGGGTGAGAAAACAAAGACTCGCTTTGTTCCCCATCCTTCAACTGTCCTTAAGCTCTTGTCAATTGAAAACCAGATAGGTTTTTTTATTCTAACTTTGCCAATTGGAACAGAGCAGTGGAACTATGTGCAAGCATTACTTTCTGAGCAGAAGTAACACTTCCACATGGAAATGAAATTATTTTTTAAAAAGTTGTTTGAGAGAAATAAAACCTGCAATTACACCCTATTCCATTCTGTTGACAAAACTTCATTTTTGACAGAAAGCTTTTACTTTCATTTAAAATGTTTTCTAACCAGCTCTGCCTACAGAAGATATTTTAAAGATCTGTTTCACAAACCAGCGTGAGCCTTTCTAGGCCTCATCAGTGAGGCACGCATTATTTTGTCCAAAGCTATTACCCTTGTCCAAAGCAATTACCCTTATCCAGAGCTTTCTGCCTCAGCTCTCAAGCTGATCAGCTTGCAACTGCCTCATTTTATACTTGAATGCCTCATTTACACCAATGAAAACATGTGAGAGCCATTTGTGTTGGCTCACATCATATTCTGCTCAGCACAAAAGAACCAAGGGCAATTTCACTACAGGCACAACAATGGCCACTGTGCCTGTGAGCCCCATGGCAGCTCCAGCCTGCTTTATTTACAGCCCTACACACACTCCACTGCTGCTCCAGTGGGGAAAACCAGCCCTCCTGGTGGGGCTGTTTTGGTCTCTCCAGCAGGACATCAGCAGCAAATCAAACACACAGGATCCTCCTGCTGAAGAGAGAAAGGGCACAAATCACCACAAAGTCACTCTGCTGCTATGACGTGGGTGGGAAATAGGCTCTGAGTATTTTCTCTGCAGTTATAAAAAGTTGTGAGCACAAAACATAAGGATAGAAATGGAGCAGTTCATGTTACAACAAACAGAGTTTAAGTGACAAATTCCCAGGGCAGCAAAAATATCATTTTTTACTTCCCTAGCCTAAGACCAGATGGCACCCAAAGAAAGTCATGGCAGCCCTCTAGCAGTGCAAAGCTGGCCCCGAAGTGCTAAATGTGTTAATTACCTAGGAGTCAATAGCAGGGCTGGGAGGTCCTGCCTGCAACCCCTGAAATAATCCACCTATATCCACAGGCTACGCAAAAAGCTTCGCTTTAAAGATCTCAGTTTCTAGCCATTTTGGAGAAGAGCCATGGGCTTGAAGCAAGGGATAGGAAGAACATGAAATCAGATCAAGTTCTCCTAAGAATAGCTGCTCTCCATACCTTTGGTTGAATGGATGGATCAATGTATTTTTTTTCTACTGAAAAAAATCATTCCTCAGCCAAGACAGGGATTGCAAACTTTGCTTAATCTGGCTCCTGCACAAGGTCATGCCACGACTCACTACCTTCCTACCCTCTCTGCTCTGATATTTGCAAGCCCTCAAGCCTTCCTTTGCAGAAAGGCTGGAAAGGAAGATACTACACTGCAGCCTGAAACAGCTCCACACACCAGCCTTTTTCCTTCTTGGCTTGCCCTTTGGCACAAGAAGTCATGTTACAATTGTCTCCTAGTTGTGAGAAATACACTGGAAATACCTAAGGAAAACATCCGATTCTTTTCTTTCTTCTTTTCTTTTCTTTTCTTTTCTTTTCTTTTCTTTTCTTTTCTTTTCTTTTTTCTTTTCTCTTTTCTCTGAGGAGTGCAAGGAGGAGGAGGATTATGAAATTGCCCATTTGCAGTGAATATTTTCTAAAATGTCTTATTTATAATCTACCTCCTTTCATAGCCAATCTGCCAGAAAATTCTCTCAGGAACACACATTCCTGAACTCAAGAATCTGCAGTTGATACCTGTGTTGAGACTTATTTTTGGAGGAAACTAAATGGCAGGAACATCCTGTATGGATGCACCAGTGACTTGATTTCATTTCTTCCCTGTGGTGTAAGTCTCATTACCAAACACATCATTACCCTCTGGAACTAATTTCCACAGGAGCCTCAGGAGTGGAAGTCAGGAGCTAACTACACACACATGCAAATGATGGGAACAACCACAGTCAGACTAGCTGGAAATCACTTCAAAAGGCAAAAAATATATGACTGACACTACTTCGGGGAATTAGTTAAGCACCATGTAACAGAAATTAGGATAATGCTGTATCCTCTGGTAAAAACGATCATTTTTAATACAGGAATCCACCCGCACAGAGCAATGCCATGAACAGCTGGTATCAGCTGATTCCAGAGCTGATGTAGAATGGGGTGTCACCTTCTGGGAGCTGCTGAGGGTGAGCTAGGAAGGCAAAGACAAGCAAGATCTCTGTCTGGTGTCTGAAAGGAGTAAGGAAAAGTTAGAAGAGCAAAGGATGTCTCCACAGAGGGAAAATAGTGGTGACATCCAACTGAACTGAGCACTCACGCTCATGCCTGAATCAAACCCCCAGATCTAAATATTGCCAAGTTTTGGAGGGCACCTCCCCAAAATCTGTGCCTTACAAACACTCACTCTAAATAGGGTGGACCAAAACTTTCATCTGACTTTCCCATGCTATAGGGTGGCCATACAGAAATGCCAGACTCAAATTCTAAGCTGGATCCTCTTTCACAGATTAGATCCCTTAGGGAAAACCAAAGGTTCAGCTTCGTTGCTTATCCCAGCATCTGTACTTTGCACAGAGGTCTAGAAATAACAGCAAGCTTGGCTCCCCTTTGGCACTGCAAGATCTCTGCTAGAGCTAACACTGGAAAGCACCCAGAAATGGCCACAAACCAAAACCACAAAGGGGCTGCCACAAGCCTCACAAACCTTGGGTTTGCACCGAGCTAATAGCATCAACATCACTGAAGTTATGCATGATTTGCAGTCTGTAAGTGAGAACAGAAGCTGGCTGTCTGTGCAGAGAAGCTAAACCCTTTAATTATTAAAACATATCCTACTGCTGTTGAAAATCCCATTGCCGTTGGAAAAAATACACTAGTAATAAATGTATGCTATACATCAAAGGCCTCTTTTGTAAATATAGTATTCAATTTTTTTCTTTCTTCTAAAAAAAATGGCCTTAGGACTAAATTAATGTTTGATATGTTATCTTAGAAACATTTTGGAGTGGCAGATTTATCTGCTGTTTACATTTTTCCTCCTAATACAGCAATGAATAATTCCTGTTGATAATGGGAAATGATTTAATATAAATGGTTGAAGAGTCCTCTTCTGAAGTCAGTGGGAAATTCGGCTGGGCAGGAAAGACATCTTTGGGGAGGAGAGCAGAAAAACTCAGAGAGTCATTCCTGCAGTCCCAAATGTATTTGAGAGAGTGCCCATGCAAGCTGCCCCATCCCGGCCCTCAGAGGTGAATAAAGCTGCAGCCCCATTTCCAATGTGTACAGTCTTTTGGTTGTGAAATGGCAACTGTGCAGTTAACTCTTACTCACATGTTAGGAATTCCTGGCTTATTTCCAAAGGAGCCAGTGTCCCATACCAGTATAAACACCAGAGCAAAGATTTGCTCTTACTCTGGTGAAAACGTGCCTTGGCTTAGAACTGCACAGAGGACTAGGCACAGGCAGCTGGGGTTCCCAACTCCCTCCCCACCAGTCGTGTAGGCAGCATTTCTGGCACACAGATCACAGACAACTCTCCTGGCCCCAAACTTGAGCTTGGCCTCCTGGACGGGCACAGTCTGGTGGCAGAGACTGAAGAGCTGGTAAGTGCTTAGTCTGCAGCAGTAGGGCCTTTGCCTTCCAAACTGCACCAATAATCTGGACTCTGAAGGGGAAACACAGTAAGAAAGGTGCCGCTTTTACAAGGTGTGTCTGTCCTACCATGCCCTTGAATCCTCTGCAGGCAGCAGGCAGGCAGATTTTTGTCCCCATATTCCACCGTCGGTTTGCACACTTCATGCCATTGCTTCCCCTGCTGAAAGCAGGGTCCATTCCTGCCCTGTGCCCTGCCCATTCTGCCCAGGGCTGCTGGCACAGCAGGATGGAGCCATTGGCATGGCCCATAGCCTCTGATGCCTCTGTGTGCTGCACCTCCCCACTCCAGCCCTGCAGCCCTGGGCACAGAGTCAGGGTCCCACTTTCCCATCTGCAGCACACCACGGAGCCCTGGCCAGCTCTGCATTCATGTAATGCTCCATAAGCAAGGCTGTCTAAATAAGCAATGTGAGCACAACATCTGCTTCCCAGCCCTACCCATTGTTTTCATGGAGGGCTTCAATCAGCAGTTCCCTCCACCCAAATTCAAGTTAATGCAAGGATACTGAGTGCACATTTCTGCTTGGACTATGTTTTACACTGCAAAGTTGCAGGACAGAAATTACAGACCAGCAGGAGTGTAGAGGAGAAATATATTCTTGGACATCCCATGCGCCTTAAGCTCTGCACCTTCTTGCTGGCTTCCAGCCCATCCAGCTCCTCTCAGCAGAGGGCACTGACATGGCCCTTTTCCAGAGTGTCCAAAGAGAAGATGCCATCCTCCTCCACCCTCCCAAAAGAATGATGATGACTCCAGGACACCATCCTCTAGCCAGGGACTTCTAGAGTGCTCTGAGTTTTAGTCAAGTGTTCTCTGCTCCCTCTACACTTGCAAGACATGTCCATGATGCATCTTCTCAGCAAGGTTTGCTGGGAAGATCTCCAGCCATCATAAAATGCTTGGCTCTGTCCTTGTCTACTCCATCCCTCTGCCATGCTGGACTGGCACAAAGGGTCAGAGAACTCACCCCCTGCTTGACTACTGCCTGACCCTCACCCCACCTGAGATGGATGAACTTGACAAAACTATGACCTGTGAACACATAGGCTATAAAAAAGCATAGGGAAATGATAAATTGGTTCTCCAAATCGTAAATCTCCCATCTAGCTCTATCAGGCAGTGACAGAGCTTTAAGATAAGAGTAGGAATTCTCCTAAAGTAAGCCACTCAAAAACAAAATGTCACACCTGAAACATATATCGAGGGTCTCCAAGACTCAGAGGAGGGCACAAGTGCTTCCTCTGCAGTCTATTCAGGTAATTGATAAGTGGGCACCTCTGATAGCACCTTTCTGGAGATGCTGGTCTTTTTCTTGTCTCACAGACTCAGTGACTACTTTAGATTGGATGCCAAGGCTGAAGTTGGGAAAAAAAAAAAAAAGAAACACATTATTGCAGAGTGAGTCTTGCTAAGCAAAGCTACCAGTTGCAAACAGGAGAAGCCTGGAAAGGAAACCTGTATCAGATTTCAAGCATCATGAGTGTATCCCCTCAAACCAAGCCCAGCTATAAATGTTCCTCACTCAGGCCTTTCCACTTCACAGTGCAGTTGTTACTCAGAAAAATCTGCTACTCCCTGCCTGATCAGATCTGCCAATGAGGAAACCCTCCTGTGTGTCTTTGCCAAGTGCTTGTACAGTTCCTGTCCCTGAATTTTCAAGTCATTTGGGCAACTCTTAAATCAATATATAATAAATCCAGTTTTGGTTGGCAGGGCTTTGCAAGTACTCTGTGAGCTTTCCTGACACCCATGGGGCTAAACTGAAAGAAAACCCACAATCTGAGGAGAAGAAACAAATTCAGAGATTGCTTTTGGGTAGTTGAGAGAGCAGGATCTATTTTGGGAGTAACTCAATGAGAAATTTGTTTATGAGACTCTGGGGAAGAATAGAAGTTGTGTTATAAACCAAAATAGGTCCTTTACCCTCTTCCTAAATACACAGTATTTATTGAAGGCTGCTTTAGGGTGGAAACACATGCAATCCTTGGAGACAAACCGCAGGAACAAGAGCAAAAAGAAAAATAGAGCTCTGCCCACCCACCCCTGTAGCAATATCCCTCTGGATACCTGGCGCCACAGGGCAATGGTTAGAAGATTGCCCAAAGGGACTTTGGGCAGGGCAAGGACCTTGGCAGTGCAGATGCTGCGGTGGGTTGAAATACAGACCTACAGGGTGGAGTTTCAAGCAGAGGCAGTTGGTGCCTTGCACTCCCAGCTTCCGTGCTGGGGCCAGCTGCCTTCAATCCTCTAAGAGATGCGTGCAGGGACAGCTGCATGGCTCTGCCTTTGGATGATCAGGCTATGAGCCATTTTGGCAGGCAGACTGTGCAATGATTTCTGGTGCCAAATATTCACCACAGAGAATACAGTGAGGTCTTCATGAGAGAACCAGTGGCTGAAAGTTTCGCTGAGGTTTCCATAATGCCTGGCTCTTTAGCTTCATTACTGCATTTGTATCTTCCCGAAGCCTTACAGAGCAACAAACTGGAAATCCAAAGTATCCATCCACATGGAGTCTATACACATTTACATATTCTGCTTCATATTATTGACAGTAAATGCTAAGCTCTCTTATTCTAGATGAGGCCATATCTTTAAAGGAGCTTCAAAGACACTGGAAAAATTAGGTTAAACTGGTTGGACCCAGAAAAAGATAACATTTTCTTTAAATATTCTAATGACAATTTTTTAAATTAAGTATCTCATTTTGAAAATGCTGAAACATTTCATGCTGACTCTTTTAATTATATTTAGTTCAGAGTTTGTTTTCAAAATGGAAATTTTCTATTAAAAGGACCTACACCCTCAATTAAATAAAAAGGCGAAAATGTTTTCATATGGGCAAATTAAGCCAAGAGCAATTCTGTTGCAGCTAGATCTGAATTTTGATGTAATTTTTTTTTTTTTCCAGCGTGTCTGTTTACTACACTCAATAACTGCTTAGCTAAGTAATGGCATCAAAAAAACACTTGCTGCTCCAGCCCTAGGGGATATTCATCCTTCAGCTCTCAGTGAGATTCATTCTCTAAAGAAGTCACAGATGTTTCACAGAGTGAGGTCACAGCAGCCCCTTGTGAAGACCTGAGGATGTCCCAGCTCAGTGCTCTCACAATATACTGTACACAATCTTCTGTCTTTTCCACCCCTGCTTGTCCCAAGAGTAGCACAGCTATGGAAGGGAAATACTGCAGATATGCAGGATACTGTGAAGGCCCTGATGGATAACGGGAATGGCCCCCAGTTGTAATAAGGTTTCCTTTCCACTGCACCAGTTATATCAATGACTACAGCTCAGGAAGAGCAGGAGCTGGACACCCTCCAAGTCGGCTGAACAGAGCACCAAGATGCTGATTACAATGGAAAGGGCTCCTCATGGCCTCTGCTTCAGCAGGACAGAGGCATCTGTGTGAAGGATCACACAGAAGGGTCTTACAGTCCCAGAACTGGAAGAGTTTGCACTCTGAGGTCCTTCTTCAGGCCCATCAATTACTCTTCATTAAAGAGGTGATGATTCTCCACAAAATCTGATCTGCCTCTCAGGAAAAGCAGAGCTGCAGCAGTTCTCTCCAGAATACATTTCCACTCTGCTGTTTCATTTAGCCCCACACAACCAAACACGTAAAACTGTGCTAATGAGCTAGCTAGCCCAGGAGCAGGCAACTTGGAGACTGTTCCTGCCTAAGCACTGGAGAGACATCTGTCAGTTAAGATGAAGGCACTCTTTGTGTGCAAGTTGCTAGCAAGCTTGATTCTCAGATTCCAGTTGGATTCATAGGGCAGGCGGCTGGAAAGGAACATCTTCCCAGTCAGGAGGGTGCATGTGAATTTGGCTTTCTGTGCAGTAGTAACCAAGGCACAGTTTTGCTGTCTCACTTTTCAAAGCAGAACCACACTTAACCAGGAGATACTCAAGTTTGGGAGCCGGAACCTAACTGAAAGCAGCCCTGATAACTTAATTATGGGCTGCTGGCTCTCCCAGCTGGAATAGCCACAGAAGGCCCTGCAGGACAACCAGCCACCCCACACACAGGGAGCTTGTCAGTAAGGGCCAGCTGGTCCTGGGGCCTGCCAATCCTGCTGTCATTCCTCGGCTGTATTACAGAAGGCAGTGTCCGTCTGCTCCTCTGTACACAATCTGTGCTGGGCTTCTGGCAAGTTACCAGTTGAAGTCATGGTGGGAAAGCCTGAAATTCTTCCTTTCCATCTACATTTCCTTTTCAGTTTCTCATGCTCTCCAGTCACTCACTCCTACAGCTCTCCTTCCCTCTTGCCCCGACCTGCTCAACACCCCGGCGAGGTGGTGACGGCGTTCTGCCAGATACACTGAACCTGAGAGCGTCCCCATCTTGCCCAGCAATCACCCGGGGAGGGAAGCAGCATTTATCACCACTCCATCGTCTGCTGCCAGACACTCTTGCCATTAAGATGTCAAAACAGGTTTCTCTGTGGAAATGCAACAGCCCTGCAGACTTACCCTTGCCAGCAGCAGCCCCAGTTGGACATCTGTTCCCTTTCAACCTCACACGTGCACTTAAAATGCCGGTACTGGCCACTTCTTTGGGGGATTAGGCTCCTATTAAAGCTGCCTTGCACATGATTCATTGGTATCTCCTGGTGTTGATCTGATTTATGGATTGGCCTGTGTTAATTAAGGTCATAAAATTGGGAGTGGGAAAAGGCTTCCAGCACTGTGATGCTGTTTAATGTTGGGTCATTTTCCAGTGCCTATGTTATTTTTCAGGGGATGGGAGAGAGCAGAGCTGATGTCCTGTGGTCACAAGTGAGATTTTAGTGGAATGAGCCCTTGCTGTCCCCTCAGTCTTGGGAGAGGAGACAACTCAGTGGAAAGGTGAAAGCATCTCTGTTCAGCACTGATTCACAGACTCCAATGAACTCACAGTCCAAGCTGTTATTACCCAGATTAGGCTTGTGTCTACAGCCCCATCTGAGACTGGAGCTCCATTCTGCCAGGCACCACACAGCATCTTGTAAAGATGATCCCTGCACCATGCAATCTTGCTGACAATTCTGCCATGGGCACATTGCGCTCTTCTCTGTGACTACAGCAAAACGAAGACAGACCTGAGCCCACCTTGCTCAGCTCTGGAATCACCAGCAACGTAACTCTGGCCAAACGCTGCTCTCTGCTGGTTGTCGCTGTCTCCCAGGTCACACAGAGCTCCAAGCCACTATGGCAGGTCTATGGCTCCTTGCTGAGCCACACTGGTCCAAGCTGGCTCAAGCACCTAAGTCAATGCATGGATCAGAACGTTCTCTGCCACCAAAGCAGCACCCAGCCATGCAGGAACTGGCTATCATGCCCAAGGTCACACCATGAGTTCACAGCAAAGCCAGAACCCAGGTGGGGGCAGCCACCATGGTCCTTCAGGCATCTGGGCACTTCCCTCAGGGCCCACGTGTCGGTCCAGCTGCAGGGTTGCTGTCCTGCCTTTTAACCTACATCTTTTCACATGAAACTCTGGGGTTTTCATTTGGGATTAGGTTTTTGGGTTTGGGGATTTTTAGTGACAAAATCTTCAAAGTCCAGAGACTGTTGTCAATATAAAAATTTCTGATGAGAATCACCTCTGACACAGTAGTACAGACCTGGCTGATGCACTTTCAGCCTCATGTGCTGCTATAAAATAGGTAGATAAACAAACACAAAACCAGTGCTATGCATTCATATTTGCAAGCTGTTACACTTTTTTTTCAGGAATTTGCTACATCTTGTGATTTCTTAGTTTCACAACCTTCATGCATTTTACAGCACACTTGTTCCCTTGGTAGTGGAAGGTTTACCTTTTGCATGTGAACCTGACTTGTCCAGACAGGGCGATTTCTTTCTCTGCTTCACTTTCCTCTTCCAGCCAATTGTATTACAAGATTCCCATGAACTGGCTCAGTAATTCACCTCTTGTGGCCATTTTAGCAACCAGGGACATTATAAATACATGCTTATTACATATTTATTTTAACATCAGTGTTGGTCACTGTAAATCTGCTATGGCTCCACCATCAACCACAGCAAAACAGTTTGCTTGATGCAAACACAATGAAATATATATATGTCCAGTGCTAGTCAAAAATATTTTATGTCCTATAAATAAATATTAGCGACAGGGCTAAATATTTCTACTTGAAAGTTTAATTTAAATTAAAAAATCAAAAGCAACATAAAAATAAACTTAATTCCTCTGTTAAGAATTTGCAGACTTTACCAGAGGGATATCCAAGTCAGAAAAAATTAAACATCGTAAATTCTTCATCACATAAAGTCTTTGCTCAAAGACTGCATATCTTAATGTCTTAAAAAAAAAGAAAAAAAGGTACAATTTATAGCCTGGTTGAAGGAATTTCTGGGTGAGCTTCTGTGACCTTTGTTATGCACGAGGTCAGATCGATTATCATAATGGTCCCTTCTGGCAATGAGCTATGAATCTGTTAATTTTAGCTCAATATCCTCTTTCTCTAGGGGGGTAAGCTAACTGAAATTATATCACATTTTCCACTTAGGACTAAAGACACACACACAGTCCCTGCCGTTGAGATGGCACGTACTGCTGTACCATCACACACTAACTTCTGTGTGAATCTGAACTTTCATTCAGATAGTTGATAAGTCACATTGTTCTCCTCAGATCATGAATTATTACTGATATCCTGAGGATCAAAATCAGACTGAGATAGCTTTTCTGCTCCACCCTCCAAAAACTGGGACATTTTAAAACAATTCAAATATTCATCTTCCTTCTGACGCAAATGTTTAAGTTCCTGCTTAGGAGTTCCCCTTGTATTCTATTCTATTTTATGTATTACCACGGCTCGTTTATGTATTTTAAGAGGACCTGAAATTCGCTCAGTCGCCCCATTCCCATAGGTGGGGCTTTATACCAGAGTAAACAGATCCTGTGATACTTCGCAGTGCTGCAAAGAGCTCTGCAGTTGTGGGTTATCAGAAGACAGACTGAACAATTTCACAGTTAAGCAGGCCAATGTGTTTTACAGCACCAAGGCTTCTCGATGGCCAAGGAAAAGCCACAAACTTCATTTCCAGATCCAGCTGTTCATATGATACAATGTTTAAAAAAGGTTCTTTTTCAACACAGATAATCCACTCTCAGTTAACTGAGAGCTGACTATTTCACATTGGGCAACTTAAATTGAAATGAAAACATTTTGTCCTGGCCAGCCAAGCAGGAGCATTCTGCTCCAGGTCAGTTCAGTGCTCCTTTGCCTATGGCCCCGGTGCCTCCCAGCCACTGCAGAAAGTGGGATGCAGCACACCTAAATGCTTTGCAGACTGCACCCCTCATCTGCTTTGAGATTTTTCATTCCACATTTTTCCTAACATTCTATGGGAAACGAGTTATCTGGTCTCTTCCCCCATCTTGGAATGAAAACTAATAGTGATATATGCAGATTTCCCTTGAGAGAAAACATCCAATTTTTACACAGTGTCTATCCAAGATGTTGAACTTGGATAGAGGAAAGTTTTGGTGAAAGCAGAGAGGAGGGTTTTAGCCCAGGAAAAATTATATCATATTTAATCCTGATCAGTTCCCCAATCCACTCCTCCACAGGGACATCCAAAGGGCTCTGCTGGTACAAAGGAAAGGGAGAAGGAAGAGATTCTGGGGACAGAAAACAGTGGCATGCAGCCAGGGCAACTTAATCCAGCTCTCAGGAAACTACAGCCTCAGAAAGAAAAGGTCAAAATGGGGTTTACAGGAGAAATGCAGACAAAATATGATGATGGGGAGACAATCTGCTCTCCATAATATTCCTGTTATCCTAAACAAACAGTAGAGGAGAATGAAAAGTACCACGGGGCTGTTCTGTTGTGTTTGTGTAAGAATGCCATTTTAATTCATTTTCACCAGTGCCTCTAAGTCAATACTTCTTTAGAGCTACATTCTCACGTGAAATCCATATCCCAGCAATTGGAATCAAGATTGCCCCGGGTCAGACACCTGTAAAGCTGAAATGCAACAGGGAAGAATGGCACTTTGTATTAATAGGCAAGAGACAATTCAGAGTCATAGTTCTCCTGTTGGACCTTCAGAAGGCAGAAAGACTCATCCTGTGATCACAAATGTCCTCATTATTATGCAGTTTCTCGTAAACCTTCCCCTTCCATTTACCTCCATACCCACTTGTAGAGAGGCAGCTCGAGGAGCCAGATTCCAGGGCAAATGGGTATACAACAGATCGATGCCAAATCTGTCTACAAACAAACACTTTTGTAGATTTAGCTAGTTTTTAAAGACTTAGGCTCTAGCTTCTTTGCCTCTCCGAGACTTTGGTCTCCCGGATTTATCTAGTGAGATTCCTGTAACTTAGTCACTGAACTCTACACTCAGGGGACTAGGAGAAGGAGAAAGCCTGCTCATTGCAGTTTATGGTAATATGGAACCTGTAGATGTCCTCAACTATAAGTAAAAACTTGCTTTTGTCTCCAAAAAACACAGCTATTGCCTTTTGCAATGCAAATTATGCTGCAAATACCTAACCCTCTTCATCCCAACCCAGCAACCAGCCCTCAGAGGATGCTCTTCTATGCACCCATAGTCCCTAGATGCTTTGCCAGCTGAACTTAAGAATGCAGAAAATAACCTTATTGAGGTGTCTGGATATCCTCCACTATCCCTGATGCCTGTGGTGAGAGCTGGAAGACTCAGAAGCAGCAGCTCATGGATTGGGACTGACTGGGTCCTCACCTTTCCCTTTTCTGTTCTTTCAGAGGCTTCTGCCACCACAGCCTGGGTGGCTTAAAGGCTTCACCAGATGTGCTGGAAACAACCTCCAAGTTGGATGACACCAACTGCTGGGGATAGCAATGTCCATTCCAGCTGCATCCATGGGCGCCTGTGACTTAACACCCTCAAGCTCTTCAGTTTTGCTCAGAGGCCACGGTCTCCCAGAAGACACCTCACCAGTGCTTGAGCTGGAAGAAGATCAAGCACTAGCAGACCAGGCCTTGAGCATGCCTTCAGGAAGGGCAGCTCAGGGAAGTGCCAGGGACACCCTCCTTGTTCTGTAGCTTCCAGCAAACAACTAATTCTGTGCAGGAGGCAGCTGCAGGGGAGGGAGATGTTGACGCGCTGTGTGTCTCTGCTGCTGCTGCAGCCTTGAGGGTGCCTTCTCCTGCAGCCAACTGCTAGGAATTTTCAAGCAATTCTGCTATGATTTACAAGGGACCTACTAATTGCCTGGAAATGCTAAAGAATTATAGACCCTAAGGCATAAAATATCTATCAACCTTAACTTAAACAAAATTGTTGTATATTATTACATAAACCTATTATTTTCCTCATTCTAAGTGCCTCTTAATTGAAATCCCTAATTGTTTTTTCCAGGCCCCTCTCCAGCCCACCACCCAAAGATTAGTGATGCATGTAGCAAAGTGTTAACATGCATGTTAACATGCAACGATATGTGGTAGGGAATGCCCATGATAATTTCACCAATTCCCTCTGTGGTCTGGTCTTTTTATTGAAGCAAAAGGGCCTTGCCAGACCTAATTGAAGTTAAATAAGATGAAATTTTTCCAGGGGCCTCTCTCCACAAATTACAAATCATATACATGACACTCAGTTTTGCAGCCCACAATCACATTAGCAATGCCACTGAAGTGAACAGAGCTCCTTGGATGAGTAAGAGTTACTCTCACAAAAACTTATTTCAGATTTGGTTACAGCCTAAGTTGGACTCACTCCAGACTGGAAGTTTCATTTGCCCTAGTCTTGTTCATGCTTTTGGGGCAAAGTTCATCCTTTTAAAAACTGATGCCAACTGCACATAAGATGAGTGTGGGGTTTTCTATTTAAAGAGTGGAGTGTTACTAACAATTTAATTCCACTGATACTTTATGACTATAATCCCAAACACTGTTTTTGCAGCTGGCTGCTTAGAAGTGAAACAAACCCAAAGCACCTCTGTAAGAGCGAGCCTTTTAAGCTGCACTGAATGGCAGGCAGGCACTCCTCTGTGAGACACTGTAGGAGACATATATGCTGGACAGGATAGGACAGAGCCAGTCTGGCATCAAATACTATTTGATGTAGTTCAAATCCATAGAAATGACTGTAATGGGATGTTCAAGCTGAGCAGAAAGTCAAGTACCTTGTTTCCAGTGTAACTTTCGGAGAGCAGTGTGTCATAGGGCCACAGGTGAAAAGCTTCAAGCAAAAGTTGTACCCTCTGTAGGCAGGACAGAGCCTGTGGCACACTTTGACCTCACACAGAGAGGCCACTCACACCACCAGGAGACATGGCACAGTATTTCATTTGCTAATGGATGCGCTCATCTGAGGTCTGCTGATCCACTGAGCTCCTCTTGGGCTATGGCAGGCTGCCCAGCAGCCCCAGCAGTGCTGCCATGCCACACCACTGCAGAGTCACACAAGCAGCGGGTCCACTGGGAGCCGTCATCTAGTCTCCTCGGGGTCCTTTTGTTCACAGACAATGCTGAAATTGCTTCAGCCATTGTGGCCAACATCAGCGACTGTACAGCTCTCCAGAAACAAACGCTCAAGGTTTCAGACTGACTTGAGCCACAGAGCTGGTCTGCACAATGAATGTCTGCACCACACATATCCACAACAGGTCTGAACTAAAGGGCCCCTGGAGGCACATAAAACTCTCCCCTCCTCACATAGACATTTGACTTTTGATCTTAATTCACTCTTCTGAGATAGAAATGATTGTTCTCTGAGGGAGAAACCCAGCACCAGCTCGCTCTGAACCAGGCCCCCACAGCCTGGTCTCTCTTTCAGCATGAATTACACATTATGCTACAATTTTGACATTCCCTGTAGCTTTGCCATGACATTTTATCTGAGGTGCCCTGTCCTTCAAAAGAAAAGGATTTTCTCTACCACAGAGGTGTCCAGAATGGCTAGGTGAAGCTTCCAGAAAATGTACTCCCAGCAATGTCCTTCCCACACCCCAAACACCCTCCATAATACTGCAGGCAATAAGTAAAAGTTTGCTTCCTATGAAAGATCTTTGAAAGTCCTTTGAGACTACAGTACAGATCAGGACAATATAAGTCTTTGGGATCACAAGGGCAGGGAACAATGAAACAATGTTACATTTTTTATTATTTTTAATAAAATGTATTCCATATTGTATTTCAATACTTCTATGAGACTTCTCTTCAGTCACTCACGGCCCTTAGAACACCCTCTTCACCTTCCCTGGGGGCACCTGACATTTTTAACATCAGCAAATTTGAATGTGATTTATACAGTTTCTTAAATATAGCCCTTACCTAGTTATAAAATAGTGCCCCAATTCTTTTATATACAATAACCATTGTGCTTATGATGACTTAAGCCATGTGTATTATTTTTTAAAAGAATTATATTTACATGGAATGTTTAAGAAAAGAATTTTCCAGATTCCGGAAGTAGAACCTCCTTCAGAACAGGAAGGAAATAATTAATTTTTACATTAAAACCCAACCAGTGTAATGGTTTATTACCCAGCGGGAAAAGTGTGAGAGTTTCTTTTCAGCTTAATGAGGTGGATGTTTATATTAAGAGATTGTTCTGAAACCCCGGTGCCACCAACAAGTGAATAACAATACTCAGATCTTGCTTCAATCTCAAAACATTTTAGAGATGAAGTCATTAATATTTTGGGATGGGGGGACACATGAGGCACAATGAAAGACAAGTGACTTGCTCAAAGCCACCTCAGAGGTCAGTAGCAAAGCTGACCTCTTTGAGGACTGAACTCAGGGCTCCAGTCCCTCTCTTCTTCTGGTCTGACCATGACTCCTTCCTTACCCCTAAAGCCTCAGTCACAAAGTCTTTTTCTGTAGTGATTAGTTCCTCCTCAGCAGGCAGGACCTTTGGGAGGCACTCTGTCATACTGTGAAGTTCTAGTATGCCCTGTCTTGGATTTTGAGCCAAATACAAGGAGTTTTGAGAACATTGACAGTAACCCAGAACTTTACAGTATTTTAAAAATTCTATTTAGAAATTAAGAGAAGAGAATAAAAACAATCTGCAGCCTTGCTGGACCAGGACACTGCATATTCACATCTATTCACATCTTCCACATGACCCCATTTCTGGAAATGCCCAACACGGATGCGCAGGGATCTGAGAAGATCTGAGCAGCAAGTGTGTTTTCCCAAATCATTTCTGAATAACTCTTCTTGCAAAGCTGAAGTGCCCCAACTGTATCACAAATCAGGAGCAAAACTCCATTCCTCTTCAAACCTACAGGATCCTGCCTAACATCTGGGGATTTGCACCACCTCAAGCATCTTCCTTTGGCCAAAGCCTTAAGCACTTATTTTGACACGTGTGAGTAGCATGACACCAACACTGATATCCTGGCCATGCAATGATCAGGGAAGTGCTGTCTAGTCCATTCCACATTCCTGCTGGTGATTCAGTTCCCTTTGTAACCCTGCTTTGCTGCACAACCTTGACAACAAATAGGCTGCCCTGCTGTGTCCCGGTGGTTGGGCTGCCTTTCAACAGTAAAAGTAATGTGAAAGTAAATCCTGAACGTAACAGTTTTCTGTTATTTTCAGGCTTCAAAGCACTTTGAGATCCCTCAGAAGCCGTGGAGATATTACTACTTCCGTAGAATATTACTCGTCCTACAGACATGCACGTACCCCTAGGACCCAAAGGCAAACAAGGGGAACTTAAGTCCTAGAGCTGAACTCCAGCTGCATTCATCACCTCATCTGTTATTTGATGGACTTTTGCCAATGGGCATTGTCAACAGGAAAAAAAATAGAGGGAAAAAAACTCAAACAGCCTTCCAGCTAGTATTTTAAGGCTGTGAGTTACACACCATTTCCAAGAAAGGAGAAGTATAGATATTTTGAGCATGTGTTCTGTCTTTAGTTGGCTATGGGGAAAGTATGCTACTGTATGACTGGTCTTCCAGGATGAGCACTGCATTAATCAGTCAGGAGAGCTGAGAGAGAGGACAGCTGCAGCCCTTTGAGCCATCTCTTCTCCTTAGACAAATCGACCCTTCATGAGAATACAGCAAAAAGATAACTAGTGGGAAAGAAGATTTGATGTTAGGATCTCCATCACATCCACATGTCAATGACTTTAAAGGATCTCCAGCTAACATGTCAGTGAAAGCAAGCTCCAAGCTGGAAGTGACCCAGCCCTGTAGGACATCGGGCTTGCCTCCAGTAACACTCATTCACCTCTGGCTAGAGAAATGGTCTGCACAACCCCTTGATCCCTAATCTCAACTCTCAGACATCACTTTCAGAGAAGCATCTCCTTGTCTTAGGAGCAAAACTAACCCTAAAACCCAAACACATTCCTGAATGCCCAAAAGATTCACCTTCCATAGGAACGGACAGAATTTGCACATTTATCACTGCTTACTCTTGGTCTTCGAGAGGCAAAGCACCTCCAGCATTTGCTCCTCAAAGGATCAGAGCTGCAGATCCTCTTGCAGTGACTCAGAGCAACTTCAACCATCTCAGCTTGAAGCTCTGCAAAACATTAGCAACAGACATACCAGTGTATGACTGGACACTGATTCAGAGTTTTTGTCTGATCTCATTGTCAGTTCTTAGAAAAAAGGAGGGAAAGGGGGAAGGAAGAACGGGATTCAAGTCAAAGTCATTAATACCCTTCTACTTGAAGAATGACCCCAGGGAGAAGAAGCAAGGTCAAATGTACATTGAAGTAGTGAGATGCAATAGCCACCAGGCACAGCTGAAGTCACAAAGCAATACTTTTGCCTTCTTTTTCGCCCCTCTGAACTCAAAAATTCTTGTCTAAGCAAAATTAAGTATCGGGACAGAGACAAATCCATATTTATGATCCTTGATTCTGACGCAAAGTGTAGCAAACTCCAGGGTGGAGCTGGCTGAAAATGAGCTGTTCTGGGACTTAGAGATGCCATCAATCCTGTGCCACAGAGTGTGTACACTCTGTTAGAGCTGCATGAGTGCTGCTGCAAGTGTGGTCACCTCTGGGCAACTTGTGACTTGCAAGAGCATCCTTAAGCAGTAGAAAGTGAGATGTTCAGGATCTCTGAACCAAGCTACTGTACTTGTCCTGTACTTGGGAGAGGGGATACTTGGCAAACAGAGATGGCTCAAAATGAGGAATTCTCCTAAAAGCTGCTTCTTATAACCTGCTACTAAACCAAGAACCCTTTTCCCATACCACTCTCCAGATCTCATTGTGAGACCACTGGGAAGAATGTCTGCACTTTCATTGGCAGGTCCTCGAGAAACCAGTGGGAAATGTATTTTCATGAATACCTGCATTTTTCACAACTCTGGGAGGGACATCTCCATCTGGTGGTCAGGCCAGGGAAGAGAAGCTTACAGACCATGATCCAGCTCGTCCAGTTCTGAGCACGCCTGCTCTGCTTCAGGGGCTTTGGCTTCTCCAGCTGCACATTGATACAGCAACATTTCCCAAACTTCCAGGGGGTCCTGTTATGTCAGAGAAAGGCCTCGAGATTCTTGGCTGGACACTCCGCTGTGAGCTACAGCCCAGATTCCACCCACTCAGCTCAGCCAGAGCAGGAGGGGATCAAATTGTCATCTCAACATCTGGTTTGAATCCAGTAAGAGAGATGCTGTGGTGTCACACACACGCACACACATACACACACACTCAAGGGCTTACAAGTGTCAGGCTGTGGTGACATCCCAGTGGTTTCAGAAGGTGGAGGTGTGAGTGAAGGGAAAATATGGCTGTCCATCAATTCCCAACTACTATTTATTTGGCTTTCTTTAACAGTAAATATAGCAAGTAATAGCAAGCCATGCCAGCATTAATGCATCCCTAAGAGGCTGGGTAGTGTTATCAGTCTCACTTTACAGTTGGAGAACCAAAGGCCAAGAGTAGCCAAAGAGAGTCAACCCAAACCCTGTGCAGGCCAGAGGCAGAGTGAGGAGGCAAACGTAGGTCCTCCACTGTTCAGCATGGCCTGCTTGCTGACTCCACATTACTGTCTCACTCTGGAGCCTGGCAGAGTGTCCAGAGCAAAGCTACAGCCCAGTACAGATACTGTAACACAGCTTAATTCCCTAAGCTTTGTGTAAAGAAGTATCTCAGCCAGGGGACACACTCAGATACCTCAACAGGAGAGCTTTGTGTTGTCACCAAGTGCAGTGATGAATTACCTGCTAGAAGGCAGATTTCATCCTGCACGGCAGATAGGGAACAAGACATAAAGACAGCTCACAAGAGTATGGAGAGGAGTGGGGCTGGGTCCTCCTGCTGAGCAGGCACATTGCATCACGTGCCACAAGGTCCTGGCCCCAAACTGAGCATTTTGAGGGGCAGCCAAAAGAGGAGAGTGGAAATGGATGGGAAGGTACAGAAAATGGCAGGATTTCACACAATATAAGCAAACACATTTGGAATGGAAAAAGCAGCTTGAATCAAATGGAACTCTGAATTTCCCTCTAGACACAGAGTATTAAAAATAATCCCAGCTGAATTTTACCCACCTCTCTCACAGCATCTCCCAGCTGCTTCAAAAACAAACAGCTCTGTCTGGGTGGAACTGCAGCCACACATGATTTTGGGCTCGCAACCTGAGTGCAGGAATGGTGAATAGAGTTTCCCTGGTCCATCTGTCCAGGAGAGACTGCCACAACAGAGTTTGAAGATTTAGCATAAGTTATGTGAATTTCAGTGCCTATGGGGCTCATTTTACCCTCAGGCTCTCCAAACCTGGGACAAAAGTTTAACAGGAGGGCATGGATGTCTCATGGAGCCAGAGACAGCATGGGCTGCAGGCTCATTGGAAGACCCAGGACATCTCAATGACCATGTTTAACCACAAACAGTTGTCACAGAATTCGCACCTCTCCTTTGGTGCTGGGCCAGCAGTAAAGTCTGGCAGCATGGGATTTGGGGAACACAAAAGCGAGGCTTTCTGGCTGCCAGGGAATAGGACAGTTTTGGGTGCAAAACAGTTCCTGACTGGCTCTTGGGTTTTAAGTGATTTATGTTACAACTTCTACATTTTTAAGTTATCTGAAGTCGATCAAGCAAAATCTCCTGCACCAGGCTCCACTGATCTTCAGACATCAGAAAGCTTTTCATTTTTTAACAAATTTTCTCCCAGGGACTGCAAGATCTAATAGGTACCTGGCAGATGACAAATGAGCCCATCCCCGGCTGGAATGCTGCTCTTTGTCAGTTGTCTTTGTCCCCCTCTCAGTCTAAAGACCAGGATCCCTTCCAACCTTGAACCCTGCCAACTCCTAACACTGTGCAGAAATCCCCAGGGGAGGCAGAATCCACTCTCTCCAGCAGACTCCAAGTCTCTAGCAAGTTCCGAATTTTTGAAGGTGTTAACCTTACTTGAAAGGGGAAGCAAGTAACAGGGCTATTCCATGGCAAAAATAATCAGTCTGGGTGGGAATTACAGCTCCTTTTGACGGGGCCATACAATCCGCTCAGCAACAAACCCTTTGTTAAACTCCCACCTATTTCCTGCTGCAGAATTAATTGTCGGGTGCTCCTTGAGGGAGGCAGCAGCAGAGGCAGGCTTTCCCTTCCAACCCAGCAAGGGCCACTGCACATCACGCCGCTCTGGAAAGCTCCTTTCTGAGGGACTTGGCCAAAGGACAGTTTCCAATTCTGGTTGCTCTATTTCGAGCAGAGCACGTACACTCACCCCGGGCTCGCTGCCTCATTGCAGGCTTGCCTTTTTACTTTCCTCAGATTCTGTCGAGGCAAATTCTCATTGACCTCCATCTTCTGGTACGTCATCCTTGGAGAGCAAGTGTGGTGCTCAGCTGTGATAACACAGCGCAGCCTGTGCCCTGCTCAGACCCTGAGAGTCTCCAAGGCAGCCTCTGCCAGAGACGCCACCACATGCCCCCATCAGCCTCACCTGCCATGGGCTCGGGGGAGGCTCTCAGCAGGGGAACCCCCCAGAAGAAGCTGCAGCCGCTGTCTTCCCCAAGCTGTCCATGTGCTAGGGGGAAGAGAAACATGGCTGGGTGCCTTCCTGCTCCCAGGAGAGGTTTCCCAGCATGGACATGGTGAGAACTCATCTGGGGTAGCAAGACTCACCCGTTAAAACTCACCCAGCAAGACTTACATGCGTGCATAGAAGTACCCGCCTGGCACAGTTCCTCCTTGGTAATTTTAGAAATGTCTTCTGGCATGAGTGAGAAGCTTTTCAAAGAGGACACACAGGGCATGGGAACAAAGAAGGCATGCACAAGAGAGAGCCTCAGGCAGTGCTAGACAAGGAGTTCAGAGAATGTGACAGAAATTCAAAATCTCATGCTGGAGACTTCACAAAGCAGCAGCAAACCATCACTAACAATCAGCTCCTTCCAGCCCAAGGCCTCACACATGCTCCTGAGCCTGTCACTCCTGCCAGCTGTATTTTGGTGTGACAAATCCAAATTTTTAACATACCAGCGTGCTTTCTCCACCTTTCCTATACGGATTGCTCATTGTTCTCTCACTCCTCACGGCTGGCGATTGTTTCTTGCAATGTAGATGTTAAAGAGTCACAGGTTTCCTGAAAACTGTAGCACGGGCTGTGAAACTAAACAACACGTGCTGTACAATAAGTCATAAAGCATGTGTGAAAAATAGTTGACACAGAAGCTGTCATGGAAACCAGTGCTACTAGAGAGCACACAGCCACAGAGCTCCCATTAAAGGCTGCAAAGTTGAACACAAACGCTAATGACTAAGGCAGAATATATTAAATTTACCATCATGCCCCATTCAGTCTTTACAGCAAGTCATCTGAAAACTACAACGATTTCTGCTAGTAGTGCTGGATGGCAGTTAGCAGTAATTAAATTAACAGAATTCTCACAGAGAACTTCTTTTTATCTTGTGTACCCCAGAAACTGTTTTTACTGACTAGGGGCTTATTTTCTCCCAGGGAGTAAGTCTATTTAAAATAGACTATACACATTTCTCCAGCTTGGGTTATATTCTCCTACCAGCTCCCCTGAGCAACAATACCCTGCAAGCAAGTAAAAGCCCAGGCTGGAAAAAGAAACGTGGTGAAACCAGATTATGCTGTTCAAGCAAGATAAAGAGACAGACTGAAAACTGCACAATACCCTGCAAGTATTACGTGCATATCCCACACCATGATCAAACCTGTGGTCCTTAGATACCAGCTAGAAGGAAGCTACTGACCTAAAAATATTCACATACATAGATACCTTTTGACAGCTCACAGGCGGAAAAGGGGTGGAGGAACCTTGCCCTCTGTTGTGGAGAAAGAGCTGTACAGCCTTTCCTCATTCCCCAGCCTGGCACACTTCTCAGGTGGCCTCCTTGGTGGGGCTTCAGACATGAGTGTTGCATGTTCTGCTGTGATGGGGACACACCAGAATTCATCCCTGACAGCAGCATTTACAGCCAAGAGCAGTGCTGAGCTGTCTGGTGTGGTCAGGATGGAGGTGCAGGATTCTATTTTTTCCATCTACCACTTTGTTAAAAATATTTTGATGTATGCAAGGGCCAGAGCCGTGCATTTAAGTGTATTTTTCATGCTCTCTCTCAGGGCCTGGTCTTTATCTCAGTGACTTCAGAAAGCTTCATGATTGCACTGGTTCAGGCTATGAGGAAAGCCAGCTTTTTCTGCTGACTCTACAAACAAGGCTTTTACTGACCTATAAAGGAAGCATCTAGGCCAGAGTTGTCAAAAGTAGGGAACCAGCAAACTTATTTCACCTTATTTTTAATCCACCCAAATACCATAGGTTGGAAAGTTCATCTAGTGCTCAAATATTTATAGGGATCTTATTTTGCTCAAGAGGCTATAGAAAGAGAAATTGTGGAGGAGAAAATAAAAACCTTATGAAGAAAAATTAGGACTGGTTGAAAATTCCTGATGGAAAAAAAATTAGGGCTGGTTGAGAAAATTTGTCAGAATTATTTTTCTGGACAGAAGTCACATCCTTGAGCAAGTGAAATTTTTAGAGCATAAAAAAAAATGTGTACTTTCTGTAGAAAATAGAAAGTTTGTCATAACCTTTTGACTGAAAAGTATGTGATTCTGCCAGATGCTCCTGGTTAACTCTTCTTGGTTTATAGGTGAAAAGTTGCCTTGTTTCACAGGGAGATGCAAGAGGAAGAGGTAGGGTCAGGTAGGAAGTGTCCAGTTACAGTCCTACGAAAAGAGATTTTAAAATAAACTAGAGACTGACTATTAAATGAGAAAGAAAGACGAATCCTGAAAAGGTGATGAGACAAGAAAGGGTAAAATGAAAGCACAGGTTCACATTTAATAAGGTACATAAGAAAGACAAAGTCAGTGCTCTTTTAATGTAGGAGTCAAAATGAGGTCTTTGGCTGAGACTAGGGCCTTTTCCACACGTTCACTGCCTTCTTTAATGGCAAGATCACAACCCATTTTTCCTACAGTTCTGTTCACTGCACATGCCTTTTTATTATGCTCCAGCATATCAAACTACAATATGCACGTTTTTTATGACACATAAAAGGTGCAAGCCTAGCTAACACAGATGGCTACATGACAGTCATGATGGGAAAAGGACAATATTTGCCATTAAAAAAAGAGCCTTCAGCACATGAATATTGAAGTGTGACACACGATCAAGCTGCAGCTCATCAGATTGGGTGTAGCTTTCCTTTAGACCCACTGAAATCCAAAGTTCTGCTGCTGACCCCACGTCAACCTAGGCTTGTTTCTTCAAATGAAGGATGTCAATGCTCTGGCTCCAAAGAAGGCATTATCTCTTCACTTGCTCCTTCCCTACATGGCAAGATGGGGAGGTGACTGTATTTCTGACATTTCCCATTTAAAATTAAAATTCTACTGATGCTGCCAGGAGTATACAGAGGAAATCACATTAGCTCTACTATGTCAATACAGTGGGACAAATTTACACCAATGGAACTTGTGACCCAAAATGACACATACCTTAGCATTTTTTTTCTATGAGCTAGACCCCAGAAATGCCAGTTTTATCTCCCAAGCCTGACAAAAGCAGCTTAAAGGCTTTCCCATCACACTCAAAGTGAGAGCTGATAGGGCTGAAAATCCAGAAATTGCTTACTTTACAACTCTGAGTCCCTTTCAAGCTGACCTCCTGCCCTGAAAGCCTAAAACTCCTCACAAACAGCTATATTTAGGCAACTAAAAGACTGAAACATCTGGGAATAATAACAGCAGTCACACTTGGAAATGGCATTTATATACCGTTGTCTAGAAAACATCACCATGCTGCAAAAGCTTTCCAAAGTCCACTTGGTAGATTTTAGACTGGAAAATTACCTGCTAGACAATCTGTGCATCACCAGAGGTGATGAGTGATAATTACATGTAGGAATAGCCCAGTTATTCAAAAAAAATCTTAAAACAAAGCTCAGCAGTGTGACCTGGCAAAATAAAAAAACAATAATTAAAAAACCCTTTAAAAAGTGTCCCAAACTTTCTTCAAGCAGAATGTTTTTCATGACCTCTTGGAGGTGTATTTCAACATTCCCCTTCCAGCAATGAAAATGCAAAGCCATCAAAAACTGACCAACGTCTGAGAAAGAGGAAATCAAACTGCCGGGTATTTTCACCTCCCAAGCTGAGCAGCATGTGAAAAAACAAACAAGCAGCCTTCAGGATCTCACAGTGATTTCTTTTGATTGCTTCCTTTTAAAGTGGGTTGCAAAACTAAATGGAGCTCTGGGTCAATATTAGCAGCATTAGTTGTTTGTCCAGCCTGCTCTTCATTACAGCTTGCCTAGGGGTACTCATGGTCAACACACAAGTAAGCAAAATAACTAATCTCAGGTAAAAGTTCTTTGTAGATATCCAGAATTCTGTTGGTTAACCCTCAGAATACTTGAGAATCCTTAAATGCTTTAGTAGTGTTGAAAAATAACTAACAAGCCTACTTCATACAGCCAGCAGAGCAGGAGTAAATATGGGATCTTGCTTGTCCTGACACAGGACTGTGAGATGGATGCAGATATTAGCTGTTGTAAAGTCCTCTTTGCTAAACTGTCCCGTACCAGGAATGGGTGATAATTTGTTGGAGCCAGTGGCTAAGCTTGCAGTGAGGCAAAGAACTGCCTGTGGATGAGATACTCACTCAGATTTACATCTCTGGCTCTGCCTGCTTGCAGTGATAGCAGCTCTATGTGATAACTAAATTCCTGTTACACTAGTACCGACTCCTGGGCTAGTAGGAGCACCCTAAATTTGGCAGCACACCATCAACACAGGCAGCAAACAGCGTAAGACTATGGGACTTGTTAGCATTTGCAGAAGTCAACATGCAGGCACATACCAACCCCTACCACAGCTGAAAGCAAAGGCTGGGCTCCTAAGCCAACGGCATGTCCACACTGAGTGCTGGGATCAATGCCAAGCTCACTGTGAAGCTGTGACCCAGTGATCATCTGAGTTGCAAACTCCCTTACCCTTTGTCACCATCGTCCAATGCAGTTTTGCTGATCCCTCACATGAAGTCAACACCATCCTGCCTTCATCCTCTCTACTGGGTATTTGGTCAGCAATAAAGGATGTCATCCCAAGAAGATCCCACGTAACTCTCACTCCCCTTGCACCACACTTAGTCTTCAACCTCCCCATAAGTAGCAGCAAGTCTGCAAGGAAATGTAAAAGACTGTTTTAGATAAGATTTTTCCTTGAAGGGAACTCTGAAAGGAATCTGAAATATTTTTATTTGCATGGAGCTTAAAAAACTACCAAAAAAGCAGCAGCCTCTGGACAGTCTTGGTGTGCACTGCAAGGTGCATACTACCTCTTCAGATCACCTGGGTGACTGCACAGCATCTGTGTGCTTGCTCCATGCTTGGCAACTGCTGAGGTCAAACTGAATTCCCACTGCCTCTCTGATTTCGGCTCTAGGCTCACTTAAAAACCCAAAGCTGTATCACTTAGCATGCATTCTTTAATTTTAAAATTAAGTTCTGAGAGGACAAAAGGTGAAATAAAGTAAGGAAGTAGGACAGGGAAAGGCAAAGGAAATTGCTTTACTGAAACACATTTTATTAATTTTGGTACTGTCTCCTTTTCAGCTGGCCAAATAATTGTCAAGGCTGTTTCAAGTCCTGCAGAGGAGTTTGTGGAGACTGGAGTGATATGCACTTGTCACGACTCAGTCAGTCAATTTAAGGTTCCCATGCATCAGCCTCTGAGCCAGCAGGACACTTCATGACTCCACTAACAAGACCAATAATTAGAATTACAGAGAGTGACAGCTATGAAAAATAAACAGCAACAAAGATTAAAGATTCCAAAGTTGCCCAACCAATGAGAGCTAAAGTTTATGTACTCAGTTTAAGAAAGACCTTGTAGAGCTCCCCTGTGGTCTTTTGGCAATTTGATTTAATTTAGTCTGTTCCTCCAACAAATAATTTTTAAATTAAAAGAGAGGCAGAAAAAAAGAAACCAACCCAAACACTGTGGTGCATTTGTCCAGTGCTCAGACTTAGTTGATTACAGCTCTCTAGCTTCCAGGAAATCTTGGAAAGCTTTAAAAACCAGATGACTGTTACTGGATCCACAAAATCTTCTTTTTTGCTATGTTTCTCCCGTTACTTGACCCCAGTAAGTAAGTAAGTGAGTTACTTGACCTCAGCACATCAGACAGGGAGGCAGGAGTCCCCTGTCTGCAGAAAGTGGCCATAACCATACACACAGCCAAGGTGTTGGTACACAAGGCTCCATACAGGTAGGCCAGGAGGAGCTATTCCTGGTAGAGCCCCTGCACCACTAAAGAAGTAAAAGGAGGATTTAAACACACACTTTCAACCCAAACAGTAGAGCCATTATTACTTTTAGCATCTGTTACACACAGGTCAACTAACAACATTGTTTTCTTCTGGACCTCTTCTTGGGCACTTGGGCTTGCCTTCCTCTGGTCTATACAGCCTCTGATCAGGCAAGTCATCAGACACTTCCAAGGACATACCTCTTTCTCTTTTTGCCTGCCTTTCATAGCCTAAAACCTTCACCTCCCTCCTCTGCAGAGGGGTGTGTGTGTCATTTGCCCCATCCCTTGCCATCTCTCTTCAGTTCTGGTCATGCTAAGGACAATTTGCAAAGCCAGCCATGCAAACATCAACTTTCCTCTGCTGCCCCTCAGGGTACAGCCCTAACTCACCTTTTTCCAGCCCAAGTCTTTAGCAATTTTAACACAAAGATATGCACTGTAATCTGCCAGAAGGAATGAAGCTCAAAGAGGTAGAACAAGCCAGAAAAGCAGATCCTCTTCTGACATGCATACGAATCTCTGCAGCTAAACATCACATATTGCAGTATGAAATGACATGTCTCCAGACATGTTCTCAGCCTGGAGGGTTACACTGCCAGAGCGCTGTTTCTCTTCTGAATCACAGAGCATTGCCATAGCCACAGAGTGCCAAAATCAAGAAGAAAACACATGAGAAAAGTTACCAAAGCTTATTTGGCAAGGATGTCCAAACAAACAATCCAATGCTTAAAAAAAATTTGTTTCCTTTTTACCAGAAAAAGAAGACTTTGGTGCTTAAATCACCTCCAAGCAACTTCAGTAGCACAGTGACTGTAGAACTTTGCTGGGATGTAGATTTAATAAATAAAATATCTCAATAAACCAACACCATTTCATGAAACACCTGTTCTTGTCTGCTTCCTATACAAGTTTTGACATGATTGACACTTGCTTAACATTGAGATCAGATGAAATCACAGCTCAAAGCATTACACTGAGAATTAAAGGGATGAGTTAACCAACACAATCAGAAGCCCTAAATTCTCATTCAAGTCAACTCTGGTGGGTTACACGCCCTTTGGAAGAAACTGTGTATTTGTTGCAAAGCACTTAAGAAATCACCTTTTTTTCCTTCAATTCATTTTTATCAGGAAAATAACCAGACAAGGAATGAGTTTCAGGTTTCAGTTTTTCCAAGTCACTTATCTTTTTCTCTATTAAAATGGAATAAAAAGAGAAGCAGTCATTTTTGCAGTACTTCGAAGGCTACTCCACGCAGAAAAACCAATGCCAACATTTTGAGTCAATATTACAACAAACAAGTCCCTCGTTATACTAATGATCTGCAAGTAAGTATCACTTTACATCCTCCTTCATATATTATCTCCCTTACACCTAATCAATCCCATTGTGATCTCAATGTGATTTGTAGAATCCCTTATTATTTGTCGGTGGGAGGGAAGGGCCGGAGTCCTTGGGGACTCCTCTATAAGCCAAAAGAATACGCATCAATTGGTAACATTTAGAGCCTCTTGCAATTATTCTTTATAAATTCCACTCTAATTGCCAGGCTGCCATGGACCACGCTGCGCGCCAGCAGTTCCCGGTAATAGGCTTCTTCACATGAGGAGTGAAAGAGATCTGGCAGTAAGTGGTAGGTAGTGTCAGTGCCTTTCCTGAGTAATTTCCTGAGTTCCTACAGAAAATGAACCTGTAAGACAGCTGCCTTGGAGTTCAAGAGGCATAATCAGACACAGATGTGAAACAAGGGCAGCTCTTCGAGCTCAGTGAGAGGAATACATAATTTTGAACACATTGCTGCATTGGTGGCTAATTAGTTTCAATAAAACTGGGTGTGTGCTGTTTGTCAGGGCTCTGAAGTCATTAACTCCCAGAATACAGATAACAAAACACTCTGCCTGACCCACCTGTGCTGTCCTCAAGACAAAACTGCTCATGTTGAGATTATTTTTTAAAGGTGTCTTATCAAAACAACTGTTTCCTATACTCACTAGAAGTACTTCCACCACCTTTCTAACCACACGAGTCCCTCTCTGACTATTAGGTGCAGCCCTGTCCTGCTCCTGAGATCTGTCTGGAGGTACAAAGGCCAGTCAAAGCTGAAATATGCAAGCCTAAGTCCAGGTTTTCCGAAAAGTCATCTCCCATCTCTTTCAGTGATGGAGCACTGGAGAGTCAAGTCTAAAAGCCCTTGGAAGATGGAGCAGCCACTACTGGGCACAACTGAAGGCCAACAAGTATTAACTTTCATGCAAGTTGGATTTTCTCCAGTGAAGGCCACCTGGAAGTACCGTAGAGGAGCAGCTCAGACAGACAGAACATGCACCATCATTCTTGGCATACTGCTGCTCCAGAAGGAACACTGCTTATGACTTCAGATGGAGTCTCTTCAAGCAATTCAAGGGGCTGAGATAAGTATACAGTGTTGTAGTTTTGGACCAAGTTGATTGTTTCCAATGAGGTGTTTCTTATCTTGCCTTTTTTTCCCTCCACTCTTAATTAAAAGGGTTAAGATTTTGTGTAAGCCTTGTTCAATCAAGAGGGAGAATCCCATTGACCACAAAGAATGGTGCATCAGTCTGTTTACAAGGACACATCATTGCTTTGACTCCAGTAGCATGAGCAGATTGAAGTTGCTTACATAATATTTACAGACTGGTTTACTCCCTGGAAAAAGTCCTGAATGAATCCTGTAACACTTTCTCTTTTTTGTGAATCTTAAAGATAACTTCTTTGACATAATTTAATAAAAATGGCTCTTTCTTACTAAAATAACCATATCCTTTAATAAGTACAGTGAATCTGTATTTGGAGAAGAGACAGATCTTATATGTTTTGCTCTTGTTCAGTGAGCACAATTTTCTGCAGCATTCCTCCTCCCTCCCTACAAGAGGAAGCTTATAAGTGCAGGGCGGGATTTTTTTGCCAGGCATTTTATTCACCAAGCCAAGACAATGCTGAGTCTCAGTACCCTGACTGTCTGATCTTTTCACCATAGGGATAAATAAGAAGAGAAGCTGCTGGCCTTCTCTTTAATCAGTACTGCACTCCCTGAAAAGGCCAGAAGGCAGCCAGGATCAGAAGAGAGAAGCTGTGGTCATTGCAGGTCATGGCTGTGTTTGCTTTCTGGCTTCCTTCCAAAGTAATACCTTTTCTTGGATCAGAGTTTATTTAGCATTCTGAAAATATTCTCAACAACACCGTTTCCTTTTTCAAGTTATTTTTTGCACAGCCCTTTGGGAACCTCTGCCGCAGGCTGGCCAGCATGTGTGCGTGAGCACGTGCATGCCTGGCTCTCACACCACTGCCCAGGGCAGCTCAGAGCCTTCCCAACAGCTTCTGACTTCTGCAACCTCTAGTAAGGTTACTCCGTGCCAGGCAGCTGCAAACATGTGGCGATTAGAAACAACTATTGATCTAATTAACCTAGGCCTCAAGTGTGTCTTGCTCTCTCACTCAAAATCTAATCTTTTTTCTGGACATCACACACAGCTCAGCCAGGGCAACATCACATTGTGAAGTTAAACCATGCAGGACACCTCTCCAAGTGATTGAAACAGAAGCCACCATACTACCAACACCAGCAACATTTCAGCCAGGCCTGCCTGGCCTTTCTGATACTGTTTTCTGTTCACAGACACCTTGCACATATTAGCCAGGGTCATCTCCCAGAGGTCCAGAGGTAGGTGCTATGAAGGCAGTTGCAGAGAAGAGCTGCACTCCCATCTGGCTTCCAGATCTAGGAATTCCAGTTTAGCTGTCCTAGTTCTGCTCTTGCTAAAGCCAAAGAAGATCCAGTTTGCATAGTATCCCTTTCACTTGCAGTTCAGACACCAGACTTAGCAAACAGTCTCAAATCTTCCAGATGACAGTAACATTGGGTCACAGCTGACCACTTCTGCGTGGAGGAAATGGAAGATTAAACAGCTCTCTGGTTCCCCCAGCAACAAAAACACGGGGCATTTCCTTCAGCCCCATGCTTTAGTTTCTTGGAGGATGTTTACCCACACACTGCCAGAGCTAATGATGTACTGCAGGTTTGGAGACTTGTCATGAACCAGCCATAGGATGAATCAAGGAGCAAATTGCATCCGCATGGTATTTCTGAAGGTGAAGAATGGCTCAGTGAGTAGGAGCAAAGAACATTGATTAATCTTACTTTAAAATTACGCAGCTTACTTGTCCCCACAGAGTATTTCTGTTGTACCAGAAAAAATGCAGTTTGAAACATATGAGACATCACATTCTGTATTTAAAAAAAGCCTCTGTATTTTCTCAGCCACCATGGAGCTAGGTCAGGCAATGCTTTCTGTGGATGCTGGACTAAATGTAAAAAGACAAGGCTGGTGACTTAATCGCTGCCTCCTGAACAACGACTTGTTCCCCTTTTAGAAAATAAAAAGTTGAGCTTGGGCCAAAAAATTTACAGTGATACAGTGAACTCTGACTCTGGGTTTTGGGTCAGGTTGCAGAGGTAGCAGGGCCACTGTGGTACCTACTCAATATTCTTCTGTTGGAAAATGTAGTTTTCTTGAACTTTAGATTTTCTGTTGAAAAACAACGCCAGTAAAATTGACCCTGGGGAAGAGGAGGGAAGCACGCAGGGAGTCAAGAAGAAGCATTACACTTCAAAATACTCCCCGCGTCTACTCAGTTCTTCATACCCCCCTTTTCTCCAACAGACCACACTCACCTCCCAGCTGTCTCTTAATTTACTTGAAATAGAGGCACACTGAGCTGCACCTCCCCTTATTCTTCCCTATCTAAATGCTCTCCCTAAGGCATAGCTGAGATATATGACTGACTACATTTCCTTGGTGGTTTCTGTGCCTAGCACTAATCTGAGTCGCTGTATTGAAGGAGAGCACAGACTCCCTCAGCAGTTCAGGACACTGGATAGTCTCTGCTTGTGTCACAGATGTCAATAATGGAGACTTTTCCCTGGACACAGCTCTCATCCCAGTCTGCTCTCAACTGCAGGTCACTCAAATTTTATTTCTGCTCACAACTCTACCTTAAACACAAGCTCTCATGCAAAATTATTTCCAAACAACTTTGAAGCACAACTGCAGCAAAGGCTACCAAGTGAACGTGCAGGTTGCTTAGACGCTCAGAGTGCCCCAGCTGAGACAGACCAAAGGAAAAGAGAATAATGATTTCATCAAATGAGCCACACAGAATTACCACACCTCTTCAAATGAAGCCATTCTTATCACAACAGGCAAATCCCACTAATAAATTTAATTTCCTATGTGCATGGGCAGCTTCTTAGCAATATTAGAAATCTTTTGGTTTCTCTCTCAAAGAGTGGATGGACAAAGTGGGGAAAATGCAATTTCAAGAAACAAATCTTCAGGACCACTGCAGAATCTGTAATCCATGGAGCTTTCTGAAAATTGCTTTCAAAGCATGCATCATTCAAGAGCCATTACACACACACTGCAGAAAACGTCTCCCCCACCATGCAGACTGCCCACAGATAAATGCCGTGTCTCCTTCACTTCCCACCCTCCCTGTCTGTGCATCCTCACCATGCTGCACAGACAGCAGCAGAAACAGCCACTACAAGAGTGAAAGGATCACACTTCTACTCATGGCCTTGCCTGGAGCAGCTGGGACTTCTCAGGATCTGAGGGACAGTGAATTCCTTTTGTTTGACACGTATTTCTTGAGCTACCACTTTAAATGTACTGTAGAAGGTGGCCTTACTGTAAAAGCTCCTTTTCCACAGCACTCCTAAAGCTCCTCCACCTAGATTTATGTTCCTCCTGTTAAATAAATATAATAGCCTATACTGCTAATGGTGAATAAGCCACGGTTGGTTCGTGTTTCAGTAAAAGTTTAGTTCTTGACAAATAGAGAGGGTCAGATTATTATATATATGATGTGAACTGGAGAGTAATGCAATGCTAAATGGTTTAATGAGCTGGAAGAAAGCAAGCTCTGCTTAACTATTGTTTTTGCAGGCCTACTAATATCTATAATTCATCCAAATAACTAGTAAATGGAAGATCTATAGCAGCCAAGTAATCCTGGCCATTCCCACCTATCTAGCAAAAAAATTGATGATTAAACAAAATGCCTGAATCTGTCGGTAACAATAAAACCTTGGGAGTTGAGACAGGATCTGATCTAGTAGAGTCCATGGAAACCAGGAATGCTCTATGCTGGCTAGATCCCACCATGACAAATTGTGGTTGGGCTGGCAAGACAAGTAGCTACATTACCCTCGATGGAGATGCAGTGGCAGAAAATAAAATTGCTGGTTTAAAATTATCTGCTGCTATTGTTTATATACAGCTTTCTGGAAGGCAGAGCTCTGTAGCCTTCTTGGCCAGTCTGTGTCAGCCATCATGTGAATTTCTGTCAAGTCTGAGGTTCATGAAAAGATGGATGTGCCCCCATGCCTCCCCATTCCAGTGAGAGGAGCTTTTAGGCTGTTGAATTAGACATGAGAAAGAAGTATGTCAGAAAAACATAAAACCACTCAGATTTCAGTGAAGCCTCTTTCTTATGGTTACCACCCACTCAGCTTCACAGAAATAAACACTGCGAAGTGGACACGCAGCCTCCAGTACCCAGACACTGATGGGGTGCTCTGGGATGTATTAAACTTTCTGACACAGAACAGCAGCACCAGTGAACTTGTAAGGTAACAGCAAATATACACAGAGCTAAGCACTGGTTGCATGTGCTGCTAAGACAACCAGAGCTGGGGTTCCCCTTCTGGCATCAATCCAATATTTTAGAAAAATTCTGCTGTTAGATGCAACCCCAAGTCAGCTGTCAACACCCTCTGGCTCCTGGGCCTACACACTGCTGTTAACATCTGCCTCTGAACAGATGATCTGAGTCTCCTCAGATTCTCTTTATTCTAGTGACCAGCCTTGTGCTTCAGACCAGTGCACAGCTGCAGTCAATGGAAACTCTAATGTGCAACTGCACCAAGAGCAGGCTTTGCCATTAGCAAGGTTCCGTGCTTCAAATTCTTCCAGGATATGTTACTGATGCTCCCTAATATAGAAACATACACAAGCGAGACTTGACAGTGTAGAGAATTTCCCCTCTTCACCTCAATAAACTCATATTCTTGGTCCTTGAATCATTCAAATTACTTCCAGGACATCACCAAGTAATCAGGTGGATGCAAACCCTCTGGCCATGAAAAGAAGTAGACAACATCCTGGAGAAAAAAAAAATCAAGAATAACAATTTGATGTCCTTGTGATGTATTACTTTTGCAAACATATGGACACTAAGGTATAAATCTATGTGCCTCAACTGAGTTCATCATTTAACACATGCTACAAGAACCAGAAGAAGTCTTGCAAAACCCAAGACTGACTATTCCTTATTGACTATTTCCTTATTGACTCTTGAGTTAAGGGGAGGGGGGAAAAGCAGCAGTGTGTGCTTATCTGGCTTGTAACAGCCACTGAAAAGCCCATTCCAGGAATATAATGGTGCAATCCAACCATCTCCATGTGCTCCCATACATGGTGTTCAAAGCAAGGCTTTTCCCTGTTTTCAGCAGTGCGTAACTGTGTTTTCACAGTGGAAGAAGAAAGCACCATGGATTTGAAGAGCACTCTCAACATACAATAGTTTTTTAAGAAAAATCAGCACAGGAAACCTCAAGCACTTCTTCAATAATTGGCAACTCTGTTCTCTCTGCATCTGGTTTAATCTTGCTTTCATTCCAACTTATTTCATGTTAAGCCTCCTGGTTATTAACTGGAACAAATTGCTGTCATGTTCCCTTCAGTTCAGTAATCAGGAGAAGACTTTATAGCCATAAAAACACATTAGATGGTTGTGATAACACTTTTGGGGGAAGGGGAGTTAATACGAAACCCCTGCCAGATTGAGCACATTGGATACTTTCTCTCGAGCTAACACAGGAGGATGTGCTCCACACCTCCAAGAGTGACTCAAGTGAGTGCTGTCCACATAAACCACCAGCAATGCATAAAGAAATGTCCTGTCATACTTCCTAGGTTTGCGTTAAACAGGTCCTTATGACAAGGAAGAGCAAAGGAAGGAAGTTGCAGCTCACGTGCCCTTGATTATAAGTAAATCAAGAGATGGCTGGGAAGTTAATCTCAGATGTAGCATTTGCAGAGCATTGTCTTTGATTCAATGCATCTCTCCCTCGTGATATACTGCCTTCCTATAAGCAGCTGTGAGTCCTTTATAATATTACTTTCCTAAGGGTGGCATTCACAGACAACAGGTAGCTAAGTGAAGCACATACTGGTATGCTTAACACCAAGGGGGCACAAAACCTACACCTGGGATGTTTCACAAAACCACGTGCAAAAACAGAGCCCAGGGACTGCTCCTGTGGCATCCATGTCAGGTGGAATTCTGCTGTCAACTCCAGTGTGAATAACATCAGGTTTCTGAAGTCTCTGACTGGAGTTCCCTCAGCAAACTAAACTGATTCCAGGGCTTGTTGTTGCTGAAAGAGTGAAAGGGTCTTGCTGACACTCTCCACTGATAATTTTCACCAACAGTAGTGAACTGAATCAGGTCACAGATGGACCCAACAAACAGTAGAGTTGGCAGAAGAAAGCAGATGGGATGACACAACCAGGATCAAGAGCAAGAGACATACAGTTCTGAACAAAAGTGTGTTAAACAAAATACTGTCAAAGAAAACTATATAAAATAAGGTAAAACTAAGAAGCAGTTGCATAACAACTGCAAACACCCAGTTGGCAGCAGAGGGGTGCAGAACAGCACCCTGTTCACCCACAGCACAGCTGCCAGACAGCTTAAATCAGCTGTGAAACTCCATCTCCAACACAAGGGTCTCAAGTGCCAGGAAGGAGCTATCCTGCTCTGATCTACCCACCACCTGGCTGTATTCGTTTGTCACAATGCAATTATTCAAGGCTTCAGGGAGTTTAAAAGCATGCTGTGTTCCTAGCTGATAGCATGTTTATGAACATACTCTGTTCCTATTTGGCACTGGGTCATCACTGTATAATTTAGGAACCATAAGCTGTCAGGCTTCCAGCAGTACACTGTACATGCAGCACGATGGGTTTTGTTGTTTCACCATTGTCTAAGTTTATATGAAATCTTAATTGCAAATGGAAAAAAATCTGCCTAGTCAATCAGGCCTGTTCTGAAGAGAGTTTCCAAAAGCCTGCTCTGAGTTTCATAATTGGGAAGTTCAACCCAGTCCAGAAAATATTTACTGGAACTAATAATAAGAAAAGGGCTTGCTTGAAACTGTTGCCAAACTGCAATACAAGAAAGAAAATCAGCTGGAGAGCACCATCTATTGGCCAGAAGAATGGCGGGATTGCCGTCTTTTTGCTTTTAGAAGCCAAACCGAAGGCAGCTCCCCGGTTCTGCACCGCAGGATGTGCCCGGCGCACACAGCCCTGCAGGGAGCGGGACCCTCCAACCATCGCACACCCAGAGACCCGCCCGGGGGCAGCTCTTTTACACATCCGACAGAAATTTTGGCTTGAACGAATGTGACCCAAGGGCCAGCTGCTGAGGGGAGGACAGTACAACAGTCCCCACTTCTTTACTTCAACGCCATTTTCCTCCTCACCAATGACCTCTTGGTCTGTGATTTCATGGCACAAGCAAGCTACCGGTGTTTTCTGATTCCGGCTTTAGACGACCACAGACCTCTCACCCAAAGGTCCATCCCACAAATGAGGAGCAGCCCACACTGGTGAAACCAGTGTCAAACTGGCACCTGGCGGTTGTCTGTGCATGGCACTGAGTGAATTCATCAGCCCTTCAGCCTCTTTCTTTTCGTGCACACAACAGCATTGTCCTGGGTGTCTCTGTACAGAAGGGACAGGAGAGAGTTAGCTTACATCTGTGCCTTATTTCTGTGACACTCTGTCAGCAGCCCCACAGATGACTGGTTTATCCAGAAAGTATTTTTGACTGCAGAATTATGTTTCTGAGGATTCCTACTCCGAGCTGGTCTTAACTTCAGGCTATTTCTATTTAGATGCCCAAGTTTAGATTTCAAGGATTGGCCTATGAATCCTACTTTTAACTGCAAAACACATCTCCCTGGGGATCAGTTTCATTAGAGCTGGCTAACACTTTTGGCCAGAGAAACAGGAAAGAAATCTTAAGTACCTTTTCACTACCTTTTGCCTAATTGCCAGTTCTGTTTATTAGAAACACCATGAAGGCATAAAAATTAAATTAATGCTGTTCTTTTGCCCAGGGAGGCTGACCCAGGTCACCACCAAACTCCATGGCACTGGTGCTCTCCTGGAAAAGCTCATTAGAAGTCAAATAGGTTGAAAGGTCTCGTGCAGTGTCCACCTCTAACAAAGTCAGAGAGACCTGGCTGTGGTACAAAGTTAAGAGAGGCACACAGCCCCACAGCAAAGACACTGCTGCAGGTAACCCAGTTCAGTTTCCCAAAGCAAAACCAGTGATTCAGGTTCCTGAATGGACATGAGAAAGACTCTGAACTGCCCAAGCAGTGAGTCACAGGAGGACCACTTCTATCACATGTGGTCTCTGGAGCATTTCCAGCTCCAGTAGTTTTCCAAAAACTGTTTGCAGAAGCTGTACAAAGTTAGATAAATAAAACTTATCAGCCATAATTGTTAACTATCCATCTGTGCTATCAATGAATTAAATAACCAGTATAGACAGTGTTTTGGCTTGAGCTAAAATGGAAGTTTCCAGAAAAACAGAAAAGCTGTTCTGATCAATCATAAATATTTAGTATAATTTTTTTTTTTCTGGAAAGAAATCTGTTAATAGTTGTGTTTGGACTTTTTTTTTTTTTTCAGGAGGGGCACTAATTTTGGAGTGGATACAAATGTCAAACTTCAGAGCAACCAAAATCCAGATTCCAATCAGACCATCTCAGCTCAAACCAAACACTGGATGAGAAAGTAAATCTGTCAGTGGCAGCAGCCCCAAAGGCCTACCCACCTTAGCAAATTTCCTGATTTAAAAGCACATGAAACAATACAAAACTAACTGGATTTCATAGGAGAGAGAGGGGTCCTCTTTTGTCGGGGCTCTTCCCCACGATCCCCATTCAAACTGGCACAGAACACAGTAGGGGATGTGGCAGTGCAGGAATGGAAAGGTGAGCCATGGTAAACTGCAACAAGTGTTAAAATAAATCAGCACCAATAAGACAAACTCTACGGCAAATTTCTGCCGTGGGGTAGAGAGGAGACAAATCAGAAGCAAAAGTTATGGCTGACAAATAACTTGAGACAATTAGGAGAAAGATAAATCAGCCTGTTAAGTTACTCCAAAAGAGGCAGGCAAGGGAATGTCCAGCAAAAAGCACCCTGTCTGAGCTGCCTAAGTGGAATTCCAATGGGAGAAGGCCAGCAGGTCTGGGGTCTCAGAGCCCAGAGCACAAATTGGAAAATAATGAAGCTGGTCTGCTGTGATTGCTGTAGAGGTGACAGCGCTGCAAAACAAAGGGATTCTGGAGCCTGAGTTAGGGCAGTGGGAGAGATCAGCTTGCACACACGGCAAGGGGTTGGGTTACACGTAATTGCTCCTGTGAAGAGTGGGTGGTTTGCAAGTGTTATGACAGCTGCAGAGCAGAGGATGTCTCTGCTATGAGGCAACACAAAGCCAGACCAGAAAACAGGGAGGCACAAGTCACCTAACTTTCTAACCCAGGGCAAGTACTCCGTCCCAAGGCACTTGCACTACGCAGAGACTCCAGGAGTAGGAAAGTTTATCAGCACTCAGATTCAGCCATTCGCTCCCTCCAAGGAGCACAGTGTGGCTCTATTTCTAAGAAATAAACTTCAGGGTTTCTAGAAGGTCCCTTCACTGCACAAATCCATATGTTAACCATATGAGTGGGACTTTCTTCTCACAACTTGGCAGGGCAGGGCTGGGCGATGGTGATTTTTCAATCCAGACCTATCATATTTATCATGTTTTCATCCTCATTACTTGAAGACAAAAAAGCTTTAATTGGATGTTCTTAACATGACCGGTGGTCTTGCCAATATAATTCGGAAGTTCCTGGAACTGCATAGCCCAATTACAGCATGATTTTAACCTTTAAATGACTGATACACAACCTCACCTTTAAATCCATCCCTACATCTTTTATCTAGCAATGCATTTGGCAGCCAGCCCCTCTTGTCTGCATTTTCTCTTTAGCATACTTAATATGAACGAGTGAGCAGCAGACAGCTAGCACATTCCTACACCAACAGCTCCTACACACACAAGAGCTCGCCTTAAGGCTTGCTGCTTTTATAAAGCTCTCTATCTGCATGCCAGTTTGGGTGCAGTGCTCACAAAGCATCCCCTTACATCCAAATAAACCGGGCACTGGTGCCTTGTAAACGCACACGCGGGAAGTGAGCCTGGCACTCTGCCACAGCCAAAACACGAGCAGGCCCTCGGCCTCAGGCCGGCCAGCTGGCTGGGGCTGCTCAGCCTGCTGGCACTACCACTGCCTCATCTGCCAGCCCTGCTGCACCTTCCGCATCTTCCCCATCTTGTAGGACCCTGTGGGTGATGGTTTCTTCCTTACTCGCATCAGTATCCAAAACCCTTTTGAAGTGCTTCACACAATGAGTTTGTAGCACAAGCAGGGTATACTTTCCCCTTCTGATTTTATTCCACTGAGTCCTATTTTGCCTGTGCAGTCATTGATCTCTAAACTGTACTAGGGTACCACTTCGTTTTCCTGTTCTGGGGAAACTGGCAAATGAAAAACGTATTTAAACAAAAAGGGAAAATGTCCTGAAGTGTTAGCCTTCCCTCTGCCAGAGAGGAGCAGGACAGCATTTTTATCACAGAGAGCAAGACAAAATTCCAGCTTAACAGCTTGGGTTTGATACTGCAGCAACAAATATTCTTCCACAGTGCTTTACATATCATTCCAAATGAAATGGGGACCCCTATCCACCCACCCTCCTGCCCTGGTGCCCAGTATTCTCAACACTTGACACCTGTGTGGCCACTTCAACTGCTTGGCCAGCCTTTGCTCATCCACGTCCTGAACCCTGCGGTCATTTCCCCAAGGATATAAGCCATTACAAACCTTAATTGCAGAGCCCACTTTAGCTCAATCTGGACAGACCCAAGTGCTTTCAGCACAGGAGGTCTCTCATTTCAGTCCTGGGGGAATCTGCCAAGACAACTGCTGCCACAAAACTAACAGAGCCAGATTGTGCCTTGAAGGCTTGGGCCCATGTGGGAGCACCACTGAACTGCACGATCTGCGCAGAAGCTCAAAATGTGATTCTCCAGGAGGCAGTGCAGTCCTTCCGCCAAGTGACAGCCATCTCTTCTATGCTGAAAGCACTGCCCCCTTTCTTATTACCAGTGAGGGTGGCTTGTGCCTGACAAGTCCGTTGAGCTCTGAAAGTAAGACCCAGTAAACTGATGGCAGAAGGGACCAGTGGGAAAAAAGCAGTAAACAGACAGACCTTGTATCTGTCCCATTGAACATACTCTTTAAAAAAAGCAAGACTAGGTATCTCTGTCCCACGTGCTGAAATAAAACCTTTTGGTTCTGCTGATGTGCTTTCTTCTGGATCCTGCTGAGACCTGTCCTTGATGCACAGCAAAAACACGTCCAGTCCATCAAAAAGTTTGACTGTGCCAGGAAATCTAGGAGTGAAACAGAGAACAATGCTTCAGAAACCCATTTTCTCTCCTTCACACCTCCCTGTCCTTGCAGAAAGGGCAGACAGATAGCACAGTGGTTTGCTGCAAGGGGAGGCAAAGCAGTACACGCTGAGCCATCACTGCTCAGTGCACACGAGAAGAGGCATTTCTGTATCAGGTCACTTCTGCACATAGTACGGGAAGGGGAGGTGAGCCAGGAACCTGCAGCCCAGGGGCCACAACTGCACACTCAGGCACATTCTGCTTCTTTCTCCCCAGCCCCCTCATTATTCAGTCACACAATGGCAGCTCACAAAAGCCTATTTGACCTTCACTGAGGAAAAATTCTCTTGCCTCTGATTTAACAGATCTAGCACTTCCAGCAGAGAGAGGGTCTTTGTCCCGTCGTCATTCCTTCTTAATTCTCTGAGAGTTTACCTAAGAAAAGGCTGTGAAATTCGACCCATTCACTGTAAACCAGTATGTACAAACAGTGTGCAGGACCTGACCCTGCTAAAAGCCACAGGAGCATTGTCACTGATTTTACTTGGGCCATGATTTCACACATAGTTTTCTATTCAGAAAGGAAAGGGAAGACCCCACTCCTTCCCCTGCCCCCATTTTCTCTAGTGCTTCCCAGTTATCCAAATCTACAGCACAATTTGCACAAGAGATTCTTTTGTTATTTTCCTTTCCTGTAGTAGCACAAATTTAACATGCAACAACCTTGGTCTTTTTGATGTCAGATACGACTCATGAGATAGATGCTGGCTTTACTGATTAATCTTACTTATGCACATGTCTTATTCCTCCCCTATGACTTGCCAAGAGCATTTATTTCTGCTACACTAGGAACAAAATCTCAGCTCTCTGGAGCATTACATATTGCAGACTCTGTCTCTTTGGCCCCTTGCATTAATTTTCTTCAAATGACACCAAGGGGCCAATATGTTAAGTTTGCACTACTGATCTGACAAAATTTTGGCTTCTATTTATAATCATTTGTATAAAAAGCATCAGTTTGGGTTAGCTTAGGCCTATTGTGCAGGGAATCACTCTAGCACAGATCATTCCAAAACTGCTTTCACTTTCTGTACTTGCTGAGGTTTGTGGTTTTGAGGCAGTGTAAATTTTATCAGGGATACTGACAACTCTCTGATGTGCAATTGGGGGTGTACACTGGAAGACTCTATTAATTCCAGCTTTGGTCTCCTGCCCTTTTTAGGAGGATTCATTTATAGAATTAGGTATTGATCCTACTCTAGTTATTGGAGTTGATTCATAGCTGCATGACTCCATGGCCTGCTGGCATAAAGTCTAAAATCAGATGAATACTATGAGCAGCAATACACAAGGTACAACAAGGGCAATTCCAATTACATACTAAGGATGGAAATATCTGAACCCCTCTGGACCTCTGCCCCAGTGTTTTACTTTCTTTACTGTTCTTCTTCTTTGTCTTTCAGATACAAGAATCTAAGATTATTCCTCACATGTTATTCTCCCAGGTTTGGGTATATCATGGTTGTATGTAACCCATGCTACAGGCCTTCAGATGTTTCTTTAGGCTGACTTAACTGTAATAAATTTAGCTGTCATTAAGTTCTTTGATATTTAGTCTAAATTTTGGGGTTTAACATTGTTGTAAGACTTCCAGTTATAAATGAATGTTGTCCCCAACAACTCCACAGAGAGAAAGACTGTAAAACAGCGTATCTTTATGCAAAACACTCGGAGAACACAAAGGTTTCCCTAACAGTGAGAGGTGGATCCCACACAATCAAAGGAATTCTCTTCTCTTCATTCCATGGTTGTTCATGTACATGTTGAAAAAATTCTTGCAAGCTTACTTCTGATGCAGGAGCTATGAGTTCCTAGATCTGCTAGCTCACCCTGCTCATCTTGAAAGTATACTGAACACTGACAAGGTCATATTGTGTCAGCAGCCTACCCCCAGGCATCTTTTGTCCAGCCTGACAGCATGGTGCAGCCCTCTACCCTCACCCAGCAGTTCTGGGAGGACCATGTTCCCTACACTGATACTGATACACAGCAAGACAGACATTTCCAGGAGTATCACACGTCCTACCTGACCGTGAGGGAAAAGCTGCACCATGCGAACATTCCCATAGAGGAAAAGAATGCAAAGCTTCTACCAGGAAAAATCTTGGGCTCTGTGAACCAATTCTTGATCTACTTCACCTTATTCTTGCAGCAAGATATAGGATGGGGAAGAAGTGTGCCAACATCCTGACAAGACTGAGCAAGGACATATATTTTAATGCAGGACTTACTGGCTCACAGTTCCTACTGTGCCCTGAAAGAACGCATAGCAATACCTTTTGTAGACACCTAAACAAAGGTATTGCTGCCTAACCACATGTCAAAATACAAGCCAGAGCTCCTACATTCTAAAAGTATACACTGTATGCCCTACACCGTAGCAAGCATTAAACTCAACAAACCTAAGTTAAAAATATAGAACTATTCACTGAGGAATCTTGATCTGAAGTTCTGCCTCTTGAGCAGTTGAAAATTAACTAAGAAAATAAACCAATAATGTAACTGATTGATCCATGTTTGGAAAAAAATTTTGTTTGATATATACAGCAAGAGAATATAGCTAATTAGAACTATCCCTTGCAAAAACAGACCAGCATGGACAAGGTCCCAAACACCTCGTGTCTGCCTGTTTCTAGCTACATTCTAATCATATTTGTCAGCCTCTGGAATTTAGGAAATACAAGTTTTTACGAAAAGCCCAACAAACTTTTGCAACCTTAACTTCATATTGTCATAATGAAAAGCATCTTAGCAGAGGCTCTACAGAGCCTGGATCTGCTCTAGTGTAGTCTAGGGAAAGCTGCTTACGGATTTCAACCTTTTAGGCCCAAATCTAAAAAAGTTCATTCACACAAAGCAGCTCAGTGAAGCCAAATAACTAAGCTTAGCCTAGGCTGCTCTGAGATATTTTATTACAGATGAAACCAATTCCCTTTGAAGATAAGAGAATGCTTTAGTCGATGGACTCTGTTTTGATTTTGGCAAGATCTATGTAAATCTGGAGTAATGCCATCAACTTCATAAAAACCTCACCCCAGATCTACAGTGATGTCACCTGGAGCAGGATCCAAGCCCTGGTTGATTGAATAGGAGTACCAAACACTTTAATTGAAACTGAATCTTAAAGTAACCAGTGGGAAGATATTTTCTCAATAGCACTTGTGATTATTGTTAATTTGTAGTGAGTAATTAACGTAACCATTAAAGTTGAAGAACTCACATAAATCAGTATAATTTATGAGAGGAATTGAGCATATCTAATTAACTCTAATTGTTGGTTATTAATGTTTATTTTTTTAAACCAAGTAACCAAGGCTCTTAATGCTATAGTCTCAGCCATAAAATCTAGTCTGTTTTGACAATGTATAGATATTTGGAATTTAGAGCATAATTGAACGGCCCACATTTTCTTTAGTATAACTTCCTTCAACTCAAACACATTCAAAGTGATATGTAGGGAGAATTAAGTTCTTTCTTAGTTAGTCTCTCAATGTTTTGCTTCCAAAATATTTGAATTTTGGACCAAAATAGCCCAAAAACATATATGGGAAAAGAAAACTTTAAGTAAAAAAACACCATATTCTTCAAAATCTTTTCTTCTGAAAGAAATGCATTTTTGAGACTCCTTTTTCCATATGACTCTTAATGCCAAAGCATTAAGCCAATGGTGAACAGGTTAGAGTTACACCATACTTTTAAATGATATTCCATATAACATTAGGAAATCATTTGAGTTCCTGGCAAAGTCTACTTATTCCTCTATAAATGTTTAAGGCTCAGGGGGAGCATTGTCATAATCTGGTCTGATCTTCTGCTAAACAGGCAGCCAAGCATTGAAAGGGACTATATCGTGTATATTGTCAGTAGTGAGGCTCTGTATACCCAGTCCGGACATGGAACACTCTATAGTGCCCCTTGGAAGTTTGCACTGCTCTTCTCATCTTGACCTACCAGGATAAACTGGTGGAAATTCTCAATGTTTATTCAGTCATCATAAGAAGTTTCATGATACAGAGCTAGGATTATGCAATAGTGTCAACACCACAAGGATGATTTTCATCTTTTCACCCCACTCTAACTTGCATCCAGTACTGCTTACCATTAGGTCATGGCCTCTAGAGGCATCTGATTGAGGTATGGTATCTTTTAAACCTCCCAACACACATACTTAAACCCCTGCACTGAGTAAGGTCCCTCACTGATGCTCACCTTGGGTTATCCTGGCACAGAAAGCAGGCTGTGGGGACATTACTATTCATCAGCGATGTCAGCAGCCAGAACATTTATCCAGATCCTATTTCATGTTCCAACAGGCTCATTGCCTCAGAATATGTCATAGGGTCAGCAGAACAGATCTAGGGAAAAGCCCAGAGATGAGAAGGAGAACACTAACCTCAGAATAAGTCACAGAGGGGTGGTATAAAGTACATCATACCACAGGCAACAGCAAGTCACTGTAAAGCAGGAAGATGAAAGATATTTTCATATTATTCTGAGAATTTACATTCAGGGTCTAGTATGTAATCCCAAGCTTTACAGCAGTATGATCAGCCTCTTTGTCTCATCTTTCTAATTCTCACCTCATGCCCCCTGGATCTATTTAAAACAGTCCAGTTAAAATTATTTTCTTGGCCTGGTATTTGACCACCTCATATAAACCAAATCTGAGCCAGAGGTAAATCCAGTTCAGCTTGTGGTTCAGGTTTGTATTTAAATCAAAAGAATGTTTGTGATTTGAGTAGATGGAACATTAACAAGTAACAACAATATAATAGCCTGTAATAATAAGTTTACTTTGCAAGAATAGAGTCACAGATGAGTCAAAAGAGGAAACTAATCCCCTGGGTGATATGGTTGTAGGATTAATATGGTATGAACACAGTTAGATCTTCAGAGACATGCAAACCTATCCAAAATGCAGTGGGGTTTGTTTGGCACCAAGCTTCCAACTTTGACTCCATCCTAATAAAAATCAGTTGTATATATTTTTTTATTTTCCCCTAACTTATATAAACATATTTCAACCAATTTAAAGAGCAAAACCTTCCCAAACTACCAAAGTCCAGGGGCCTCTATTTTTGCAGCTCTAACAATTTTACTAAGACATCTCCTACTCTGTGACATTTTAATTATTCACAGCACCAGTGCATTACAAGTGAAACATGCTGTGTATTCTCCATTCACTCATTCATTAGTTTTAATTAAACCCTCTAATTTTATTTATGCTGTCATGGACTGATTAACAATTTGCAGCACAAACCAGGAAGTTTTAAACAGCACCTTGAGAAATCTTCCTTGCTCTAAACAGAGATCTGTTATAATAACTACAAATCTGCTGGATTATGTTCTGAAAGACAAAAGGAACTACATCAGCAGCTTTCCCAAAGCAATTTTCTTTTAGCTGTTTAACAAAACATATCTCAAGGCCTTTGGTGAGAAATACAGATGATGAGGTATCCAAGGGATTCAACAGAATGAAACTGCAGACAGACACTGTGAAAGTTCCTTTATTAGAAGCAGTCTAGGGCTGAGATGGAGCAGCATGATGCAATAGAACAGTGCACCAAGTCCTACTCCAGCAGAGACTCAGGACACTTTAAGTGTTGCCAAAAGGACGAGAGGCACTGCCTGGAAGTTGTTAAAGGATAAATTCATGGAACAGTTTAAGTAACTCTAAACAGAGTCTTTATAGCTGTAATTTACACATTTTATTATTCTTTTAAATTCCTGTTATCCATTTGAAGTAACAAGTCTGTAACTTGCTCCCTCTGACAACAGATATGTCTCTCAAGACCTCCATCTCAGTGATCTTTGAGCACCTGAACTCATCAGCATGTGTGCTACACCTCAAAATGCAAAGATTTAAGTTCACTCAAAGCAGCCAGCCATACACCTCTGCTCAGCAATTAATTCTGGTCCCCAGATTTCATAACACGCCTTCCCTCACCCTTCACATCTGTTCTTTCCTCTCTGGTCCCCATCTACACATCTCCTTCTCACATCTGTTTTTGTCCCCACCTGCATATCCCAGGTCTGCCTCTCCTGCCCCTTCAGCAGTGTTTCATTCCTTCCTACCCAACTGGAAAAGACTACCTCAGATCACTTTTTCCACCTTTCCCTGTTAGGTGTAGCTGGGCTCACCAACGGAGTCAAGACAGATAAAATTCTAGGAGAAGAAATAAGAATCTCCACTGAAAGATTTGGGGAGGATACCAGAGCTCCTGGGCCCTTTCTCTTACCACACTTTCTCTCAACTCTCTGCTCAGTACAATACATGCTTTATACAACTCTGAGTTACTGCCAGCTGCTGTGGAGCCCACAAATAACTATTCCCATTCTTCTATGGTCTTTTCGTGCAATGCAGAAAAATGCAGCTTACAGGCATTGAAGGCTACCATGAATCAGGGAGCTGTGCATTTCCTCCCATTTTTACGGTACAGGATCCATGCTGCAACAGGGCAAGCTAATGCAGTAAAGAGGGAGAGGGAAAACCTCTTCAGGGACAACAACCATTCCTACATAGCCACCACCATTAAGTCAATCCCTATTACCAAGCTTACAGGTCTGAAATTAGGGAGAAATGAATACAGAGTGAAGCACTGGCATTTCGTCTTCCTGACCTCTGCCCTGAGTACAAATTGAGGCCAGACAGCGAAATCAGTCTGAGTGTGTCAGTCTGAAGGGAACTAAAACAACACAATTCTTTATCCTTTGGCACACCCTCCAAAATCTGCTCACACAACAATTTGGCAGTGGGTTATTTATAGAGGCTGCACTACCTCCAGGCCTGGAGCAAAGCGTTCTCCCAGGAGAGCCCAGCTAAGACAAAGCAGAGCAGCACAGGCTGAATCTGCCCACCTCATCAGGAGGGCTGGATTTCACTCTGGCCAAGAGCATTCTCAGCAACATATGAGGCCTCCCATAATGTATTCCAATAAAAACAGAGGCTTTAAAAAGAAACCAGTGTTTTGTTCCCTTCCAAGGCATATAAATCGTTTTAAATAGTGCTATTTTGGAAGCATTTGTGATTTCTTTTAGGCGATGCCTCCCTCTAGTGTTAAAGCCGGCAGGTGGCCACCACCAGCTCTCTGACAGCCCAGTTTTTGAGGAGGTGGAAGACTTTGGAGTACTTGAATATTTACTATGCTTCTCTTCCTGGCACCATCGACAGTTCAAACATGGCCTGAGCAGGACTCTGCCAGTGAGCTTTAGGAATCATCACAGGTGCTAGTAGTCCTTGCAAGGAGACCTACACAGGTCGACTGCAGGTGGAAAGCATCAGCCTCTGGCTGCCTGGGTAAGACGGCCGTAGAAGATCCTGGTTCTGGGATACAACAGCCAGAGCCTTGTCCTAAGCTTTTTGATGAACAACTATGAAGTACATGAAATGTGAAAGGCTGGTTTGAAAAGACAATAAATACACAGGTTTGTCTTCCCTATTTGCCTGCAGGAGATTGATGCCAATATCCTATTACATGCTTACTCAGTTCTTAAAACTTCTATAATTTTTTTCTCCTTTTTATATAGAACCTTAAAAAACGTTGTGCACAAACACGTATAAAAAATACATAGCAAAGACACATATGAAGCAATGATCTGGCTGAAAACTCAGAAAAAGGCCTCTAACAAGCTGCAGCAGATTCACCTAGAAAGTCACTTTTAAATTCCTTTGGAGAAACATACAGCCCAAATAAACACAAACATGGAGCTTTCCTAAAAGATTGTTATTATCAAGAACTTCCTTACATGTGAGCCATTGTCTAGCAATATTTGTTGGAAATACAAAAGGTGAGCAATCTAACCACAGAAAAGCAGTGGGAGAAACCTTCACTTCTGGAATTTGTTCCCATTTGCAGTCATTACTTTTCCAACCTAGCAGTGCATTAGGAGTAGATTTCTGCATTTAATTTCTTAAATGCACCACAGCAGGGAGAATGAGGGAAGAAAAAAAAACAATTTTATTTCTCTGCAATATAAAGAGTAACAGCTATTGCTTGCCAACTACACAACTATTTTCAAAGAGCTTAGCATCTCTCTTAGGTTGATATATTAGCTTTATTACACTGGCATGGCTCTGAGAGATATTTGCCACTCAACTCGTTGGTACAAAGAGATACAGATGCTTTATTACTGTGGATGGAATTCCCATTTCTGCCAATGCTGCTGGCAATTCTGTGCCCTCCTGAGAAGTAATGCAGCCCTTAAATCATTTATTATCTATTCTCATCACAACTTCACAGTTTTGGCATTTTGTTTTAAAAGTATCAGTGTGCCTCAGTGTATAGCATTTTCACCACCAGCACAGAAATCTCCTAGGGTGTTGGCTCAGACCCACGGTTGATACTTCATCAGGAAAGGATTGAAAAATAGAGAAGCTAAACTGATATGCATTAAAATCTGCCACTGCCATCTGTTTTTCAGCAGCACAGTGCTGCCTGTGGGCACTAGGACAATCCATACCTGACTAACTGACCCCTTTAGAGTAGTGTTGGGATTTTCAGCTTCTAAGCTGGCCTGCAGCAGGACAAGTGTAGCCAGCTGATCAGCTCAGCCACAAAAGCAGCATTTCTAGGAACAGCTGTAGCACAGGGAAGCACGTAACTGCTTAGGGCAGTTTTAGGTGAAACCTCTGGTGTCCATCTTATTGCAGAACTCTAAGCAGGTAAGGGAAAGTTTATTCTTTTGAAATTCAGCCTCAAGATTTTACAAAGTTGTGTTTGAGGCTTATTCTACGATTCCATTGGAGTCTTCCCTTCCTCTGCGTTTAACAGATCAGCCTCTCTTTTAAGTACATGGCATTTATTTTAAAGCTAGTGTGTTTTAGGCTACATGAAAGATAGCAAGAAGGATCAGCCCCTGGAACAATCTACCAAGTCATGTAATGGCTTTTCTACTGTTCAGTGTATTTAAACCAAAATGTGATGTCCTGCTAAGCCATCTGTGCCACCTCACCTCCAAGACTCAGGCCTGATGTAGAAGTTACTGAGTGAGTATTTTTAGTGTCACAAAGGAGGTCAGAAAGAATGATCTAATGGTCCTGTCTGGCTTTAAGCTCTATCAATAAATGAAAATCTTAGGCCTAAGCACTTTGGGACAAAGGAACATCTTTAAATATTTAGCAAAGCACTCCATCCACTGGGACTGCTCCATAAATAAAAGTAGCAGTTCCATGCCTGAGGCTTGGCCATCTCAGGTCCCCTTAATGCATATAATCACTGGTGTGATGAGAGCTCAAAGATGCTCAAATCTCATGGTCACTTAACTCTGAAAATGTAGTGGTTTGGATTAGCTTTTTCTTAGACAGTCAGTCCAAGCCTTTCTGTGTGGTTGCTCCATTGCGATCAGTCATAGTTCACATACAGCATTTCCGCAGAACAAAATCCATAAATATGTTCTGTCACAAAGTCCTTCCTTAGCCTCCAGTCTGGCAAAATACATACTAAAATCTGTGGAGGAAAGGCCTACTTGAAAAGCAAGAATGAAGATTTGGCCAACTGCCAGCAGGTTACACCCTTAACAGCACAACTAAAGGGCTTGAGAGGATCATCTCCTGCTAAGAACCAGCACTTAGACATGGTAGGTTATTACTGGTTATACTGGGTACCTCACCAGGATGTGTTTATCATAGTTAGAGGGATAACTTTAGAGCAGGAAACTCAAAAAATGATGGACTAAAATCACTGCCCCTTTCCCCCTAATCACTGACCATAATATTCAGAATCTAATTTTTCATTACCCAATTCAGAGTCACAGAAACAAATTGCTTCCTTTCCAAGTTGTTATTCTGCTTGAGCTTCCTCGGGAGTCTGAGTATTTTCACATCCCTCCAGATCCAACAGCTGAGCTCTGAGCTGTTGCTTCACATGGTCTGCCAGGATCCTACCCAGAAACCCCACAATGCTGATAGTAAGGGAAGATGCATAGTGTAAGTTCCCAACCTTGCTGGTTCAAGTAAAAGAATATAATATCTGCATAACAAAACTTGCCAGAACCAGCTCCAGCAACAGCTGTCATCACTAATGCTTGCATACAAGGGGGGTGAAGACTGTGGTTATGTTATAACACTAAAAAAAACTAATCAAACAAGCAGAACTTGTCCTGCCCTCGAAACCACACTGCCAGTGGTTTAGCAGAGTAGCTGCACTGCAGCAAGCAGTTATCTACACGTAGAAATGTTGCCTTTTCTTGGTCTTAAAATCAAAAGCCAAACACATTTAGAGGGGAAAAGGGCTTTTACCTCGGTATTTATTTAAGCATCCTTAGGAGCACCACATCCAGGTGGAATGTGCCGACCCACAGACCGAAACTGCCTACACAATTATAGGCCTGGCAAATTAGCATATCTATCAAAGATTCCCCAATGAGAGAGGCTCGAGTGAACCCCTCGTCCAAGGAACCTTCCCCGTGGCTGGGCCTTAGTTTACAGAATGTGTTCTAGAGAGGACCTTGGTGTCTGGGTCTTTCTGACCTCTAACTGTGAAGCTTCCAGGATGTTTTGTCTCCTGGCTTAACAGAATATTGGGTCTAGCTAAGTTATCAGACTTGAAGAATTACAAGTATGTGGCCTAAAAGCACTAAAACTATATAAAGTTTTAACTATATATATAACTTATAATTAACTATATTATAAAACTATATAAAAGGTATATAAAAGGGGTATATATTAAAAAAGGCAAAAAATCATCCTGGCATCAGAAAAATAAAAAAAAAAGGAAAACAAAACTAACATAAATACAATTAAATGCTTAAGTAAAAGATAAACATGTATGCATACATGCTACATGAAAATATCAGAAGCCATATGCGTATGTAGCTGAAACCAGAACTGAATTTTTTGGTTCATTAGAAGTTAATTTTCTGTGTGAAAATGACTGCACTGAAAATATAACTTTGAAGACATTCTGTTTTAGAATAGAGATTTTGTACTTTTACAGCCTTTGTAATGCACCATTCCAGGCAACAGGTGAGGCTGAGAACAGAGAGAAACAATAGATCACCCCTGCTTAGGTAAAACTGTGTGTCGAGGTTGAAGAGTTAAAGAAAGGCAAAATGTTGCAAAGGTATCAAGGATGGACCACCACAGAAAGAGCTTTAAAGGCCTATGGGATCTCTCCATGCTATGACTTTAATACAGCCATATAGATTTTCAGCTGCTGGAGGATCTGGTTCAGCAGACTTCAGTCAAACAGCCTCCATTCACACGACCTGTGAGTCTAACCCAGTTTGCCCAGACTATTTGTACAATTTGCTTTGTGGTGTTTCACAGACAGATGTCATTGATGAGTCTATGAAAGGAACTCCCACATTTTTATATCATGGTTTCAGAACACTCCCAGAAAGACCATCTTCAGGCCCATATGTGCCCTTATATACAGAGTACAATAGGGATCTTTATCAGCAAACTACCTGGGATCTTTGGAGTCGCAGTCAGGATAGTGTAACTGTTTTGTTTTCAAGTACCTGTTTTGAAGCAATATTTAATGTTGGATTGTAGCCCTTCTTCCGATCTTAGTAGTGACCATCTCTTACATTAGTCACCTCTTAACCCATAGAAGTCTGTAGGAAACGTCAGAAAATCTTCAGTTTCCGCCTCAGCTTAGGAAAGAAGCGGCCTGTCATTTGTAAACTTCTCTCCTGGCAAATAAGACAAAGCTCTTTTTTTCTGCTTCCAGGACAACTTATCTTTTGACCCTCATCAATCAGTTTCTGGAAAATGGAGCCTACCCCTCCATGCCATAGTTTAGTTTTGACAACAGCTTGGTGTTGCTCTGTCCTTAAATGCCCCCTGGTTGCTGCCTTTCTCAGTCTGCTGAAAGACTTTGCACTTCACGTTTAAATTGTTAAATTGTTTCAGCAGTTACAAAACATCGTTCCTTCTACTTAGAACATGGCAATGAAGATTTAAAAAAGCTTCCTCACTGTACTCACTAAATACTAAAGGCATTTGCAGTAATAGTGTATTTCAGAGCCAAGGAAACAAACAAGAGTTTACCAACATAGCACTGCTTTTTTTGCCTGATGACCTCTGACGACCTTTTGGGTCTTAGTCTTAAAACACATCAGAGAATCCATTCTGTGTTTTCCTGAGACTCGTAGACATTACAAAGCAGGAACAAGTTAATGGGAAAAAAGGAACAACTTAAGTCAAGGGCCTGAAGATGTCGTTCAGAATAAAGCCGGGAAAAAGCCATCAACATTTCTGGCAATTATTCATTAATATCTACGTATTGTGCTATATATTTAACCTCTCACAGTTGGCTCAGGGCTGCCAGCACACAAATTCAGTTCAGCTGCCCAAAGGAGGGGGAGGTGGATGCGGGAGTTTCCCGGCGCCGAACCGGGGAGACAGAAGGATGGGTAAAAAGGCCGAGGCAGCGGCGGGACCGCGGGGCAGCCTCCGTGCTCGGCCCCCGGCACCAGCGGGGCCGCGGGCGGGGCGGACCGCGCCAGGGACACCCGCCCCGCCCCGCGCAGGCGCGCCGGCCCTC
>VZTE01003426.1:894617-945082 GCA_013397775.1 Eulacestoma nigropectus | reverse complement strand
CCGGCGCCTCCCGGAGCCCCGCGCGTGCCCGTCCCAGCCGGGCCTTGCCGCCCGCCGCGGCGGCAGCGACTCTCGGCCGGCGGCCCCGTGCCCGCCCAGCGCTCGCTCGCACACAGAGGTGGGTGAAGCACCCGCTCTGCCCGAGCACCGCTGGGTGCAGGCGGGGCACAGCGCCCCGGAGTTCCTCGGAGGGGGCGGGCCTGGCGTGGTGTGGTACCTGTTGCCTGAATGCGGGACCAAGCCCGGTGCGGGCGTGTTCCGAGCGGACGGGAGAAAACTGTGAGGTGGGACTGAAATCCGTGCTGATCTGCTGAGGCTGCCGTGCCAGGAGAGGTTGCTGAACCATACCCGCTCCAGGCTTGCCTTAATAACTCAGTCCAGCATTAATTTCTGAGAACTGAGGTGCTTTGTGCTCCACTTTAAAGCTGTATTGTCAAGCTAAAGCTTACGGCTAACTGCACTCATTAGTGTTTTCAATGGCAGGTGTTAACTTGTTTCAGAAAGTTGTATTTTTGGGGTTTGGATATGGTAAGTTGTGTATGTTTTTGTAACATCACAGTCTTCTGGACCATGACCATTGACACACAAGACTGAGTTCACTGTCTGGCAAGGAGAGTAATTTTTACATGTTGTCTTTTTTTTCTTCATATTAATGTTTTCCAGGAGGGTTAAACATAGTTGTCTCGGGGAGGTTTTTGGCGACTCTTTTGATTGTGAAAGTTGATGTGGAGATGCCTTTGCAGGGAGGATTCAAGGAGAAGTAGACTATCAGGTGTTTTGAAACAAGAATTTATCAAAAACATACATATTGGTTTGCTTACTTTTGGGGAGGGCGCACAGTCTTCATGAGGAGCTTTGTATGTGTGGGTGTTCCTATGATAATGTGCTTCTTCTTTGTTGCCTTTGAGCAGAGGATGCCAACAGACAAGAGTCACCTGCCAGACAGTATCCAAGAACAAGAGTCTGCCACTACTTCAAGCAATAATTGCCTGCATAATGATGAGGAATTGGGAATTGAACAGGAAAATGGCATTTGTGACAATGGTGTGGGTAATAGTATCGGAATACCCAAATCTGACAGCCAGGCTTCCACTTCCATGGCTGTTCCTTTGGAGGTGCCCAGAAGAGGACATCCCCTTTTACAGATCAACAGGCAGCAGATTCAGTCTGTCTCATGTAGTGCACATGCTACTGAGCTCAAAGATTTAGGAGTTGATGTCTATGACCAGGATGTGTTGGAGCAAGGAGTTCTTCAGCAAGTAGATAATGCAATTAATGAAGCAACTAAAGCAGCAAAAATAGCTAATGCATCAAAAGAATATGAGTCAGTACTGGAGGATTTAAGGTAAATTGTAGTTTTTCCTTACTGTTCCTTTCTGCTACTGATGATCTAATGAGACTTGGTATCTCATGTTTTTAAAATCTGAAAGAGGAAAAGATGTTTTGAAAGCACTAGATCACATGTACTCTTTGGAGTCACTCACCTTTTAAAAATGAAGAAAATATTTTTCACATCAGATAATGCTTCATTGCTCTTATTTGACTAATCTAGTCATGCATCAAGGTGACAAAGTGCATCTCCTCTTTCTGCTTTGTCTCCTATCTCACCAAGATGCATCTGTTTTCTGGGCAGTGGAGAATGGCATTATACTCTGTTATTCAAAGTTCCAGTCAGAAAAAGTGTCACTTCCTCAATTCTGTAGGTTTGATGAGGTTACTTGCTCGGGTTATGTTCATTCTATAACTTGCATGACGCTATCTCATGAATGTCCTACAGCCAAAACAACTTTATCACAAGTGTTGGTAAGAAGTACTTAATGACACCTTAAAAGAATCAACTGCTTAAGTGACCTTGATACTACTGATAGTAGAAGACTTTGAGGAACAGGAGCTACTAATCTTTTAAATTTTGATCTCCCTTTCTGTTTCTAGTCTCATTCTAGAGTTAATATGTGGACTGTTGCAGGTAAATTATTCTACCTGTGTATGTTTCACTGTATTGCATTAATGGTGTTTTTTTAGTGCTCAGGGGTGCTGTAGGCCTCAATTACCTGTGTGAGCTCGCACAGCTCTCTTAATGTTATGCACTTCATTAATTTTCCAGTTTGAGTGTGGAGATGTGAAATTAGATAAGTTTGCAACACTTAAATCTAATTTCAGGTGTTACAGAGCGGAAGAACATGAGTAAGATGGTTTTGAGAGGAAGAATGGAGCAGCATAACCATTACAATTAGATTATGTGGTTATTGAAAGAGTGGTGCACAGCACTGTTAATTAGTTTGTTTTCCCATTTTTTGTCCAGAAGCATCTTACGATTTTTCTTACCCCTCTATTTTCACATTCCATTTCAAGTTGTAAAGTAAAATTTACAAGAAAGAATGCAAATTATTCATGCAGGTTTGCAGAACCTTTGTATAAGATATAATGTGAAAATCTAAAAGTTGATTTTTGAGAAAATTAACAGGTATAGCTGACTTTGAGCAGAGGGACTAACAAAACTTAGACATGAGTAAAGGATGATAGAGTTGGTTAAAATCCTGTAGCACAGTGAACGCATGACTAGAGAAAAAATCAGGCAGGAAGGTTTTTTTGAGTAGCTGGCACAGAGTTCATGGTAGAAGCTGCATAATTCCATAATATAGACACAAATTAAGCAGAAGGAGAATAAAAGTGTTTGAAGTTAAATCCTGTTCAAATCCCAAAGTCTTGTTAATTAAAGTTTTGTGGAAGAAGATAGTGTCAAGAGGGCCAAGGAAGCAAGGGCCAAAATGAGGAGATGTGCAGGAGGATGCAGGTGTACTGCAAAGCAGCTTAATTGGAGAGTGAGAAAGGGGATGGGATGGTTAAAAAATGTTGAAAGAGAATGGATAAGAGAAGATGGCAGTGATTGCTGGGGAGCTGGTAGAATATGTCTCCTAGGAAGGATAACAGTGGTAGAATCCACATTAGAGCTGGGGGTAAGTGTAGCCCAACAATTTCCTCCCTGACAAATGAGGAGACTTCCTTAGTGCTTTTCTTTGAGGGGAATAATGGCTGCTTTGCAGATGTTGTGAACAGTTCTCTTTGGCTTTTTTCGTAATGCTTTGAGATTCTAATTTGTGTATCCTTATGAAATATTCTGATATGTGAATTAACAAACCTAAGTTTGTTGCTTCTGATGGTGGGGCAGTTCCTTCTTCCTTGCAAATGAGTTCAACAGCAGAAACATGATAATAGCTTGTAGCAGGTGGTTCTAGTTGAATTTCATATTATATATGGAAACATGAAAAATGGTAGTGCGTGAGTAAGGGATATTGATGTGCTTTTAATTCTTTGAGCTAGTCTGTCTTGTGAAATTGTATTTTTATCTTGTAATCTACTTTTTGTGTAAAAGGTAAAAAATACAGGTTTCCTTATGTATTGGCATCAAACCATTAGAAGCATTTTAGCAAATAAAATAGTGACATTTCCCATTTAAATTTTTATTTCGTGTTTTGTTTACCTTGAATAATGAAGACAACCACTCTTGCTTGTTGTCATCAGACTTGTAAGTTTTGAATACACAGTGGTTGTTCAGTTTACTTTCTTCTGGAATTTTACTATTAGCAAAATTTAGTTTAAAAATATTTTAAAATGTACAACTGTTTAAAGTGTTTAGTATTTCCAATGTTGTTTAAGTTTCTGAATAAGCATATTATATTTACCTTTAGAGCTTTTTAAGTCTTACCTTAAATCTCCAGGAATTTCTAAATTGTCTGAATTGTGAATGTGCTATTTTTTTTTCTAGCATTTACCAGTTCATTGCAATCTTACTGTTTTTTCAGATCATGTACAACATCTCTGAGACATATAAATAAAATCATTGAGGAACTTTCACCTCAAGCTGCTGACAACAAAAATGTTAACAGAAAACTAGATTCTGTAAAACGGCAAAAATATAACAAGGTAATGGGATTACAGTAATTTCCTGTTTGCAATACTTAGTTTGTACTTTGTCGTAAGGTTTGGCTTTTGTGATATAATTCTCAATTATATAGTTTGGAGTCAGTCTAGAATTGCTGTTCCTTTCCTTTGAAATGGTTTCATGGTAATTTAAAGAATTTAAAGTGCTGATTTTTTTTTTTTATTCTGAGTTTTGGAACAAGATGTAAAACTAAAGTTTCAGGACCTGCTCAGAAGATTGATTTGCATTAATTTAATTGAAACCCTCCAAGTAGTATTTGGAGAATTAACAAAGCCTTGTTAGGACATGATTCAGTAGTTTAACTTAATCTCAGCTCTCATGGTTTTCCTTCTCTATGTTCTTTTCTTTAATCTTCTTTCATTATCTGTATCTTGTCAGTACACAGTTTCCTTCCATGAGCCTTTTTAACTCATTGTTTTGTCAGAAACTGCTGCAGTTTTTTTCTGCCAGAGTAGTGAGTTAAGGGAGCTGCATAGCAGTCTAGCTGGCATCAGGGTAGTGTAGGCAATGGACCTCTCCACCTGTGAATAGGAAGAGATTTGAGAAAAGAGAAACTTCTGCTACTCAGGAAATTAGCACCTTGATCAGCTCACTGTCTGCTGGAAATTCACCCTAATACTTTCTCTAACAATAAACCTGACTGTGAAACTTACTGTCCTTTGCCCTCAGAAGGCCGGTCTTAGGTCATTTGCCACTGACTCATTCACTTGAAGTTTTTTTACCTTAAAAATTTCAAGAACTGAGGTAACACTGTGCTGATAATTTCGCCAATTAAGAGTGATGGGGACAGTACTGAGCAGTGGCAAAGGACTAGAAAAAAGTAGCTGGAAGTAGTTGGAAGAAATGCATTAAACCAGACTTAGCATTAAAGAATGATCACTATTCTGCATGTTTTCATATTGCTTGAAGAGATTTACACGTGTTAGTTGCAGGGGAAGTTCAGACCTCCTTGCAAGTTTGTTGTTAACCATCTTTGAAGTGAAAGAAAAAACCTCCTTTTGAAAACTATAGGCCAGTGGTCCTAATAACCTGAAGAGTGTTTTGGAGACAGGCAGCGTATTTAAAGCTGGTCTTGAGCTACTTGTTGCATGGAAAGCGCTTTTTAGTACTCTTCCTTTTGTAGTATTTAAAGAAAATTGCTAAAGATGACTGAATTCTTCTGTTATTGAGACAAATGGGAAACTAATGACTGTTAAAAGACAGCTGTTTCCTTAGAGCTGACATACAGGGCATGTTTTATGGTATAAAGTAGTCTGGTAGCAAGGATAGTCATGCATACACCAGAGAGACTATATTGTACCATACATGAATACAGTTGCTGTTTGTGTTTTGAAAAGTGCTACGTGAAGGCATGGGCAGGATAGTGAGCTGTTCTTCATCAAAAAGAAAAAAAAAATTGGCCGTTTTGCAATGGACTTGATTTTTACTGAAGCATGTGCCTCTCTAGGTAAGGAAATACTTACAAAGCATAGAGTTACGAATGTGGAAGGTTACGTTGTCTGTATGTTTGTTTTACTGGTTGGAATGTTTTGTTTAACAAATTAAAGTTAGCAACACGAAGGAATCGTGACATCACAAGTAGGTACACTGTTGAGGATATTACAATCAGATAAAAGGTGTAACAGAAGAATTATTAGCTAAGAATTCTTTTCTTAGCAGTAATAAACTATACTTCTTGCATCATCTGTATCATTGATCTTTTGAAGTCATTTCACTTTATATTTTTTGCTGTTAAATTAGCCGTGACCACTCCTGAACTAGCCGTGACCACTCCTAACCATGTACAAACACCTGTCAGGATGTTGGACTAATTTACAATTTCAGTTCCTTTGTAACAAAACATTTCGAAACTTCTGGGATGATAAATAAATCTTAATGAATCTTACAGCTATTATTTGTGGCTTAGTAATCATGAACCCAGTCTTGCAATCATGAACAAATCTCTTGGTGTTCTCTGTGCATCTCAGCAATCTGCTTTGATGGGCTTCCTTCACTAGAATCAACATATTCATAAAATGATCTTAAGAAATGTACATAAAAATGCAGTGTGCACGTGAATTTTGTGTGTGTAAACAGTCTGATCTTACTATACACATATGGTGAGATAACTGTACACACAAAATCGTGTGTCTCCTGTGGATTGGAGCCGCACAGTGAAACATTTTTTGCACTTTTTTTTTGTTTCAAGTGTAATAGTGTAAACATTTGAATGTGAGATTCTGGTTAAAAATACTGCAAATATATTGATTTAAGTGTTGTTTAAAAGGTTAGCAAGTTTATAAACCAGATTAAAAATTAAATTACTTATCCAATTATTATTGAAGGAGCAACAGCTGAAGAAGATAAAAGCGAAACAAAAACGTCTCCAAGGAATACTTGGTTTAACAGAGTTTGCTGATGAAGCAAATGAGATTGAATACGAGGAAGATGAAGGTATGTATAGAAGAAGGCTGAAAGTTCTGTTCTGCTTTGATAAAACACCTTTTTTTTTGGTTCAAAGCTATTTTGTAAGATTTTTGCCAGTAAGGAAATAAATTTCAGTGGTTGAGTTTCAAAGAGAGAGTTAAGAACACTTATTTGGTACACCTGCAGATTTGTAAATCTTGGCATATTCATGTGGGAAGTTTTAAAAAATGGATGTTAATCTGTGTTCAACTGAGTAGAGATGGCTGAGGCACATTAGAGTATTGGGCTTAATAAATTGGAAATCCTAACGTTTTTTTCACAGCTAATTTGATAAAGATGACTACCATCATGATTGAATTACATTTTATATGCTGGATGCTATCAATCAGCATTAACAAAATTGTTTTTTCTTACTGTTGGGAAGTATCACTAGAAATGGAAGGGGGAAGTGCTTCTTTTCAGGCTGCAGTGTGATTTTTAAAATTAAACATAAGGTTTCTTCCAGAGCAGGATATATATTACCTCCGTGTTTTACTAGGTATTCTTTCTCTCTGCTGTCTGCAAACTAAGCTTGGCCAAAGTCAGTAACCTGCAATATTCTGCAGGGCAAGTTTGGGTCGCATTGGTGTTTGTGCATCACCTTTGGGTTTTATTGTTGTTTGTAGAGGTGAAAACTCTTAGTGCTGTTTGTCCCTTGTGCATGTGGCTGGAGTAGATTCCCATCTCGCAAAGCTCATGCTTCTCTCCTGAGATTCAACGAAACTTGAAGGAGTCAAAGCCTCAGTCAACTTTTCTCAATAGAAAAGCATCTTAAATCCTTTTTCTTTGAGTGGGTTCATGCACTAAAACTCAGGCACACAGTGTGTTGAAATGTAACTGAGAAGCAAGTGGAGCCCAGCAGAAGAAATGGAGCAGTTCCAGTAGGAGGGGGTGTGGGGAGAGCGGTTTCATGCCTGATGCACTGTCGTTACTCATTAAACATATGATTGATACAGTGCTTTAAAATGGGACATTTAAAGCTGTGCTGGCAATTCTGATAGACTTACTTTGAAATTTTGGAGCCTAATAGTAGAATTCAGGCCAGAACTCCCCTTCAGCTTCTTCAATTTGAGAGCTTTTCTTTCTCTTTGGTTTCAAACACCCATTACAGTTTCTGTATAGTAGCTGTAAGTGCACCTGAAAGTGTTCTTTTATGGCAAGAGTGCTGTGCAGCCAATCTGACTTTAAAAGTCATCATCCTCATATTAGTATTGTGGGCTAGGAAGACAGGTTTTGGGTTGTTTGATTTGGTTTTATTGTTTGTTGGGTTTTTGTTGGTTTTTTTTGAAGCATATGGTGGGACAGTCTGTGTTTTGTGAGATTTGTGTCTGTTCTGTTGTGGTAATCAAAATGTCAAATTTCAAGCTTATGAGTAGGACTGAAAAATCAGTAATAAAATTGAAATGGGCAGTGTTGCTGGAGATGGGAACACTGGTTTCTTGGACTGAACATGGTGACATGGGTGGAATTGAAAGCATAGGTGGTACATTAGAGTTCATGTATCATTGGAATTTGTAATTTTATGGTATTTTTTGCTGCTGTGTGTTGTTTCAGAAGTATTTGCATTTTGATAGTACATGTAACACCCTTGTTCCTGTGTTTAAGTTATACAGAAGGTGTTGAAGGCATGCTGTATGTTCTGACTTTTGTTGCAGAACCTGGTCCATCATCTCTTGGCAGTATGCTTATGCCTGCTCAGGAAACAGAGTGGGCAGAGCTCATTCGAACTGGTCAGATGACTCCATTTGGAACTAAAATACCTCAGAAGCCAGAGAGGAAGGCACGACAGTTAAGACTAAATGAAGCATCTGACTTTGAGAAGTACTTAGCAGACCAAGCTAAGCTGTCATCTGAAAGAAAGAAGCTATCCCGTTGCAAAGGAGCAAAGAAGAAAGCACAAGCCAAGAATGTTGAGTGCGTGGCTCCTGCAGCTGCTACAAAGGAAAAAAGTGGTAAAGCCCTCTCAAAAACAGATAAGCGCTTAAAAAAACACTTGCGAGAGCTTCAGAAGCATGCCCTTCAGATTCATTCAAAGGCTAGGATTCCAAAGGAAAAGAAGTATCCTGAGGCCAAGAAGTTCAGGCATGAACAAGAGGATGATAGCGAGGAGTCTGAGTATGTACCTGATGAGGAGATCTTTGATCCAGAAGCAGCAGCAGAGGAAGAAGAACAGGAATTTTTTCTTGCTGAGAATGGTTCTGATTATGAACTTAAGAATTTATCAAGAAAAAAAAAACATTTGGTGAAGAAGGGTTTTAAAGAAGCTGAAAATGATGCTGACTTCGTTCCAAGCTCTGAGGAAGAAGAGCATACACCAGGGAAGCACAAAGTGAGACGATGGAGAGATGATGGAGATGTGGATTATTATAAACAGAGACTAAGGTTAGTCCTAGACATTTTTATTAGTAATACTAATAAATTATTATGTTGAACATGCAAAGGACAATGTCTATTATAGGTTGCTAGGGAGTGTATTGAAGTAAGGGAAATGAGGCAGTCAGAAGGATCATAGCCTTCCAGAAAGATTCAGATGTGGAGCTTAATTACAAGAACTTTGCTGTTAAATTTTTCTGGTTTTTATAGGTCCTTATTTGCGTCTCACCTGTGCTAATCTGTGATTTATGAAATTTGTATAACCTATGTGTTGGTCATCTCTGCACCTACAGTGTGCTGTTGAGATGTTTTCTCTACTGATAGCATAGTTTTTGAACTCCTAGCAGTAAGACTGAGCAGTGTTTCCATTTTTCACAACTTGCTGGGAAATATTTTGAAGGGGCAATGAAATGACATGCAATTTGTTAGACTGTTAAAATGCTAACTAGACATGCTAGTGAGGTTATGAGACTTCTGCACATACTGGGAGTCAAAAGATCAAAATCACTAAAATGGTTGTTTTGTTGTGATTGTTCTCTAACCACTGGCATGTTGTCTCTTTTCTAGTGTAGGGGTTGAGCTTTGTATAATAAACTTCAGCTTGTTGATGGCATGTGTATTTTTAATTAGTTACCTTTACTGAATATCCTTCAGGAAGTTATATAGTCCTCTAGAAAATCATGAAACTTGAAAACAGCTTCTCTATAGTGAAAGGAAGAACATATATTAGGACTGTCAGTGAAGAGTGATTGATGTAGTGATAAACCCTAGCATAGGAATATAATTAATGCTTGGGAGGCTCAAATTGTACACTTCTATGGAAATATAACACCTTATGGTTTTAAATGATGCTATGTCAGAGAAGGAACCAAGAAGTAGAGGTATAAACACCATCTCTCCTGTGGTGACAGCCTGGGTTGCTGGGGAGGAAGAGGTATCTTCTGGTAGCAGAAGTGCCCTCAGTTGTAGAAAATCTCACGTAGGAAGAGCCCAACTTCACTTTCATATCCCAGGTTAGAAAGGCAGATCAGGAACTGATATAACGCAATAGGTTTGCAATCCCAGGATGTTGCTTTTCAAAATTAAAGCATAGTTTATTGCTCTTGAATAGAAATTTCAGCAAGAGGCTAATCTGAACAATGTCCAAGGGGTCAAAAAGAAATATGTTTTCTATTGGGTGCATTAACAAAAATTAATTGTTCTTAATTGGTAAAATATTTACTGTTTTATTGAATAAAACTGTATTCTTCACGTTTAAAGTAGACCAATATTAAATCATTTTTAATTCAGTGTTTTCATCAAGAGTAATTTATTTTGATTGAAAGTTTTAATATGACTCACAGTTTAAATTCATTCAAAAACGTTTTTTAATAACGTTAAGATTGTGACAATTTATCCTTAGCAAAGTCATATCATAGACTACATTTCTTTTGGTTACTGAAGTTACAATAAAAGCCTAAATGAATTTTAGAAATATCAATAACTGTAATTGCTACCAAAACAGTACATCTCTTAAAAATTTCATAGCTACAGTTATTGTGGCTGTTAAGCTGCAGCTGTCCACATTGATGTTTTTATGCTGACACCCCCAGGTAATCTTCATTATGGGAAATGCCATGAGAAAATAAAATGTAGTGAATTAAGAAACATATTAAGAATGCTGTAGAAATACTGTCATTTGCTTACATTTATATCTTGTTTCATGTCAGTTTTACTTTTGAATGCAAACGAATGGGTGAGATTATGGTATATTTTACCCATGAGAGAGGCAGAGGAAAATCCTTCAGGATTACTTTATTCTTCTGAACATCTAGTTTTGTGCTTGGCAATGAATTCAGTCCTACACTCTTAGAGATTGAAAATGAGTTTCCTTAACATTAAAACTTTTCAGAGATGGGACTTCAAGAGATTGGTCTGTGTCAAGGGGAAACTACATTGATGTTGTTAAAGCATGATAATTAGCTAACTGCACGACTGCAGAGCTTCTCTAGAACAAGAGACTCTTGTCAGAACAGGAACTGTTATCTGTACGAAGTGTCAGGCGGGAGAGCAGCTGACTCTTCCCTGTCCTTCTAAAGGCTACTTCCAGAGGTTGGCCTAGTCACTCAAAGCAAGGTGTGATCAGTGGAACATGAAAAAGTAAAATTTAGCTATGCAGAATTCAGCTTAGGCTATCAGGAATTTCAGGTTTTTTTTCTCTTGCGTGGGTCTTTCCTTTCTCTAGTTACTGTTACTGGAGCCATGTTGCTGTGTAGACAGGCAGATGAAAAAAATCATCTTTTCTGAAAAGTCAGTGCCTAAGATGAATTCATAGCTTGCTAGAATAGTGAACAATACCAAGGAACATCAGGGTTATGGAGAGTAAGGTAAATAAGCAGGATACTGTCATACACCTATAAGGTAATTTAAAATTTAAGCTGGTGGGATCTAAACCTGTTCCCTCCTGTCCAGTAGAATGCTCAGGTGTCGTGGTTTAACCCCAGCCAGTTGCCAAGCCCCACACAGCCACTCACTCCCACACCAGGAGAGAATCAGAAGGGTAAAAGCTGGAAAACTTGTGGGCTGAGATAAAGGCAGTTTGATAGGGAAGGCAAAAGCCACACATGCAAGCAAAGCAAACCAAGGAATTAATTCACTGCTTCTCCGGGACAGGCAGGTGTTCAGCCATCCCCAGGAGAGCAGGGCCCCATCTCGGATAATGGTGACTTAGGAAGACAAACTCCATCACTACAAATGTTCCCCCCTTCCTCCTTCTTCCCCCCACTTTATGTACTGAGCATGATGCCATCTGGTCTGGAATATCCCTTTGGTCAGTTGGGGTCACCTGTCCGGGCTGTGTCTCCCCGCAGCCTCCTCGCCAGCGTGGCAGCACTAAAAGGCCTTGGCTCTGTGTAAGCCCTGCTCAGCAATGACAACAACATCTCTGTATTATCAACCCTGTGCTCAGCACAAATCCAAAACACAGCCCCGTGCCAGCCACTGTGAAAATTAACTCTACTTCATCCAAAACCAGCACGTCAGGTCACGGCAGAGTGAGTTTCTTTGAAGACTATGGAAAGGATGAAAATTGACCTGTTTTTCAACTTCTTTTATGAAGAATCACAAAACAAAAGTAACCTTGAATGCATTTTAAATGTGTAGGAAAAAAACCTTTTTTGTTTGTTTTTTTCCTCAACAAGAAAACTGCCATGTGTTTTTCTTGTGTTATTCTCAAGCTTTGCAGATGTGGAAACTGCAGATTATCAAGATTTTGTTTATATTATTGTAAGTTTTCCTTTGAATGTCTTAAAATGCCAAGCACAAGTATAAAAAAGTAATTTTTTCTGCTTATATGTAGTTATTATGTTACATTGCTGACATCAGTAAGGTGTCAGTATAAGGTAATAGCTTGGAGTCAAAATAAACCTTAGCATTCTTATGGACACTCTTCCCATACTAGTTGTTATGTATCTGCCTGCTACTTCAAGGAAGGAATTACATGTCATATTATGGGAGATCAGTGCCATATCTATGTTTTCTTGTGTTTTCTGTATCATTTGTGGAGTACAGCATTTGACTTCTATCGCTGTCAAGTGCACAGAGGCAAGGTTAGGAAAGCTGCTTCTTTTCCTGTCTTTCAAGTGATATCCAGGCAGCTGAGTAGCAGGAAGTTTGGGCTGTCAGTATAGAAAGCAGTTGATTCAAATAAAAAAAAATTGGTTTAAATTAAATTGGTTTTCATAGATCAGTTTTCATGTGCTAGCTTTCTTTGATGCATCTGACTTACTGAATCTCTCGATATTTCAAAGTTATAAATTAAAAAAGAATTAAATACTACCTTTCCTGAAAGATACTTTCTTAAAGCGTCCTTACTCCTCTTTAAAGTGACAAAGCCAGGACACAAATGAAGATATATTTTGTCTCACTCGCTGAGTACACCTTTTATTTGAAACTCAAGTGTGTAGTTGTCTACATCAGTCTTAATTTACTTATGGAGGCTTGTGGTACTAACTGCATGTATTTCATCTGTTAGGACATACCAATTAAATACACCCATATAGACCATAAAAAGTTAGATCAAAAAAGTAATACTGAATGCGTCAATTTAGCAAATTAGAATAATCTATAAGGGATTCTTAGCTGTATAAAATATAAAACATATCGTGCTTCACAAATGCAAACTATATTAAATACTCAGCTTGGTTCCTGACTATTTATTTTTTTTTTTTTTAAGTCAAATCATGCTTATTACTGTTTTGGGTGCAGAATTTCTTTCTAGGGTATTGCAATAAGTGGGAAATGGGCTTAGTATCTGAATACATTCTTATATTAAGAAGAAATTTAATTGTATGATATATGGCTTTCATACTTCACTTTCAGGGATAGAATTATATTTATGTTGGTGACAATGGACAATATAAGACAGATTTCTCAAAGGTCATGCTTCTGTTTTGAAGAGACTTTGGTAATATAGTACAACTTGTATTTTCTGATTGTTTAGGCATACTAATGATGTTTAACTGATGTGTGTCAGGAATATATTGACCCAATAGACAGTAAGTTACTGTGTATATAAGTCAAAGATGAGCTATCACTATTTCTCCCTCCAAAGTTTGACTTCCATGGAAAGCTACAAGACCAGATTAACCAACAGACTGATCTGGTCTTGGAAATAGTGTTTGTCCTCCCATGGCTTAAGCCGTTTGGATATTTACACTTTTCTAAAGAAAATAATGAAGTTTCAGTGTAGAGTATCGTAATGGTGTGTGTTACATTAAGTTCACAGCCTTTCAGAAACTGAATAGCCTCTTCAAACTTTGGAAGTTGTATGTGATAACAAGTTGCTGCTATTTCTTTAACTGGTAATTGATGGCAAAAAACCTCTAGACATTTAGAAGAGATGTAGTACTTCAATGAAGTAACAGATACAGCATGTAAAAAGGAAACGTTTTTTAGGAAAATTAAGTACACAGTTTATTAGTTCAAATTCTCGATGTATATATTTTCTAGGTATAATTTTAGGAGAAATCCCAATATCGATCACACTTCTTGCAGAAAATGTAGTAGTTATATGGAGGTGAAGTGCCTAAATTCCTGGACAGCTTCGAGTTAACCTCAGAGCTTCGTCTTGGTTGTTTCTGGATCATTTTTCTCAATGCACACTAGAGGGCAATCTGCTCCTTCCCAGGGGAGGCTGCCGCTCCAGTGCTGGCTGGTGGTGATTCGCATTGGAGTACAAAATTAATAGCAAACTCTTGTACAAATTATTGCCCGGCTTGGGTTTAGTATGGATTGTTTACCTAGATGTCTCTTTGGAAGCTTTGTAACCTGTAGTTGTTTTGATTTTAATGTGCTAAGTAGGAGATTCCTTCCTTGGTTTGAGTCCTGTCATAACCCAGTCAGATGAAATAATCAAGTTCTAGCATGTTTCAATTCCAGCAGTGACACAGTCTGAAGCAATGACTATCATAATTTGTCAATTTTAATTCCTTTTTCTGGAACTCAGAAAAGTAAGACCCTCTGTGCCTGATAGCATAACATTATAGTACTAAAGAAAAATAAGTGTATTTTTATGCTGTGACTCTGGAATGTATCATATCTGCCTATTAGACTCCAGAGCATATGTGTAATTTTTCTAAGTCAAACATGTAGCAGACTGCTAGTCTAAGATAGCGATTTCCATTCCTGTTAGGATGGGCATATTAAAGAGGAAAACACTGACACTTTATGTATTTTTAGTAAGTTCTTTTTTACTACTTAGCTGGATACATTATTTCATATAATGGAATAAGAAGAATCCGATAATAAACATTAGCAACTCATCAGTTTTAATCACCAAACTGAAGACTGTCTTTCTTCATCTAATTTTTTCGCCATATATGCTCTTTCTTCTCTCCATCATTTTGCTTCTGAAGGCATCTTGACGTAAGAGATCAAAATATGTTTCAGTGAAACTGGCTCTCTAAACCTGTCCAGCATTGTGTTGTCTCAGTTTTTCAGTGCTTTCATTCTTGGTAGTAATTGTAATTTGTGTGTATTTGGAGATGGTGGCGTTTATTTTGAGTTAATAGAACAATACCAAGTTCATGACTAGTTCCATAAAGACAGACTTGAAGTATTTTCTCAAAAGGTACTGCTAAAAAGTCCATCTAGAAACCTCACATAATTAGCTTTCTGTCATGAGAAAGAGTATATGATTGTGCTTCTTGTATGTGAAGTGCTGAAGGTCTTCCCTGTTCTCATTTTCCTAACACAAATGCTTTGAAACAGATTTGCCACATATGCAGAGACCATTAAGTGGAAGTCTGCCTCTGCACTGCATCCAGAACAGTAGCATTTGGATGTTTTTAATATGTTCTGTACCTTGCCAATTTCTGTAGGGATTTTGTCAGTTTGTACACCACATTCAGTGTGCCTGCAGTAGATGCACTTTCATGAGAGAACTCCAGCAAAACCTGAATTGTCAGTGAAGTGCTGTTGGTTGAGTAGTACATACCCAGCTAGAGTTAAGAGGCAAATGGGTTTGGGTCACTGAAAACACAAGTTCATAACTTCATTGGAATGTTGAAGATTCTTTGGTACTTTTTCAGCAGTGAGGAAATGATTGGACAGGAAGGTAATTCTCTAGGCTGCCTGGAGTCCAAATAAGATGAGGCTGTAAACCACAAATCACGCTGTAATTTCAAAACCTCATAAAACTCCTCTTAATAACGACTGCTCTACAGTCATTTAGAGCACGTCGCCCTGAAGATGGTGATGTTTCCAACTGAGTCTTGTGTATAAGATTATACACTGTTTCACATTTCTCTACTGGAAGGAAGTTAAATTTAAGTGTTTGGTTAAATTAATAAAATAGCTTTGGAATACCTAAACTTTATCAATATTTTGGTGGGGGGGAGGGGAAGGAGATTTAGGAGTTTAAAGTAGCCAGGTTTTTTGGTGCTGTTAACTGTTGATTCCATTATATTAGTATTTTTGTCTACAGAAAATTGTAACTAGCTATAAAACATGTACCTTTTAATATATCAGGTATTTCAAGCATTTACTTGCATAATTCTCTCCTCCAAAGGATTACTGTTTTAAATCATGACATCAGAACATGTGTTTTTGTTGGGTTTTTTACCTGATCAAAACTTCAGTGTAATTTTCGTACAGTATCTTTTCCATGCTATAATTGAATGTTAACTCCTTGTGTCACTCCAGGAAGTGGCAGAAAGAACGTCTGAAGGACAAAGAACATCAAACAGCTGAGGAACTTTCTGAAGAAAGTGACGTTGAATTTGAAGAGGGTTTCAAAGTACCAGGATTTCTCTTCAAGAAGCTTTTTAAGTATGTATTGTGAACATTATTTTTGTATTATGCTGCTGTATGCTGTTAATAATATTAGTAGTAATAGTCATGGTGAGTTCCAGATGCCCTTTGCTGTAACTTTTACTTCAGTGAATAATGCCTCAATTTTTACTTCAATTGTTTCAGTAGGATTCTTTCTTTAAAAAAGATTTCAGGATCAAACGTCAATGAAATTAACTTACTGTGAGCACAAAATGCATTTACGTGAAAATACAGGTGATAACTGGCTGATGTGAATATTGTAAATGTGTATTAGCTAAACTATGATTGAGAAGCTCTCCTTGTCTATTTTTATAAATGCTTTCTTTTATTGATACATGCTTGCTCCTAATTCAGGTGTGGAGTGGTAGAATAACTTTACTTTGAAACATAAGATGTTGACAAGATGTGATAAAAGAAAACAAGAAGTACCGTGTTTCTCTGATTGGGTGGAGTGAAATTTTCTGCCACTAAAAAATATGGACAACTTTTTCTTTAAGTAACTATTCAAAGTATTTTCAAAGTAACTACTTGTAATTCGTATGAACATTGTGCCAGGTAAAATTTTAAAACATAGAGAGTGAATTCGTAATTCCTCTGGTAGATGGAAAACACTCTACAACTCATTCTTTAGTTATTTAATGCTTAATTACAGATTTGGACATAACTGTTTTCTGTTTCAGTTTTTTAAAACGTAGTGCCCAGTGATACTTTCAAGTTCATCTCAAAAAAAATAATGACAAACGACAGCCCAAACAAGCTAGCAGCTGACCAGTTAACTTCATCCATAATCTCTCCCTTAAATTTCATGCATAATAGGCTTGAATTCAGTTTTGTTGGCAACATCTCACACAGCAGGAAAAACATCTCTTTCAAAAGCAAACTCTTAAAATCTTGCTGTAGTAGAAAGCCCTGGTTGATAATGGGTGTGTGTGGTATCCCTTCCAAGAGAACCACTTAGTCTTGACCTCAAAGAAATTACTACTGTTGTCCTGCAGTCCTCAGAAGGAAAGTACTAGCTCTGAAATGGGATTGAATTAATGACTTGGTTGCTGGGACCATACAGAGCCAATATGTGGTCTCCAGTTGTTTATGTAAAGGTACTGCACACGTATTCATCTTGAGGACGGATGTGTGGTCTGAGCAACCCGAAGGGAAATGAAATAGAGTAGTCACTAAAAATTATTCTTGAAGATGCAAGCCTCACTAATGAAGGGTATCCCTGCAAGCATGAGTCAGTTGGCAAAACTTCTTAAGTGGTTAGAAAGATCAATTGAGTTGAATGATCTGTCTGACTTGTAACTTAAATGCTGAAATCTCCAATGTAGGAAAGCCCATAGTCAATAGGCATTAAACTGTTGAGTTCTGAGCAAGTTTAGTACAAAACGTGGAGGTATATTGACCCATAGACATGTATAGCATGTACTTTTAAGTGATCTTCTTGCATAGTTAAAGTCCAAAGAAGTTAGCTCAGGCTGGAAATAGGAGACCTTCAGGTTCTTTGGTAAGTCTGTTAAAGTGGACAATCTGTTCCTTCCCTGCACACTTGTCTGCTTTGATGAACGTTGAGCAGGAATAGCACTGATGCTGCTGTGGAACAAAGCCAAGCAGACCTGCAAACATTGCCTTATCCTGCCTGCACTAAGCCTGAGAGAATGTTCTCTGTATGAAAAAGAAAACAGGCTTCATCATTATTTGCTTGCAATGTGTGATTTCTCTCATAAATCTGAAACACAGTTTTGTCTCTGCAACAATGCAGCTGAACTCTGGTAGCACTGTGATGAATTTTGAGGGATGCATCACAGCATGATTGCTCATGTGAAATACAGTCCAATATAACTATTTTGGAAGACTAGCAGCACTTTTATTTACTTCTAGAATATTTTTGGAATTAAAAAAAATTGGTGCGATAAAAGAATAAGGTTGAAAAGAATTAATTATCTTTCCATATAACCACAAAAAATGGAGGGGGATGTGTTCCTTTAACTTTGGCATAGTTACAATTGCATGTTTATGTGATTATACAAAGAAAGCACCTGCATCTTTCACATTTTTATATAACCATGGAGCAGAATTTTTCACAAGCTTAATTATCTACTGTGGAACTTTCTCAGAAGGAAGGAGAGGGAGAAATATGTTTATAAATTCATCTAATTTTAAAGCAATATATGTAATCCTAAAAAATAAGACAAATTTATATTAGGAAGTTATTGAATGGTTGTCTTCTGAAGAGACATGCTGAACATTAGTCTGGGGGAGCAGCTTCTGACTGGAATTAGGGTTATCTTCAATTCTTTAATGTTTGTCAGAAAACGTTTTGTCTTCATAAAATGTAGTAATGATAGCATCTTAATCCAATTATAGCTAATCCTGCAAGCCATTTCATAGTTGTTTTATAGATTGCTGCATTTTAAGGTGAATTAATTTCTAATAAAAGGGTTTCTTAAGGGCTTCATAGCATAATGCTTTTGAGACACCAGCAGATAGTGTGACGTCTGAACCATTAGATGTGTACTTTGATCATCTTTTTTTAACTACTCAAACCATTTGTTTGTCTCCATTTAGCATTCTCTAAATCCATACCAAACTCATCACAAATTGATTTTTAATAGTACTTTGTAGACACTAGTGTCGTTAGCTGTCAGTAGTCCTAAATATTATTTGTTCAAGGATGGAAACAGGATTTTGAAATGCACACAAGAAATCACCTAAAATGAACAACCTCTATTTTAAAAAAAAGCATTTTGTTCTTTGCCGTACTATGCACTCCAGAAATGCATGCCATCAAGAAAATTATCAGTGCTGATAATTTTCACCTCAGAGCTGAAATGTTTGACTTTTTTTTTTTTTAATGTGATTTAAAGATATGGTTTTTCATTTATTTCTTTTGTTTTCAATTTAACCCCCACACATGGTGTGTTATTCCTACTGGGCTCACTATTTCATACCGTTATAAAAAGGTATGTCCTAAAGTGATTCTCAGTCCAGTATCTTCTCTTCACCTTTTTAGCTTGCCATCGTAAATCTTGCTTTCTAGTCCACTCCTTTTAATTGGAATGTGTTTTACATTGTTGCTTGTACGATTTCCAGTGAAGGACTGGGAGTAGTAACTGCTCTGATGCTCTCACATAATGCTCTGCTGTATCCCATGCGCTGCAGTAGTTTCCATTGCTTAGCCTTGGATTTTTTCTTCATTGAAAGGGACTAAATGTTATTAAATAAATCTATGTAAAAAAAAAAGCGTGGTTTGGCAGATGTGATCAGTTTTTGTAGCAGAGTATGAAGTCGGTACCCATTACAAGTCAACCTTTTCCTTCAATTCAAGATACATGTTCCAGATAATATTATTTGCTAGACCCTTGCATGTTGTCTTTTCTGAAAAGATAATGCTTCATAAGAGTAACTTTCCAAGTTGCTTTTAGCACTTGAAATGTATATGAAATAAAATACCCTCTAATTACCATGACTATTGGTTTAATTAGAAATGTTTTAGTGTTGCATAAAGAACAAAAGTCACATGTAATGTCTGAGTGCATCAAAAATGTATGACCTAGTAAATACAGCACTCATGTAAAACACACATCCAGCATGTTACTGTAACTGGTATAAGAACCTTGCCAAATGATTAATTCATGAGTACTTTCTGTTATGATCTGTATTATCAAACATTTGCCATCTTCTTTTTCCTCGTTTTAGGTACCAGCAGACAGGTGTTAGGTGGCTTTGGGAATTGCACTGCCAGCAGGCAGGAGGAATTCTGGGAGATGAGATGGGATTGGGCAAGACCATTCAGATAATTGCCTTCTTGGCAGGTCTGAGCTACAGCAATATGAGGACTCGTGGTTCAAATTACAGGCAAGTGCTTCTCTGCAGACTGTCAGTCTGTGGAGCTCAATTAATATTTCATCAGATGTATTACTGGTGGAGGAGGGTCCTGTGAATTATTAATGACATTTCAATTACAATATTCCTTTAATTCTTTTAGTGGGGGACATCAAAGGAAAAATTTTACGAGACAATGGAGCTGTAGGGCAGGAAAAATTAAACATGTAACACTTTTAATGAATTCCAGGCATTGATGCTTCATTTTGCAGATGAGCCGCGCTAGATATTTTGGGTCAATACAGTGTCTAAGGTTACCTTCCACAAATGGATTGTTTACAAACTCAATTACATTAATATCAATAGTTTACACAATATGGAATTTTAAATTAGAAGTAATACCTTTAGTTCCATTTATTAAATTTTACATTAAAATATTTGTTCTGGCAAGCCACCAGGTAAATGCTTTACAGGAAGTAGCAAGCTGATTTGCAGTGAAGGTTAGAGTTTCTGATGGGCAGGGAATTATCCATGCTAAAAATTAGTAGTAAGAGTAAAATTGGTAACTTATACAGTAGAATTTCCATCAGTTTTTGGTTTTTTGTTGTTGTTGCTTTTCAAAACATATGCTACTGTGACTGGCCTTTCTCACAAGATATTTTATGGTTTTTTGTTACTGAACAATGCTTTAAAATTTCTTCTTCATAGGTGAAATTACTGGCAAGACACTTCCGTCCTCGGATTTGCAAATGCACGTGTGAATAGTACCTGATTTTTTTACTTCTGTTGGCCTGTTTACCTGATATAAATAGCTACATGAAATTTAGCAACTATCATAGTACTGTCCTAAACAAAAATAATTGCCTTTATATAGAGGTACGTTTAAATTATGTTCAGCTTGTACGTGGAGTGTAAAATAATGCTTTAAAGAGAAAATATTCCTGTTTTCTCTCCAGTTGCTTCCTAATATAAAAAAACCCCACAGGTCCTTTATCACTCAGGCCAGTTGATTTCCTTTAATATGGCTGCCTGGTTAAGGATGCTACTGTACAGATTATTTTATGTTCCCTACCCCACTTGGGAGACTACTGAGTTGATGGAAATCCTTCAGGGACGTCTCTTGACACTGTTAAATAGTGTGAAACTACAGTAAAACTTAGAAAAGGCCAAAATCCATTTGCCCACCTAAGTTGCAATGTGCTTTCTGCATGGAAGATAATATGTTGAATTTCATGTTTTGGCTGGTGTGTGTCATTGAGTCTATCATGATAGTAATTCCGTGGGAGGCAACAAGGTTTAATATATTGGTGAAGTTTGCTCTGATTTTGCTTGTGTGCTATAAGGCAGTCAGTCTAAACTACTTGATCTTTCCTAGTCAAGTGTTTCCCTCCCCTGGACTGAGAAGGCAGTAATCCTGGTAACCAGTAGTACTGGTTAACTTGTTTCTACTTGAAAGAGTGTGGTGTGATAGGCAGGAGATTTTCTGGGCAGCCTTGCTGCAAAGCCAGCCCTAGGAGTGGACAAAGTTGTGTTGCCAGCACTAAGTGTCTTCCCACCTAGGTTGGGTCTCATTACCTTGGTGTGTAACAAAAACCTTTCACTACAGGCTTGCCTTCATTTATTTGAGACGTCAGATAAGAAACTGACAGAAAGTTTATACACTGATTATTTACCCATCTGTGCTCTTCAGGATACTTAGACATAAACATAAACAGCTCATTCTCTACTTTGAGTGGCAAAGATTAATTTCCATGGTGCTTAGGTAAATAAAAATCCTTTGCCCCAGAAAACAAGTATTGCTCTTGCTGCCCCGTTCTCTTATTTTCGGTAGGGTTTAGTTATTGTCTCAGCTTGAAAACATGGTTTGCCAGTCCTTAGCAACATTTGGGTGTAATGAAACATGTTTTCCTATGCTAATTTTTTTAGTATTTAAAGGTTATAATGTAGTATGAATACAGCTTCCTTTTTCTTAGTAGTAAGTTGCAGGAATAGATCTTATGTGGAATTCTAATTGCATCCAACTAAATAACAAATAAAGGATACTTGTGAATTTGGGCTTTATAAACTAGAAGCAATAGAAGAACGAGATTTGGGTATATTGACCATGTATGATATTGACCATAAGCTATTAATACAATGTGTCTGTGAAAAAAGGACAGAATACAATATGACAATGTATTTGGAGTAGGAACAGGACAGTATTATCTTGGTACAAGGCACTAGTAAGACTTTAGTTTTGAATGTTTTTAGTGTCACCTTTGTTCAAGGAAAGCAAATATTAATTGGATGGGCAGCAGAGCAAGTCTTGCAGTGTTGCAGTGATTAGGAGAATGAAGGATGCCTCCTAATGTGGTAAGCAGAAGTATATGATTTGTTTAGTTTTGTGAAATAGCTCAGACTGGAAGAAGCTAGATGACTCTTTTATATACATAAATAAAAGCTCTCAAGAGAATAATAAAATGTTGGCTAGTGGAAAGTGGTTAGAGTCAGACTAGACATGGAAGAGTTTTCACACAGCCAAGTGGAGGGAGAGTGGATTTTCTGAAAATTGATCCAAGGAGGTGTGAACTCTGTGTAAGCTGAGAGGGGAAAACAAATCTGGATAAACCCTGGGTGTGAGCTTGTGTGATACAGACCAGGGGAATAAACAGAGGTATTCTGTTACTGCCCATGAGGAGTGAGAAACTGGTATGTTCTGGGAAAGCTGCCTTTCTTGCTGTAGATATTTTTAAGAGTGGTACCAATGGTTATTTGGATTTGTAGCATAGTTGAAGCTACTTTTTGCATCTCCAAGTTCTTACTTCCCTTTGGATTGCTGGGAGTTTTTTTAATTAGGCCATGTAAGGTTGTGTTATAGTATTTCATAATAAGCAACATCCAGGTTGTTGTTCAGCATATGTATAAGCTTTTAATAAAGAATATTATTTCTTCATGTCAGCAGTTTCTGAAGGTATTAAGGGGTTGTTTGTTTTTTTTTTTAAAGCAGGGTGTCTGAGAAATCCTTTATTGCCATGAGTGTGTGATCTTGAATGTATATTGTGAACTTTTGCATTGTTTATTTATTACCGTTTGGGTAGTACATAGTCAGACACAGCTCAGTGTGTGATAACTGAAGCTCTTGCCTTTGTTTGCAAAGTCATTTTGTTCAATTTTTTAAAGAGCAAATATATTTGAAAAATAACTGCTAGTAACCACTACTTAATATATTTCTTACATGATTGTTGGTATTTATTTGTGGCAGTAGTATTTTTATTTGGCTTGCAAGAGATTGTGGTGTGCAAGAGATTTTTCCCTTCTTAACCTTAAGAGCAGCCTCAACTTAATATACAAAAAGACTTTGTTTCAGACTTCTTTAGTATTTCTCAGAAACAATAATATAATTACGAATAAGAAACTTAGGAGGCAGTTTGAGCCAAGCTCAGATCGCAACTTCCATGGATGATATAGTCTGCCACTTTAGAGTCCTTGCCTTATGTGTAAACTAAAGTGATAAGAGTACAGTATATTACCAACACGAAGCAGAACATCTGTGTAAGTCCATTTGTGAGACTCTAGCTACACATTCTGTATAATAGAAGTAATAAAATAATTGCTTGTTAATGATTTCTTTTTGCTTATAGAAACAGCAGTCACTAAAATGTGATTTGTAATATCACAGGAGGAAGTTCCCTTATGCCTTATTGTTTGGAGCTTTTCTATTCCTATTTATCTTGATAGATGCATCCATTAACTGTTCAGTGGGTAGATTCTTTTAGCAGTACCCTCTTCATCTTCCTTTAAAAAACAGACTTCCAGGAAAACAAATTGCCAATTAATTTCCATAGCTCTCATATTCCACTTCAACTGTTAAGTCTGTCATTTTAATGTATGTATTTTAATGAGCCACTTGATACAGATTATTTATTTCACATTAAAGGTTTTTTTCCTTGAATACTCTATTTTAGGTACCAGGGGTTGGGTCCAACAGTGATTGTTTGTCCAGCTACTGTGTTGCATCAGTGGGTAAAAGAATTCCACACTTGGTGGCCTCCATTTAGAGTCGCTGTGCTCCATGAAACTGGTTCTTACACAAAGAGTAAGGTAATGATTGACATCCATTTTGTAATTCCAGAGGCTTCTTTTTTTTTTTTTTTGTCTTGCCACTAGCAAAAAAAAATCCCCTGTCACTTAATGCTTCTCTGTAGGAAAGAGCTTGTGCCTTTTTTCTGAAAGTCTTAAAAGAACAAAAAGTTCATTGTCTTATGTAGATTGGTAAACTGGACTAAAAGGGGGATGACATGGAATACATGTATGTTATGATAAAGACTTGTGTTGCCTGAACAAATTAAATACAGTAACAGGTTTCTTGCTTGAGCTTTCTTTGTACTGTAGTCCATGCTAGGAGTTTATGACGAGACTAATTCTACACCAGTTAAATGCTTGTAGCACTTGTGAATTCTCTTGTGTTTCTGTGCATCACAATGTCATTGATCTGATATTTAATGTGTTTTGCGTGCATGGGCAATTTCTCTTCAGTTGGTTGCTGTCAGTTGATACCACTTAGTCTCATTTTCTTTAATGACAGAGTTACTTCGTTAGTTTTCATTGTTTCAAGCAGTGCCCTTTCTGTGTTTCAGTTTTCTGTGTCAGTTTCTTCATATGCATGTTCTTTGTCTGTTTCTTAAGCTGGAAAGCCTGTCTTGTCTGAAGTTTCAAACTTTGGTACCTTCCAGGAACAAAACAAGGAAAACTTATATTTTTATTTTCCCCTAGTCTTATATTTCAGATGCTTAAATAGATTTTCAGGATTCAGCAAAGCATTTTTAAATTTCTCTTTAAATATTTATTGAATTTCTTGTAATAACATTAAGATTATATGGTGCTTAATTGCACTGATTAAACGTATTCTGAAGTAATTGATGCAGTTACAGTACATGGCAGAAAAGGAGTAGCACACTCTAATGTGCTAATAGCTTCCTGTTCTTCAATTAACTTGGTGTGTTTTCAAGCCCTAAAAGTCTTTTGACCTCAATAACATGGTTGCATGTCTTCCTAAATTAAATCATGTGTGCTTATTTTGGGCTGTTTGTTAATTAATGGACTTGACAGACTGACTCAAATTTTTCCATCTGCAGGAATAGTCAGGTTTTCAAGATTTCACCTTCTCATTGTCATCCTTCAAATGCATATTCAACAACTTAAAGATATTAGCACTTTCAAGCCGATTTAGAGAACTGGACCGAATGCCTCATCTTCTAAGAGCTGCAATAGTGCTTTAAACAGGTGTCGCTGCCGATAAGGTCTTAACCTCATGAACGTGTTTTTCTTAGATGCCTCTTAATCAGAGAAGAGCAAGCTAAAATAAGGGAAAAACCCAACTTTCTCATTCTAGTTCCCCTTATACCTGCAATAAAAGTTTGCTACTAATAAATTAGCATAAGTAACACTTGCACACTGAAAATATATCACATAAAATACAGGACAGGTGATTTACTCCTGCCTAGGGTGTATTTTCAATATACATTCTTTCTATGAATAGTTTAGTGCTGATCTGATCTTACAGCAATTCCATCTGCTGATAATCTATGGCATTACAGAAGACCACTTTTACATCTTTTACATATCTTAACTTTGTAATGCTCATCCAGGGACCATTCTGGCATAAGACATAAAAGAATAAGTAAGTTAAATAATACAAAAATAGTGGTTAGACTGCATAAATTCTTTGAGATTAATTTTACATAGCAAAAGCCAACTCACTGTTCACCTGTGGTCTCAGTGTTGCACAGGCCTGTTTGGTATTAACTGACAATTCCAGGATTCACCTGTTCTATTAGTGTATCACAGTTTATCACAAAGTAAATGAGAAGGTTTTTGTGCTGGACAGCTCCAGGAGAGGACTGGGGAACTGAACTTCGTTATCAGCTTTGGAGCGAGAAAGATTATTGCAGCCTCTGAAGAGGTTACAATTTTCTGAACCAGTGGAGGAACATGATTGTCCTCCAGACTAATTGGGCATCAGACAGTGAAGACACTAATAGGTTTTGAGGACTATCTTATCCTATAGTGGTTGGCCAGCAGGTTGTGGTAAAACACAGTATGCAGCTTGTTCTCTGCAGGTCTGTGAAAGAGTCTACAGGTCTGTGAAAGAGGAGCAGGTGATTTCTAAGGAACAAAGAATAATTGTAAAACTATTGAATGAGAATTTTGGAGAAAAAGAGTTAAGCAATGACAGATGTCCCATAAGGCCAGACGATGTTTCATAGCAGAAACAGACAACAGCTGAAGTTTCACTTGATAAAATTTAAGTTGATGTTTTAGGTGAGATGGATGTACGTAGTTTTTTAGCATAACATTGTCAGGAATCCTGAAAGCTTAGCAAATACTAAATCTTTCACCATCGGTGAAATTATATGCTTTTATGAATAGGCATTTTCTGGTGTACCTTCTAAGATACACAAGCATTGATGCAAGAGCCTGTCTCCCAGTTCTTCAGAGTTGCCCACAGAAGTATTTCACTTGACAGTGAAGAGTTGGGAAGACATCTGTTCTGATTGTTTCATCCTAAATTGATTCTAGGCAATACTTCCCACATCTGTTCAGCTAGTGACACTTCTTTAGTGTTACAAATGGACTTTGAGCAATGTGGTAAGTGAAAAGCTCGATGATTTTTACCTTTCTCCCAGTCCGTTTTGGTTTTCTTTGCAAGCGTTTTTAGGATTTTTACAATAATAATATGAAATAACAGCTTGAATTGTGAGCACCGGATTGGCTGCAAATCTTGACAGCCTGTTTCAGCTCAGTCGTTGAGACTGCTCATTGCTATAAGATTTGTGTCATTTTTAGCATATGTGAAGCTTCAAAAGAGAGACTACGTTATTCCTTTTCTAAAATGACAATACTAGAAAACTTTGACAGTAAAGGAGGGAAGTGTAAATTTCCAGTTTCACCCCTTGGACTATGACTAATAATTTAAAGGCCTTCAACTATCTACAAGGGAAGGCAGACTGGTATTTTAGATGATGAAAGGAAGACACAGTAGCAAGCTGAAGGGGTTTCCAAGACTTTTAAGCTTGTTTAAGGCATTCAGACGAGATGTAAAACTTGCTTTTTATTATTATTATTATTAATTACAGAAGATTATTTAACTCTTCTATGATGATAAATGTGCTTAAGTTGGAGCAGTAGGTGGAACCAGATTTAAGTGATAGTCTTCCTCTGTCAAGTCAGCTTTCAGTTTGAGCAAGGTATAGCATTTGTGGCTAAATGTGTCCTGTGGTGCTGTCTTATGCCATTAAACTCCTACTATGGTTTACACTGAAATCTGATCTGTGAACACTGAGTGCTCTGAGACCTCTAAGCATGAGAGAAAACAAAGAAGTAAATCTAATGTAGCGTATCACAAGTGCTGTTTTATTTATGCTATAGAACAGAAGGTAAGGAGAAAAAACTTTGGTAGTGTTGGAAAAAAAGCCTTCTTTGCTTCTGACAAGCAGAAAGCTTGTTGTTTTAAAACTTCTGTTGGCACATGAGCATTTGTAAGTCATAGAATGTAAGAGGCAACATGAACTTTGGTTATCTTGTTCAACATATGATGTATGGAAGGAGGCTGTATTTTTTAAGTTCAAGGCTGAACTTTTAATTTCTTAATCTTTAGGACAGGTGTCAGTGAGGTTAACAATTCCTTCTGATGTTAGTCACATACCATTTGTAAATCTGTAACTTTGCATTCCGTTATTCTGGTCAAATGCAGGACACACAATTCAGCCCTAAAATGTAATTGTCAGTTCATGATGCTTGCGGCTATGAAACCATCTACTTGAAGATGACACTACACATGGAAAATTTTAGACTTTCTAGCCTCACAGTAGAGTACATAATCTACATGTGAAGAAAATAAATTTCAGAGGTTACAATTATTGGCATGATTGCATATGGAACCTGTATTTTAGCCAAAGGCTCTATTTCTGAGTTAAGGACCAAACTCAGATAAAATTAGTATTGTACTCCAAGAAGTAGCATTCTTGTTAAATATGTACTAAGTGCTTTATGTCTTTTTATTGCAACTTTTACATTATTAAACATTATAATGTGTTCTTTTGAAGCCTCTTCATGGTGCCATTTAGATTTTTTTGTTGGGGCAGGGAAATAATAAAGAGGTTTTATATGTTGAATTTATGGATCCCCAGGCCTAATGGTTGGTTATGAGATAGTGATAAGCCCGCTGAAGAATGCACTTTTGATTCACAAATGATATATGGTTGTATAAGTGACTAGATACTATCTCTGAATTCACACTTGCCTCAAAGGTATCTGAATGTTTAGTGAATTTTGTAGTTATCACTAGTCTATTTCTTTAAGTTCAGTCTTAACGTACACATTTCTGTCTAAGAAAATTACTATTTTTAATACATAATATATAAGAGTTCAGAATTCAGGTCCTCTTAAATATTTTTTAAAAGACTACTTTATCCCAAAAAAATATAAACCTTATTTCTGTAAGCATCAGTCCAAAAAATGGTCTTGTTTTTGTACCTCCTGAAACAAACTTATGGGTACTGTGAGGTACCAGCAGGAAAAAAGCATTTGCTTAGAGGTATGTCCTTAAAATAAATCATAAACCTTTTAGACTTAAGAAATGGTGCTTGCCAGAAATCATCCAGTCTTTGTACATCTCCTGCTCCAGTGAAGACAAGGCAACACCATCAACTTATCACCCAAGGCTGGGAGAAAATACTGTCCCTGAATTGTAAAGGCCTGAAGTACTGTGCTGAACAAAAACTCAAGTTCATAATTACTCAATTTACTCAGATGTTCCTCTATTCATTAGCATCAGATAAAGGCCGGAGTGCAGAATTTCAAAATTAGGTAACTGCTGTGCAGTCTTCCAGCTTTAGTAGGATTTGTCTTTCTCAAGCACGCTTGTTTTTAATTTAGTGTAACGGTGCATGACCTGAGATATTTCATTGAAGTGTATTTCCAGAGAAAAAATAAAATTAAGTTAGATATGCCTTAATCTAAGGCACGAAACGAGAACTATGGACTAAAGAATACATTATAAAATAGCATAAATTATGAAATACCACACCCTCAAGAGTTTGTATCCAATATTAGATCTATTACCATGTTTTAAAAAATTTTAAATTATTCCAAGAACTGCACCTAAAGCGAAGGCAACCTTGAAAAAGTACCCAATGCAGTAAAGTGAGACTTAGTGTTATAGTGTGAGTTGATAAAATTGTGTTGTTGTATTTCTTCATTGTCAGCACAAATCCTTGTTTATTAAAAATTTAGCTTGAAGGAAACTTTAATTAATTACAGGTTCAGTAAATCCTGACTAGGATTCTGCTGTGGTATGTTTACAGTGAATGGCCTTCATGTGCCTGTGTTTCACTTCTGTTCTCTCTGCTACCTGACAGCGTGATTTATGGCTGTTGTTTTCTACCAGTCCACTGTTTGCCCTCTAGGAGGGATTGGTCTCTTGAGCCTCCATAATAACAGCAGCACTTTCACAAAACATCTTTTAATGACAAGAGTGTAGCATTCTGTAAGTCAGGCTAATTGCAGACATACCCTATTAATTGCAAAAATTAGGAGAGGTTACATATTTTACAAGCTTTTAATTTTAAATCACCCGAGATGATTTGTCTTAAGTGTTTGGGTAGAGATGTCTACAGCATTCTATGATAGACCATTGCTGAGACTCGAGAGAAGTTGCAGACTATGGATAATGTACGTGGTAGAATTAAGCTTTGGATGTCCACACCTGCAGAGAAATCCTACTCTGTCTGTAATACAAATTATTCTAAGGATTACTTATTCTCTTGAGACTCATGATATCAACATTAAATAATGTGTTGTGGTTTTATCAGGAGATGATAATCAAAAAGCAGATATTCTTGAACTGTTAAACTCAAAAGAGTTTTTTGAATCTCCGGGTACATGTGAGCAAGTAATTTTGCAGTAAAAGATCATGGATATCGACACCATCTGAGTTTCTGACATGGGTTTTTCCCTTTTGTTTGGTTTTTTTTTTTTTTTTTTTNTTTTTCCCTTTTTTTTGTTTTTTTTTTTTTTTTTTTTTTTTGGTGGGTTGGGTTGTTTTTTTTCTTTTTTCTTCTGGTAATAAGAGGTTTGTCTTTCCTTTAGCAAATGTGGTGGTGGTTGTACTTTCTTGTTTTCCTATCTCATCATCTGCTGTTTAAGTCTTCTAGATTTATATGTGGAGGATCAATGCAATAAAGATGAGTCCTGAACACTGTCAAAAGTGATATAGACTGTCCCTGCCCTACATAACTTGCAGCTATAAGGGCTAGTTAAGGCTAGTTTCCCCAAGTTTTAACTTGGGGAAAGGTTAAAGCTTACAAGAGAAGCACAAAATTTGAAGACTGATAGCAACTGTATTAATCCTATTAATGAGAAAAGTTAGACAGAATTTAGGATTAAACAAATAGATTTTTGTATTTGTTTTTCAGTATTTCACTTGTTTAATTTTCCTCTAACATTCTTGATCTTGCTTGCAGTACACAAAGCTAGGTTTATGAAGTGAATATAGGAGAACTTGAAGAAACCAGTTACCTGAGTCAAATCCAATGTTTGTTTTTTCAGACATTGCCTTTAAAAAATTAAAAAATAAACAGGATTTCCTTCTGACCAGGCTTTCAGTCAAAGTCTGATTTGCTGTAACATAGTATTCAAGTGCTTCATTCTTTGACAGATGAGCTAAAAATCATGTAATCAAAATCTTGCCTATACTTATTTTCTTTGCAAAGTAAGTTATAGATCTGCTTTTATAATACTTTTTATACGTACCTTGGATAGCAAATCTTTCTGTGTGTAGTTCAGTAGGTCTGAGAATTCTGCCTTACTGACAACGTGCACCTTTTGCTTTTAGGTCAGATTAATTCATGAAATTGCTTCATGCTGTGGAATTTTAATTACATCTTACTCGTACGTTCGACTTATGCAGGACAACATCCACACGTATGATTGGCATTATGTCATTCTGGATGAGGGTCACAAAATCCGAAATCCAAATGCTGCAGTCACACTTGCATGCAAGCAGGTACTTTATAAAGAATGAATTTAAGTGCTCTGGAGAGAGGTTCCAGTATCTAATAGCCTATCATAAAAATATATGTTTGATCATTAATAAAGAATAAAAGCATAAATCACAATGGTCTGTATTTGACTATTTAACTTGCTTAACATTTTTAATGAATTTACATGGGTAAATTTACAGAAGTATGGTAGAGGGGAAAAAAAGGTAGAAATTTTAAATTGCACAGTGATTTACCAGTAGGGATAAATGTCTGATTGCTGGTGTGAATTTTCTGCTAACAGTATATGAACAGTGTATTGCAGAAGCCTGTATTTTTTATGAATATAAGGCCACATATTTTGACACGAGAATTTATTGATGGTGAAATTGAATATCCTCTGAGGCAGGAGGCAGGATACCATGAACCATGAAAATAACTTTCTTTTGATTTTGTGGTTTTTATTAATAGTTCCGCACACCCCATCGAATCATCTTGTCTGGCTCCCCTATGCAAAATAACCTAAAGGAGCTCTGGTCCCTCTTTGACTTTATATTCCCAGGAAAATTGGGAACACTACCTGTGTTCATGGAGCAGTTTTCTGTCCCAATAACCATGGGAGGATATTGCAATGCCTCTCCTGTCCAGGTAAATGCATCCAAAATAGCATTTTGCTTGAAGGAAACTGTTCCAACTGTTACTGTTGTTTCTAAACTGACTTTTAAATGTACGTAATGCTGTATGTTCTAGACACTAACTCAAAAAAGAGTTGTGTGTGTGTTTTACTGCTGGTTGTGTAAAGAAACCATTCAGCTGAGACCATTTCATTTGTACAGGAGTGCATCTTATATACAAGATTTTCTTGTCAAAAGCCCTACAGTTTAAGTCATTAGAAGTATTCTTCGATATGAAGTAAAGATAAACAAATTGGGGTGGGAGGTTACTGATTCTGCATTTTGATATATTTAAATAGAACTTTCCTGTTTGCTATCAAGCTTTGGCAAATTATGCAATAAGAAGAATCCTTAAATCCAAACTGAAAACAGTTTTTATTTTAAAAAGCTAAATTAAGTGTTGGAAGTCTGGAAGTAGATAAACTAATTTTGAAAGCAAAAAATTATCTGGGAAATTATTTTGAATGAGTGTCTATTAATCTTTGTAGTTGTGGTTCTCAGTATTGATGGCAGGCTGTTGTATTGATTTCTAATTAGATGGCAAATAAATTGCCTGCATCATAATCTGCAGACTAAGTTTCATATAAATGCTAATAAACTTGTATCCTTTTAACTACTGTTTGTAATGTTTTGCATGCATTGCTAAAGTTTTATTTTCTTTTCAAGTACTTCTCTTGTATAAATATTAGTAATTTACTAACTTGGCCTTTCAATTGTTTTTTTAATATCAGTAATTTATTTTATTGTTTGCTTTGCTTCAAGACAAATTAAGGTATTTTTAGCCATTATGTACAGTTAATACCTATCTCACACATCCATTACCCATTATAGAACCATATGCTCCATTTAAGGCTGGAGTAACCTTTAGTTTGTGTGATCGTGGGGATTTTCTTGTACCAATTTTTTTAAAAGTCTCAAGTGAGCACTAATCTTCACTTATTGTCTGGTAACCACAATTGTTGCAAGCTTCTTTTTTGATCTTCAGTGTATGTATTACCTATTTTTTCATTAGGATTTTGGTTTTGTACAGATTTATACTCGCTTCTTTCCTTGGTTTCTAAATTAAATATCTTACTTTTGGTCTCCTTTAAAGACAAATCTGGGGTATCTGAGGAGGCCTTACTTACTCAACTTTATTGTTGCTAACATGAATTTTGTTGCACCTCACGTTGAACATGTAACTATAGATCCATATTTTATGGCTCTAATTTTATTAGGATTTTCCTGTTGCTAATTATGTAATTTTGCTAGTTGCTAAAATTAATACCAAGAATCAAAATACAACTTGCACCTTTTCTTCCTTTTTTCAGGTAAAAACTGCATACAAATGTGCCTGTGTGTTACGGGACACCATAAACCCCTACTTGCTGCGAAGAATGAAGGCTGATGTAAAAATGAGCCTTTCGCTTCCAGATAAAAATGAACAGGTTTGCTTAGTTTCACTACTAGATCTGAGTCCTCTCCCTCCCCAAAACTCAGTCTTGCATGAACATTTGGAAATAATAATCTGTGCTAGTAGCAGATAAAATGCTGGTTTAACTAAAGATAAGGTGCAGAGCTTTCAAGATTCATGTTCTTTCACCGGTGTTCTGAGTATTAAATGATTGCTGCCTTGCAGGGTCTATATGAGTTCACTTATCTAAAAAGCAAAGGATAGATCAAGTGTAGTCAGGGCTACTTAATACTGTCCCTTAGGTCTCAAGTGCATTGAAATGAGTTGTCTGTCTGTTTCCTTTTTTACAGCAGGAAACCATTCAGCGTTGTTTCCTGTTACAGAAAGATTGATTTGGGCAGCGAATAATAGAGAAATACTTGGTGGCAGTTGTTCATATTGCAAGCTAGCTGGCCTGTACATTCTAATAAATTTCCAAAACATTAGCCTTGTGGTGTAAAACTTGTTTGCTTTTCTACAAAGTGGTATGCTTCTTTAGGAAACATTTTCGTTCAAAGTAGAGGAGGTTGAAAGTATTAGTTAACTGAAATTGCTACAAATACTTACTTGTAGTAAATATTAGCTTCTTCTTCAGGTTTCAGTGCTTCACATTTTCACGCTCTGTCCTCAGTCCTTTCCTGTCTTCTCCCTTTAAAAGAGAAGTAGACATGTTAGTCTTTGTAAGACAGTGCTGAAAGGTACATGATAAAGGACTAGGCCATACTGTGTATATGTAGTCTAATGATCTTTTTTAACCAATTTTCTAATTTCTGCATGCTTTAAAGAGTCTGGGCTACTAAATCTAAAGAATGTGATCATACTTTAAACAAATCTGACTTTTGGTCTTGTCAGTTAGAGGGCACTACATCAGTTTCATTTAGAGCATCATGTTGGGTGCCTTGCAGGATTCAAGGAAGTAATTTTGTATCATTTTAGCCCATCAGAGCACCTGAGAAATCATATTTCATGCTCAAGGTCTAAAGACAGGACAGTTCACATCTGCTAAGCTTCTAAGAATTTGCAAGTTGTAAGGGGCGTGACAGACACGCAATGCAGAGTTTACTATAAACATAGCTTTGAGAGAATGCTAATGTTGCACAGTTACCTCATTAAAACTACAGAATGACAGCACTTCCAAAACTAAAGCAATTTGAGGGGAAAACGTAACTAGTGTGAAAGAGCACATAAAACCTCATGAAACTCATCTTAATGATCATGTTCCTTCTCTAATTTTTTTTTATTTCTTACAATTACTATACAGTATTTTTTAACTTAGTATTTCAGTGTGTCAGACATCTGTGAAGTTTCATTGTAGCACATGGTAACATTTTAAAATTCACACAGGTTGGGCTTACGTGGTTGGTTTGTTTTGTAGGTCCTCTTTTGCCGTTTGACAGAGGAGCAGCGTCAAATCTATCAAAATTACATCAACTCTAAAGAAGTTTACCAGATTCTCAATGGAGACATGCAGGTGGGCATTAATTAAGGATAATGACAGGTAGGGTTTGATGGATAAAATCATGGACTGGCCTTTGCATTCTCCTAGCTGGATTCTGAGCAGAAAGGGAAGCAAACACACTGATCTCTGTTCAGCTTTTGCAGTTGTCTACCTTTTTTTCTCAGAAATGTTAGGTGAAATATATATGAGTTAGTGATCCATATGTAGTGACGTGTCCACGTCAAAGTAGGAATGGAATGAGCTTCACAATGTTTGTGATCTTGGAAACAAATTATGGCTTGTTGGATGACCTGTTGTAGGTAACTGTATGCATGCTTTTAATTAACTGCAGAAGTGAAGCAAAGGAAAAGCATAGTTGGTCCTGAGAGTATGGTTCAGGTGTGATAACTCGGTGATGCAACAGTTGATGATTTCACAGTATTAACAGAAAGCAGGACACAATAATTTCAAGAAACAAACTGGTGGAATTTTTCCTTTTGAATAAGAAAAATTTGACCTTACAGCTAAGGAGGGACTGGTTTTACTAATGTGGAAGTTGTTGCAGAGTGCTCTTAAATTCGTCACCAGAAAAGGCTCACAACTACATAAAATTTCAGTCACTTTCTCTGGTACTGATTTTTCCTAAAACTTTCACTGAAACAAGTATTAGCATCAAAGCACTATTAAAAACAAACATTGATGATGAGTGGATAATCTACTGCTGTTTATTTTTCTTGTCCACAACCCATGTAGGTACAAGTATTTGTCATGAAAATAAAAATACTTTTTTCTTGACTTCTTTAGATTCTCTTAGGACTATCAACTTTGAGAAAGATTTGTAACCACCCTGACTTTGTTGCGGATAGTCCCAGAATTTTGAAGAGTGTGCCAGATGCTGAAGGGGAGGATCCAAATCAGTTTGGATATTGGAAACGTTCTGGAAAAATGATAGTGGTAGAATCATTGCTGAAAATATGGCACAAGCAAGGTCACAGAGTGTTGTTTTTTACTCAGTCAAGACAGGTAAGATGAGCTAATTGTTTTTAGTTTTAGCTATTACTAAAATATGTGGGAGTTCAAAAAAGACTTGTAATTAGAACCACCTTTTGTATTGTCTTTCTCATAAAATTAACATCTTATTGAAAAAGTTACTGAAATTACTAATGTCTTTGGAATAATCAGAGACCAGTTCCCAAACTCAGTAAGCTTTACTGGAATGACACAGCATTGTGGCAGTGGCCCGGTTTCAGTATACTGAGTCAAAGCTTGTATCAGTTGTACCTCTATCCTACCAGGTTGTCCCTGCTGTGGGGTTTCAGGATACAGCTGATAGTCAGTTTGCATGCTCTGTGTAGTGCCTGTGCATGTCTGATCCTCAGAATCGGTCCCTTCAGGACAGTAGCACAGACAGTGACCTTTGTTTGTTTTCCCTGCCTACTCACAATTTTGTCTTCCTTCTGTGGATTTCCTTGGGATGCTGCGCCCCAGTCTGTTTAATTGTCTTGAGACTATGGCCCTGGACTTTCCAAACCAAACACAAATATTCCACTGCATTCAGCTGTGAAATAATTTTTTCCCCATTTACATAAGGTGGTTTTCTGTAATTTAAGAAAGTTTTTTAAGTTTTTAGTTGTCATCGTTTGTTTGATTGACACTGCAGTTAGTACCAGAAATTCTTACAGGTTGTTCACACAGTTGCTCAGTCTTCACATCTGGATTTCATTAGATGTTTTCCATCACCACAGATGATGCAGATACTTGAAGTCTTTGTGAGATACAGAAACTATTCCTACCTCAGGATGGATGGCACCACAGCAGTAGCTTCCAGACAGCCTCTTGTAACAAAATACAATGAGGTAAGATGTTGCATCCCACACATAAATACATATTAATGAATATGATTGAGTTATTCCATTCCTTTTTCTTCTGTTATTAGATACAATACTTCAGGTTGGAGACACAAAACTGGGGAGTTCAGTGTAATGAAACCCCTGTCTTTGTAAGAGAGGGGAAAAAAAGTAATCTCTTCTTTCACACTTAAGTTGGGTTTTCTGCTAAAGAAAGAAACACATCTGAGAAGGGGGAAGAGCAATTTTATTGGATAACAGTAAATGAAATTTAGATCAGACTAGTTTTATTTGTCAAAAGAAATACTAGATGAACAAGGAAATGTATTCCTTCTCTTGGCTCTCTTTGCGTCTTTGCAAATAATGCTGATAAAATAATCCAGGAAATAAATACATTTTTTTTAATGTTACATTTTGGTAATTCTTGCTCTAGTAAATACTCACTTGGGTTACAGGACAAATCCATATTTCTTTTTCTCCTAACAACTCGTGTTGGTGGCATTGGAGTTAACTTGGTTGGTGCTGACCGGGTTATTATTTATGATCCTGACTGGAATCCCAGTGTAGACACACAGGTGAGTTTGGCTTATTACATTCCATTTACCAGCTAAGTTGAAATAAAACTGAAGATGAAATGACATTTATCTCCTCAAATAGTATTGAAGCACTATGTTGCTCTGTCCTAAGTTGCTGTTCCCAGCAATGGTCACTTAGGGTGTAGCTCCACATTATGATTACTCCTGTGGCAAAGCCAATTTAAGTGATTCACACTACATCCCCTTTATGCTGTTATACCTTATCACTGTTCAGTATTGTTGATTCATGTAGTCAGTTACAGTGCAGTCAAAAAAAACCCAGTTCAAATGGCTTGTGTTTCTAAAACAAATAAACCAGATGTTTCTGAAGGGAAAGTACAGCTGTGCAAGCTCTTGACCAGGCAGGACTGTTGGTGGTGACAATGCAGGGTGAGAAAAGGAGAACGGATGCTGCTCAAATTGGCTTTCTCTCTAGATAATGATATGTAGCTGTGACCTTACAGAGCTGCTCTAAGCTTTTAGAAGTAGTTCACTATCTCATGGTGTGATAAGACTGATTTATCAAATCATGTAGCAGTTACACGGTGCTTACAAGTTTGAGAGGAAAAGACTTTTTCATAGAAATCCTGTGTAGCTCTTGAGATCTGCAAGTGTCTGACTTAGAGTGCTCTGTATTAGTGGTTGGTTCAAGATGTTTGTACGAAAGATTTCAGTTAAGTTAAAGAAGAAAAGTTCAAAGGGAAGGTGTGTATTAAAGCTCTAATGTGAAATTTCCTTCTGGAATAAGTCTATATAAAGTACATATTCTAGGTAAAAGTTCCAATTTTAACATAATCGATTTACTGATAATTTTTGCATAGATTTCTTGGTACAATTGGAGACTTTGTAAATATTTTTCCTCTCCTGCTGAGTTAGTTATCCTATGCTCTAGAAATACCATTTCTTGAAGTATGTGTTAAATGTCCAAACTAAGTTTGAAGCAGTGTTATCATTAGCTCTGTGTCAGACATGTTTGAGAAGCTTATGTATGGTAACCAAACCTTCTGTGTTCCAGGCTCGGGAGCGTGCTTGGAGAATAGGCCAAAAGAAAGAGGTGACTGTGTATAGGCTTCTCACTGCAGGTACTATTGAGGAGAAGATATACCACAGGTCAGTCAAAATGATTTCTTGGGTACAGCTGCATGCTCAGGAAAATGTTTGTAGCAAATCCAAGGTGGTGTAACAGTGACCTATGCGTATGCATGCATTGCTTGAATCCCCAGCCTTGGTCATAATGGGCACATCATGGAAAACTTTTAAAAGTCTGAGAAATGGAGAACCTTTTTCTCATACTGGACTCCCAGCTGTGCCGCTCCATCTCTAGCTGCAAGACCCATGTGCTAAATGTACCTTATTAGTCTGTTCCAGCAGCTGTGTCCAGCACATCCAGAATTCACTGTTAGAGAGTATGAGGCGTAGACAGAAAACAGTGAGCACCTTATTCAGAACATGAGACTCAACAAGTCTGAAATGCAAATTCAAATCATCAAGTTCTTTATAATATTCTCCTTGGGATATATCAAGATGTATGTGGTACATACGTCTATTTACTACTGTGCAAACCCAATTTGATTTTATTCCCAATTCATTCCAAAGTGAAAGAATTAAATCCCAATAAGTACCAGTCATATTCATGTTATTTATTCCAAAATGTAGCTAAAGCCTTTAAAGTGCTTCTGTTTCAAAATCAATGAAATCTTTTCGGTTAGCTTTCCCATTCAGCTTTCTCAGTAGTTAGCTTCACTCACATGAATTCCAACTGAATGTACATGGGAATCCTCTGTCTAGACTTTACTTTACAGAACTGAAATACCCTCTTGGAAAATTCAGATGAACAAAAAGCTCTAAATAATGAAATGCCCGCACTTACTGTATTTTTTTAGTCTGTTTTGCCACATGGACACAAAGCATCTGCTGTTGTTTGACTTGCATCCCTCTGGCACACTTCTATGTTTGAACAACACTGACTGCATCAAGAAATTGGACTCTTAACAGTCAGGACAGCCATCAGAAATTCATTCCTTTCCAGAACAGTGCAATGGACCTTGAACTTTAACAAGTTGTCTTTTTTCTCTTCCTGTGTTTCCTTGCCTGCAAATAAAAACTTAGTTTTTGGTCGGTGCATTTAAAAGTGGTTTCCCTGCTTAATGTCACCAGAGCCAAAAGCATGATAAAAACTATTTGAGAGTATTGATTTCCAGTTTTATTTAGGGATGTATTTTCTGTGCAGAATAAAATAGCTTTTGCTCTAGGCACTATGTAGTACAAACATGGCACAGAAGCAGTTTTGCTAATACTAGAAGACTTCTTGCAGCTTTGTTCTCCTACAGATTTTTCCTTTTGGTCCTCTGCAGGTGGGCTCTTCATCTCAGCCACAAGTCTGATTTCCCTTTTCAGTGGCTGTCATCTAGTCATCACTATCAGACTGAGCTACTCTTCTGCTTTTGATTCCTCCAATCAATTGAACTCATAAAATGTTGTCATTTTAACAAGCTTTTGTTTTTCTTTCAGAAGCTTTCTGATTGTTTTATTGTAACATATGCAAGCTTTTCAATTTTAATGACAAAAAAGTTCTAGCTGTGAAGTTATTTATTGCTTAGTTAAGGGATGCCTCATAGAACATCTCAGGATGATGGTTACCTGTTGTGTTATGAGGTTGTTGCAAAATAATATACTGTGTTTAACAATTTACTTGGTTGTTTGAAAGTTACTAACTCAAGATGGTCTTTTGGAAACTAACATCATCTTCCCACTGCTTAATTGTTCTGCAGGGTAATGTTTGTGCTTATAGTTTTCTGTTTAGGTACTGTACTCAGGACTTAAACATAGCTAGACATTGTTTCATGCACAAAGTACTTTTTTTTTCTTTTTTAGGCAAATCTTCAAACAATTTTTAACAAACAGAGTGCTGAAAGACCCTAAGCAGAATCGCTTCTTCAAATCCAATGACCTTTATGAACTATTTACTCTCAACAGTCCAGATGTATCTCAGGGGACAGAAACGAGTGCAATTTTTGCAGGTACATGTGTTTTTTCCTATTTGTTTGGAAGAAAAAATTTCTTAGGTATTTGTTAAATGGATACTAAATTCATTCATCCCTCAGGTACTGGTTCAGATGTTCAAGTCCCAAAGCCACCTGATAATGGCACTTCTAAACATGATCTCCATCTTGGAGAAAGTAGCTCGCAGAAGAAAATCAAGTCCTCCAGTTCCTATTCCACCACACACATGAAAGATTCTTCTTCTAAAGCAGTTGAGACAAGTGAGGAAACCGAGGGAAATTTCGAAGCCTCTGACCAAAATAGCTACGCAAAAGATAATGCACAAGCTGCTACTGATGTAAATTCGTCCAATAAAAGCAAGGAGGAATGCTTGGAAGATGATGACAAATGCATGTCCCAGTCGATGCCATACAATGCAGGGTCTTCAGAGAATGCCAAATGTGTGACTGCCGTGGTGGCTGCTGAAGGACACGGAGCAGCTAATGCAGATGCCAGGGCAGATCTTAGCCTTACTTGTGATGCTGCTGGCTCTTGGGAAAAGCAGGAGGCTAAAACTGAAGATGGGCAATTTGATAATAATCATTCTAAATGTATCTCAAAAACAAAACACAGGATGGATATGTTGTCACATGAGAGCCACAAAGATAAGTCTAAGAAGAAACATCACAAAGATGCCAAATTTGAAGGAAAGCGCATTCCTCATCTAGTGAAACAAAAGCAGTATAGAAAGGAGAACAGCGAAGAGGAGCAAGACTCAAAGAAAAATGATGACTATGTCTTGCAGAAACTTTTTAAAAAATCAGGTAACAGTTGTTTGGCTGCTGTCTAAACAGAGGTAGATAAAACCTATGCAAGTGAGGGAAAGAGCAGATCTGTTACTCTTATGGTTAGAGCTACAATACAAAACATGTTTGTTTTGTTACTGTAGTGAAACCGTAAAATGTTCATTGTTCAAATGCTCCAGTTACAAACTTGTTAATTACCTTGGCACAAACTGTTCAGAGATATCTGCAGTTCTGGATATAGAAATATATGCAGTGTTTCTCCTGGATATTTCCAGGATATAATCAACCTTCATTTACACAAGCGTTTCACTTCTGTCTGTCCTGTCCATAACAATGGAAATGATCAATTTACCCCCATAATTGCCAGGTCTGATGTGAATAATGACCTCATCAGCACACCAGAAGTGATTTGCTGTCAGACTGATTACTTAACTGATAAAGAAGGGGGTTCTCTCATTAGAAATTACTGTATTGATATGTTTAATATAATCACCCTGAAGAAGGAAAAATGCAATTGTGGCATTCACTTAAAAAGTGAGTGATTTTCACATAACTTAAGAGATGTCCTCCTTCACCTTTTGTATCTTCTGGTTTTAGGGGTACACAGCGTTATGAAGCATGATGCCATTATGGACGCTTCCAGTGCAGATCATGTGCTGGAGGAGGCAGAAGCAAGCAGAGTGGCCCAGGATGCCTTGAGAGCCTTAAGACTCTCTCGTCAGCAGTGTTTAGGAGCTGCTTCTGGTGTGCCAACCTGGACAGGCACAAGTGGTCTTTCAGGTGCACCATCAGGAATAAAGTGAGTTCAGTTCTCACTCTTCTTTCCCAAAAACAGAGGAGTTACTTCAGATGTTAAAGATTTACATTTTTTGCCTTGGTATCTGCAGTAACATGCATCATGTTCGTGTTTTATATTTAATATAGACATGAAAGCATACTACAAGCGTAGGTAGTCTGTTTTGAAGTATAAAGAAAGCATTACTGTTGCACAGTAGAAGAGACAGCTTAACAGAGGGCTTTTGAGAACCCTAAAACACAAACCCAGTCTGTCTTTGAAAAAACTATCCTAGTCATTTTGAGGATGTTTTACAGAGTTAATTCTTTCATGGGTTTTTAGGAGTCGGTTTGGTCAAAAAAGAAACTCCATGCTGCTTTCTCCACTTTCCGCTTGTGCATCACCTGCAAAGAAGCACAAGGTAAGAAACACAAGCTAACATTTCTGTTTTAATAGCTGGTATATGTGAAGTGTTACGATTTGTGCAATAAATTTGACTTACACTGTAGATGTCTCATACAGATTTGTTGTATGATTATGTAGAATTCTAGCATTTTTAGTTACCTGTGAATTTGATTTTTTGTTTTGATGAAGTCTAATTAGATACAGCAGTCACAAATTTCACCATGGTTTGAGTATCTGTCTCAAGACCAACAATGCTTTTCTTTCGCTTCCTAAGTTCTAAAGCTGAGACCAGAATACATCACCTCTTTATTGTATATTTCAGATGACCAAGTTCTAAGTGGTCATGTTTGTCATTTAAGTCTAAACAACAGGCAGATTTTGTTTAATGGATTCTGTGGGTCTCAAAATCGAACTTTCCCCATAGTCTGTATGTTTATTTGCAGGATGGAGATACAATAAAGAAACAAAATATAAAGAAGTGTAGTTCCAGTGAGCACTTTAATGGAAAATCTGGAGAATCATCATCCAGCGCCCTGGACTCTTCATCTCTATTAGCTCGTATGAGGGCAAGAAACCACATTGTTTTACCACAACAGACAAGGAATGAGGGTGATGAGAATCATCAGCCAGCACCCGCCCCAGTCCAGGGCTCGACAGAATACGATGAACTGCTTGTAGATCTACGGAACTTCCTGGCATTCCAGGCGCGCGTGGACGGCGAGGCCAGCACTCGGGAGCTGCTGCAGGAATTTGAGTCCAAGCTGCCTGTGGAGCACTCCTGTGTCTTTAGAGAACTGCTCCGCAATATCTGCACCTTCCATAGGAGCCCAAATGGGGAAGGGGTCTGGAGGCTGAAGCCAGAATTCCGGTGATCCTTGACCAGCAAAGTCACTTCTCTGTCTACTTGGCCACCATTCTCCACTCCAAGGAAGAACATTGACTTAAAATTTTGAAGTGTTTTGTATTCCTGAATTAATTAATGCCTTGAACAGTCAGTGGTGCAGGACTTGTTGCAGGCTTAAAGCTAACTTAATTTCTGATTTACACTATTTATATGAAAGTGCCATCTACCTCATAGATGAAACAATACAAAATATCCGCACCTTTTCTTTAAAAGAAATCTTAATATAAATGGGATGAAGAACATATACTGACCTTTTATTATAATAAGAACCATGGATGTTGCCATGGGTTGTAAGACTTAATTTCTGTGAAATTCCAGAAAACGGCTTCCTTAATTTCCTGTTTGTTACTTGAACGGTCATAGGGCACACAGTGTGCCATCAAAAAAAGAAAAAAAGGAGAGGGAGGGAGGTCATAGTAGTCAGCATGAGAGATTCACTTGTACTGTCAAGTGCATCAGAGTCATTCTATGTAACTTTCATCAATAGTGAGAATTTTTTTTTTAATGTTTAACTGACTTGGGAAATAATTCTACTGCCATGGAGGTTTAATCACAGAAAATGGAAAGCATGGCAGGATATTGAGTTAACTGACAATTGATAATTGTGGAAAACTTACTAAATTCCAGAACACCCATTAACACCATCATCAGCAATCCAGTTACAGTACTATACACCACTGGCAAGTGCTTGCTACAGTATTTCTTGACACTGAGGTGACAGTAACTGTTGTTTGTCACAGGTTTGAACTTATAATTGAAATCTCATTAAATGTTCATGTGTTTCACTGTGATTTATGTCCAAAACTTTCTTAGTTACCTCCTAGCACTTAAAATTTTATACCTTAACATAGACTGGTGTGTTAGCTGGTCAGAGGGGGAAGGGTGTCACTGTATTTTACTCATCATAATCACTTTTGGGCATAGTTGGAGCATATATAGAAGTTATGCATCATTTGTCTTTATAGGTAGGGAAAACTTAAAGCTTCTTGACAGCTGGGAAGCTGTAAGCAAATCCAAGTACAACATTGGGTCTGTCTTCAAGGTACTCGTGTGCTACACAAGGAAATTTTAAGATGGAAAATGTGGACAGATATTGAGAAAACTATATGGTTGCAGCAACATTAAATTACTGTATGGCTTAAACTAGGAATAGTTAAATATGCCTAATGTCCTTCCTAGCCCTAAGCTATGGAAAGCTGAGCTACTTTTAGCTTTTTTGTTCACTGTGAAACTACCTTGTTTACTTTAAGTGGAAGTACAAATATTCAAAGGTGAATGGTGAAGCAAGAATATAAACTTACTTTCTTTTTGTAAAAAAAAAAAACAACTTTAAGAGACTTCCAATGGCTTTTCCTCTTGTTTTTATTCAGTGATAAAGGGTCTGTAGAGATTTGCAAGAAGTGGTGCTTCACTGTTTCAGTAACTGGTCAGTTGGCTTTTCAGGGACTGGAATTGGACAGGGCGGACAATCCAAGACTGTTTGTTTTCCCAGTAGCATTTGAAGATGGGTCTTCTGACATCTCTTTTGCTGATCCCATTTATATTCACTTACATTCCCTCTTTCAAGAGAAAGATGAAACGAGGAACTTGGTCTGCAATTGCTGTTGATATGACTTGAAATGGATCAGAAAAAGAGTAGAAACAAACCAATTTTGCTGTCTTCTTCAAAGCTGTAGGGAATTTGAATTGGTTTGGGTGTCATGTCCCCATGCATCTCTGCTTATCCCAGCAACAAACCAGGAATTCAGCAGTCAGCAAAGCTGCTGTTGTCACCTTATCTGTTAGTGTTGGTGTCTTGTTTTATTTCTACTCCCAGTTTTAATGACATAGTTCCTGTATACTAAGGAGAGTTTGCAGCTTCTCGATCTGTTAATGTAAATTGATTTGCATGTACTTTTTATAAATCCTTGGCTTTTATGGACTTATTAAAAAAGGAAAAACAAAAGTGTGTTCTAGAAGTCATTGGGCACTGGGGGGAGTGGGCAAGGAGGCATCTTTTTCAGTATACTGTGCACTGACCAAATGATTCATATTATCTTTAATTGTATTTCCATTTTTCATACAATTTCAAATTATGCATCCTAACAACTAGCTTTTTTCCAGTACTTGCATTTGTTGAAAATGTTTAAGGACTGAATTATATTAATGTAATACTCAAAAAATATGTGTAAGTAGTTAATCTCAAAAGCATGTGATTAAAGGTTTACAGGCTGATTTACAGGTAAAAGTTTTTCTAGAATATAGTATAGCTACTATACATTTTAATGTAAAAGAGTTATTTCAGAATAATTCTACTCTTATTCCATAAAACATTACTTTTGTTTGTTTAGTTTTACCCATGTAAAGTGAATTCCTTTCACATCTTCACAGAATATCTGAAGCGGTTCCTGACTAACTGTGTTGAATAGTCAAACAAATCTTGTATTTTAGCTGTCTCGGTTTCCAAGTAATTAATGCTGTAGTTGGTAGTTGCTACTTTATTTGTGCATGATTCCAAAAATCACTCATGTGATCACTTATGTCCTTTTATTTTGTTTTCTTACCTCAGTAAAAAGGGGATAAAGAAAAATCAAAATACAGATGTTAATTTAGGAATCAAGCTGGGAAAAAACATTAAATCTTTCTAAGGAAAGACATGTCAGCATGGAATAGTGATTATAAAGTTTAAATTTTAAAAAGCATACCACAGGGAACTACTGAAAATTTCTTTCCTGTAAAGATGCTAAAAGCTGAGCACCATGCTACTGGGGAATGTGACCTACCATCCACACAGCTGAGCAGGCAAATGCAGTTGAATAAAAGTTTAGAAAGCTAAATAGCAGAAACTTTGATTGCTCTGTAAGCAGTTGTGGGAACTGTGTAACACTGTTTGGGTAAAATGTGCTGCATTGATACTTTACAGCAGAAGTTAAAGCATCATTAATTGTTCCTTCTGGTTTCAAACCATATTTTTAAAGGGGGAGGTAAAAAAACCCTCTTGTTTTTTAAGATGTTTTGCCTTGTCCCCCCATCCCATCCTCCTTTTACGTTATTCCAGCTGCTTACTCTCCTGTGTTCACCCTTTTGCTGAAGATGTGTAGCCAACCAACACATCTCTGGTATAGAACTAAATTTTGACATAGAGAAAAAAGACTCAGCTAAAGGTTGTATGCCTTTGACTTTTCTGGACTATAATGACCCACCACAAAAGAAATGTAAGATGCTGAATGGATAGATTGATTAGAAATGGTGATTAAAAATCGTATTTTTAAATGTCTAACTTGTCTGTGGCTCAGCCTGTTCTCAAAGGGCTGCACCATGTAGAGAATTGAGTCTATTGCAGATAACAAATGTCATCCTCCCAAATAAAGCTGTAAAGAAGTGGGTTTTTACATTTGCAAGTTTTAGCTTCAGATGACAGTCACGTATAGACAGTGGTACTCAAGTCATAAGGTCAACTGCTTTTGATTCCAAGATTGCTAAGCTTGGCTAGGTTTTACTGTCTTCCACTAGTGCCTCTAGTAGAATTCTCTGCCTTTCAAGAAGCTATAATAGAAGGGACAAACTTGACTGTTTATTTTCTTTTTCTCCTATTCTGAATTAATATTATCTTTAAAATAAGGAACTGAGTAGATGGATAATTAAACTGGTGGGATAATATCTGACTTGGATTCTTTTTGCGTACTGCTGTGATTCATATGTAAAATCCAGTAGTTAGAGTTTAAGCAGTTTTCTCTCTTGAAGGGAGGAGGTGTTCAGGAACAGTGGAACAGCTGTATCTCAGTGATTCAGCAAGGAAGAATGATGCAATGTCTCTTGTGCTGCTGGTGGCTGTGCTTTCTCAAATGATATATAAAGATGGTGAAAAATTTAAATGTGAAGAGACCCTATAGCAACTTTATCCAAATTTGGCTTATTTCCAATGTATGGGCTAAGAAATTACTGAATTTCTTCCTAATTTTTCCTCATGTTTTACACTGAGTAACATCTTCACTGAGATGACTTAAAATGTGGAGTAATCTACCTGCTTGGTCTTTTAGGAGTAGGGGTGTCTGGAATTTCCTGCTATAAATCTCTGGGTAATTTTGGATGCAGCACTCTAATTCCTGCATTGGTTTCTCCATCTGATGGATACAGTCTTTAGAGGGAAGCAATACATCTTTCAGGTCCTTCAAAAATGCTTCAGGAAATGATAGCACAGTACAAAGAACTCCTGGTTGGAAAAAGAGGTAATATGGCATTTTATTGTCTAGATCATTAATTCAGCAACTCTAATTTACACAAAACTATCATAGAAAACTGCTGAGAGTCCAGTTTTAGAAGGGCTTGCATAGGGCACATGTCTAGGATTCGGGATGTGCTGGCGAGTCTGCACTTGGGAGCTTATCTCCTCTGGGAGAGGTATTAATATATTAGATACATGGTAAAAACACTCTCTGCTACTTAGGGCCATTTATAATGTCCATGTTCCAACATTCAGGCTAAATGCTGAATATACTAAATGCTTACTAACTCAGTGGCTCTCTCCATCTACCCAGCCCTCACGGGATTGCTATTCTAGGCTCTGGGCTGATGTCACCACTCCTACTTCACACACTATTGCTGATCTGGTAGAGTCCTGTGCCTTCAGCTGAGACTTAGAAGATGAAGCTTTCCTTAGTAATTCTTAACTTATTCTGGTGGCTGTGCTTTTGCTGCCTCTGCTACTACTAATAGTAAAGAGGAGTCTGACATCTTTCACGCACGGGCCATTCCTCTTTTCTAAATGGGCCTAAGCTGCCATGGAAGTGAGTGAAACACTTTGTGTTCTTGTTCCCTGCCTGAAAAACCCAGGGAAGACTGCAGAGCATCATTGTTTCATTCACGGAGCAGAAAAATAATCTTTTCCCCAGAAAGAATAGATCTGTTGTGAGTCACTAAGTCGGGAACTACAGAACCAGCACAGAAGACATAGGAAGTGTCAGGCAGCTGTGTTAAGAAAGAATCAACTTCCAGCCTGCTCTGCCCCCGGCTCTTACTCTCCATGCTAATGTGACACAAATTAGAGAAGGGAGGGTGTGTTCTGAGCTGAGCTCTTCCTTTCTCAATGGGAGGGTTGGACGTGCCCTGCAGTCCAAGCTTGATAAAGTTCTGAAATGCACAATGAAGGCTCCCAAGTTTGCTCTGCCCACTAATGATACCATGCAACAACCCTGCTTTTTCAATATCGTTATCCTATATTCACCACACTGGCATCAAAGATGATGTGGCAGGCCCTATAATACCACCATTCTTACCCGTAAGCTATACCTGAAAGCCAGATGATTGTGAGCTCTTCAGATCCAACAAGCTGTTTATCCAGTCGTTTGAGAGAGAAGGGAAAGCAATGCCAATGCTGAACTCTAGAGAATCCACCTCAAATTTTAAGTTAACTATCTATCATAGTTCCCTACAGATTCCCAGCTTTTCCTGGGTTCCCAAAGCCACACTGCTCACAACATGTAAGTTGAGAGAACCTATTTTTATTGTACAGAACAGGGAGGTTGAAGCCTTGCGCTAATTGCAAACCAGGACTTAGAATCATCAGAGGAGCTATGACCAATTCCTGCATAAGGCTTACATAAGTGGTGAGTCATGCAGTCTTACAGAAGAATGGGGAGAGAGGCTTTCATTATGTTGTTTGCCTAATCAGAAATATGAAAATAAAAGAACACAGCACTCAGTGGGTTACGTTTGGCTAACTGTAGGCTGGAATTTCTGCAGCAGCACTACAATAGAGGCATTTCGTTGTTTGTGGTCCCAGCTTACATTAAACAGAGAGGATTTTTTCATAAATCTTTGCCTCTGGGGCAGAGTTAAGGTTCTTTGGGAACCCTAGCTATGTGTTCCCAGACATTAATGTCTGGAAGCAACACCATGAGAGTAAAAATGAAGGTATATGCCTAGGGAGGATACTGGGAGTAAATGAAGAGACCCAAGGGCAGGGTAGGGTTTGTGAGGACAAAGCATGTGAAGAAGCAGTGGAGTGGAAGCAAAGCTTTTTAGGTTGACTGAGAAAGTCTAGTGATGATTTCTCCTACCTGACTAGTCTCTTTCCAAGCTCTCAGGAGATAGCTGAATGGGTATTATTTTATCTAGCTCTGTTGTTAGGCATGAGCTGAGATACCTGCAGTACTTAGAAGACAACTGGAGAGTTCTGAGGGTCAAAGTTGGCTGAAGCTTTATGTGCAGCAACAGTGCTCTTTACACTTGTCTCATTAACCCATCACTGCTTCTCATTTTCCTCCACTAGTCTTCTGCACTTCATGTGGCAAACTAGATCAACACACTTGTGTCATGGTGCAAAAACCACCAAAATATAGCATTACTTACTCCATTTTTTTTTTCAAACATGGCTACAGTAGCTGAAGGCTGAAATGAGTGACAATGGGAGGGAGTCTGAAGCTGAAGAGCTGCATGGCCAAGTGCCAAGGAACTTCAGCCTTACAGCAGCAAAAGGTGAGTGCTTCCTGTGTCAGAGCTATTTGAGCAATCCAGAGTAAACTTTTTGTTTTTCAAATGGCTAATTTGAAACCCTGTGGAACTGTGGCCTCTTTGTCTCCACCTTATTCTCCTATAGGTCCACCTGCTTGCTCTGTGCAAATACTCCTGTCTAACATCGTGTGGCTAAGCAGAGGAGCCAGCAGACATTTTTATCTGCCCCACAAACTACCTCTCATTGTGTTCCTGCCTGGAAAGAGAACACAGTGCAGAGTGGCACAAGCAGAACAGACACTGCTGCATGAACCATCAGGAAGGTCTGTTTGCTCCTTTGTAACTTGCCACACTGCCTTAAAAAAGACTACTATGAAAAAGGATGCGGATCCTTAGGGCTGGGGTGGGTTTGTTTGGTTTGGTTTTCTGTTTTAGTATTTTTGGGGGGGTGGGGGGTGTGGAATCCCCTTCATCAACCAATGGGTGGAAAAAAAGGCAAATTATTGAAAGCTGGTTGACTCTGGGAAATAGTTAAACCTTAAAAGAGCTTTTCAGAATGTGTATTCCTGCCCCTATCCCTGAATACTTCGAAGCCTGGCTGTTCTTGCTGCACTGCACTAGCAGAACCCCGGACTCTGTCCCTAAGGCCTCCTCCCCCTGGGCAGCTATAGGGCCGGATTTTGAGCCTGGGGAACCTCAGACTCCGTCCTGCAACCCTGTCGAGCCCCCAGGCACCGGGGCCGCCCCAGCGGCGATTCCTCAGGCTTTGAAACAGGAGCGTACCGGGGATCCCGGGCGTTCCTCAGGCTGTGAGACGGGAGGGTACCGGGGATCCCGGGCATTCCTCAGGCTGTGAGACGGGAAGATAACGGAGATCCCGAGCATTACGGAGGCAGGGAAGTACAGAAGCTTACGCCCACGTCCCAGTATACTTTTTATTGCTGTAGAACGACAGGAAACAGCACGTGGGCTCAGCAATCTCCAAATCAAAGCCTTTCTCGGGTGAAAAAAAAAAGACGGTAGATTTAAAGGGAGGGTTTTCGCAAGTGCGGTGTTCTTCGCTGACACCTGGCCCTTCCCCCGGCAGCCCGAGCCCCCGAGCCGGCCCGGCGGCCGCTCTGATGCCAACGAGCGCTCGGCGCTGCCCCATTGAGTCCTTAAGCGCCGCTGATGGCCCGAGCGCGGCGCGGCCGCCCCTGCCCGGGGCCCTTGGCCCTCAGGGCTGCGCGCCCTGCCCGGCGCTCCGCGCACTCGCCTGGCCGCGCTCAGCCGGGCCGGGCCGGGCC